>NC_069408.1:70697737-70718878 GCF_026875155.1 Cherax quadricarinatus
GAATATATCGCCTTCTAAGCCACTGTTACCCTTTGGCTTAGCCCTTTTTTTTTTATTAAAAATAAAAAATTTTAAGCATTCTTTTTCCTTCGAGCAAAAAAAAAATACCCAAAAATTTAATAAGCAAAGGTAAGGTGAAAAAGTGCCCCCTCTTCATCTCCTCACAGCCTGTCTAGTTCCTTAAGTTGCATTTTGTGCTGTGATGGGGAAAATTACGAAAGCTCCTCCAAAAAAGGGGAAAAGAGATAGGAAGGGAACTATGTGGAGAAAGGGCAAATTTTTGGGACAAAAAGCAAAGGGAGATGAAGTAAAGAGAGAGAGGGAGAGAGAAGAAACGGGAGGGTATGTAGGTTGTTGGTTGACCTTAAGTTGTTTGGTAGCTGGGTGGGTTGGGTTGGTTGACCTTTTAATTTTTTTGGTACTAGGTAGATTTGGTTGGCTCCCTGTATTTGTTGGGATAGGTAGGGGGTTTTGGCTGACCTGAAAGTTGTTTGGTAGCAAAGGAGATGGTATTTTGGTTCTTTGGCACTGATTCTAGTATAAAAATTTCTATGTAAATTCTTTTGTGAAAGTTTTAACCATTAAACTCTATTTATTAATCAAACATTAGATGATAAACGCATCAACAAAGACTGAAAAAGTGAATTTTTTCCAAGGTTTGATAATTAAAGGAGTTTCACAAGCGGAACCAGGGGAAGGAAGGCATGATCCTCTCCACCATAACATAATTTTCAGCTCAGACCACACTACACCACCCCCCTTTCGACCCCGTGCTATGTCACAAGTGAGAGAAGGACGGTGACGGAGAAAAGGGTAATGTAAAAAAGAGAAATTAGCGTGGCAGAAGGGAGGCATATAAAGCATAGGTGTTAAGAAATAGCAATAAAAAACGTGACTGGATATTTAAAAAAGTCTCACGGAAAATGTCAGACCAAAAACCCGAGCACTTTCTTTTGTATAAACACATTTTAAAAAAAGGTTTATTAAAAAAAAACACGCGAAGATTATGGGTTCTCCAGTGAGGGAAACACATTGGGTATAAACACCCAAATTGCCCATCACTTTTCTACCTTTGAAAAAAAAAAGGAACTGATCCATAACAAAAAGTAGATATGAAGTTTCCCTGGCAAAAATTTGGGCTTCTTTTTTTTGAAACGTTTATCTACACTGTATGCTTTTTTAGTTCAACTTCGACACTTGAACCTGGGGAATTTTTATATGAAACGTTTCGCCACACGTGACTATCTTTCCAATACGGGAGTTTGAAACCACTGTATAAACGAAACGTTTCCACAATAAAGATTCCAAAGGGGTTAAATTTCCCCTTTTGGGGAAAGTCGTAATCAGACGATGATGGGAAAAGTTTTCCCAAGGGTGTGAGACATTACCTAGACGAGGAAAGGGGTAAATTCCCGGTTGGGGGAAAAGCAAAACCCTGGACAAAGACAAGGGGAAGTTTCCTCAGGCATGAGAAGTTCTCTTGACAAACTAGGGGAGAACTTACCCGGAAGGATTCTTCCGTAATTTTGAAAACAACCAACGAAAAAATTTTAAAGAAATTCTGACTGGTGTTTTAGAGAAACATTTTGGAAGGCTATTGACATTAACTCAACGATTTTTTTAACTACGCTAATTTTTTTTTTGTCTCATGTTTAACCACCACAACTACCACACCACACCACCATTAAGGCTCATCACCCCACCACAAACCCCATGACAAAGTACTGCCGCACCCCCCAAAAAAACTACCCCGAACATCACCACATCACGATCCTCACACTTCCAACCAAAAACCACCACCAATCATCACACAACCCCCCAACCCCCCACTATCAAACTTTCCCTACTACCCTACGAACCACCCTCTAACCAGTCACCCTCATTCCCTTCCATTTTCCCCCCCAAAAGCATTTTCACCTCTACCAAGCACCGCCCTCAAAGGGGGCCTTATCTCCCACGAGAAATGAAAGGGGTTTGGAGGGTATCATCGCCCTCTATAGGAAAATAGAGGTTCCCCTCCCCTTTAAAAAGGAGAGTTTTTTCCGTTTCTCTGTGGGGAACTGTCCAGGTTAACTCCTTAAACACCTTTTCATTTTAAATTTTGGTAAAATTACCGACAATAATTAAGTAAAAAAAAAAAATTTGGCAAAAAATTCCATTTGTGTCCTTTCACTAACATCCTTTTTTATATAATCCATGCCTTCCTCCTCCTCTCTCTCTCTTCCCCTCTCTCTCTCCCCCTAGAACCAAACATTTCTTCTTTGTTTCTTCATTAACTTTTTTTTACTAATTTTTATCCGTTAAAAATATTTGTTTTATTGCATTTTTAATTTTAAAATTACAAAAAAGGGGGTTTTATAAATTTATTGGGGGTTGTGTGTGTATTATATATATAAAAATTTTTTTTTTTATTATTATCCCCCGGGCCGTTTCCCCACCAAGGCAGGGGCCCGAAAAAAAAAACTTTCACCACATTCACTCCATCCGCTTCCAGAAGGGGCTTTACACACATTTTTTTAAAATGCAACATTTCACCCCCCCCCTTTGATGCAACACTGACCCCATCTCCAGGGACTCAATCCGGCCTGCCGGGTTTTCCCTAACCCTTTTAAATGTTACTTTGCTCACACTCCAACAGCACGTCAAGTATTAAAAACCATTTTTCTCCTTCACCCTATCAAACACCTCACGCATCCTGCTGGAAGCCAACCCCCCCGCACACAAAACCCCTTTACCCCCTCCCCCAACCCTTCCAGGCCGACCCCCACCCCGCCCTTTCCTTCCACTACAACGATACACTCTTGAATCATTCTATTTCGTCCATTCCTCTACATTCCCAACCACCTCAACAACCCTTCCCCGCCCCCCTGGACAACAGTTTTTTTTAATCCCGCACCTCCCCTCTTTCCCAAACTACGAAACTCTGCATTATATTCACACCACACTTGCCCCCAGACAGACACCCACTGCCTCCAGCCTTTTCCTCGCTGCAACATCATCACCACCTTCACACCCATATAAGACGTTGGGAAAACTATACCCAACATTCCCCCCTTTGCCTCCAAGGACAAAATTCTTTGTTTCCAAAGACTCCCAAGTGCCCACTCACTCTTTTTTCCCCATCAAATTTTTGTTTCACCCATCTTTCATAACCCTCCGCTCACGCCCCCCCAAATACTGAAAAAGTTTTACCCCCTCCCAAATCTCTCCCCCCCCAATTGAATTCAATCTTTCATCACCTAATCTTTTTTGTTATCCTCATAACCTTACTCTTTTCCCGTATTCAAACCCTTTTTTTTTCTTCTTTTGCACACCCCCACCCCAATTTATCCACCAATCTCTGCAAAATTTTCTTCAGAAACTCCCCAAAAGCACAGGCATCAGCAAAAGCAGCTGTGACAACCCCACTTTGTGTGTGATTCTTTTTCTTTTTTAACTCCCCGCCTCTTTCCAAAACCCTCGCATTTTCCTCTACAACCCCTCATAAATAAATTTTAAACAACCACGGGACTCACACACCTTTTTCAAGGGCCACTTTTTCGGGGAAAAAAATTTCCCTCTTTCCTACATACTCTAACTTGGCCCACATCCTCTAAAAACCTTCACTGCTTTCAGTAACCTACCTCCTACAAACCCTACCTTGCAACTCTGCACATTGCCCCCCTATCCACCCTGTCAAAACCCTTTTCCAAAACCAAAATCCACAAAAAACCTCTTTACCTTTTCTAAATACTGTTTTTACTTATATTTTTTCACTGTAAACACCTGGGCCACACACCCCCACCCCTTTCCCAAAGCCCCTTGTTCATCTGCTATCCTATTCTCCTCCCTTACCTTATTCTTTCAATTATAACTCTACCATAAAAACCCTTTTCCCCGTACCCAACAGACTTATCCCCCTATAATTTTGCACTCTCTTTTATCCCCCCTTTGCCCTTTTTTTCAAAGGAACTATCATGCTCTCTCCAATCCCCAGGTACCTTACCCTCTTCCATACATTTTTAAATAATTCACCAACCCTCCAAAACTAATCCCCCCCTGCTTTTAAAAATTTTTATCTTTATCCCCTCAATCCCGGGTGCCTTTCCCCCTTTCATTTTACCTACGCCCCACGAACTTCCCCCCCACTCACAACTGGGTCTTCCTCACTCCACAAAAGTTATTCCTCCTTGCCCTTTCACAAATCACAGCTTCCCCATCTTCTCAAAATTTTAAAAAATTCCTCAAAAAATTCCCTTTTTATCTTTCCCAATACCTCAAATCCCATTTAAAAACTCTCCCCCTATTTTTAACTGACAAATCCTTTTTTTTCTTAGGGTTTTTTAACTTTTTAATCTCACCCAAAAATTTTTTTTTATTTTCAACAAAATTTGTTATAACACTCACCCATCTCCCCATTTTGCCTCTTTTTCATTGCTTTACCACCCCTTAAAATTCTCTCTTTTTCCCATATACCTTCCCTCCTTCATCCTTCACTTTTTTAAAACTCTCAAAGCTAACTTTTTTCTCCCTTACTAACCTTTACACACATCCACCAATCGCCCTCTTCCCCCTGCACCCACTTTTCCCCTAACCACAAACTTCGCGAACACTCAACAAAACTTTTTAAACCTACCCCTAAACCCCTTCGACCCCCTGCCTATGCCTCATTACCCACATCCTCCAGGGAAGTACTACCGTCCTGTGGTAGTAGGTTGGTAGACAGCAACAACCCAGGGAAGTACTACCGTCCTGTGGTAGTAGGTTGGTAGACAGCAACCACCCAGGGAAGTACTACCGTCCTGTGGTAGTAGGTTGGTAGACAGCAACCACCCAGGGAGGTACTACCGTCCTGTGGTAGTAGGTTGGTAGACAGCAAACCACCCAGGGAAGTACTACCGTCTGTGGTAGTAGGTTGGTAGACAGCAACCACCCAGGGAGGTACTACCGTCCTGTGGTAGTAGGTTGGTAGACAGCAACCACGCAGGGAAGTACTACCGTCCTGTGGTAGTAGGTTGGTAGACAGCAACCACCCAGGGAGGTACTACCGTCCTGTGGTAGTAGGTTGGTAGACAGCAACCACCCAGGGAGGTACTACCGTCCTGTGGTAGTAGGTTGGTAGACAGCAACCACCCAGGGAAGTACTACCGTCCTGTGGTAGTAGGTTGGTAGACAGCAACCACCCAGGGTGGTACTACCGTCCTGTGGTAGTAGGTTGGTAGACAGCAAAAACCCAGGGAGGTACTACCATCCTGTGGTAGTAGGTTGGTAGACAGCAACCAGCCAGGGAAGTACTACTGTCCTGTGGTAGTAGGTTGGTAGACAGCAACCACCCAGGGAGGTACTACCGTCCTGTGGTAGTAGGCTGGTTAGACAGCAACCACACCAGGGATGGTACTACCGTCCTGTGGTAGTAGGTTGGTAGACAGCAACCACCCAGGGAGGTTACTACCGTCCTGTGGTATGTAGGTTGGTAGACAGCAACCAACCCAGGGATGGTACTACCGTCCTGTGGTAGTAGGTTGGTAGACAGCAACCACCCAGGGAGGTACTACCGTCCTGTGGTAGTAGGTTGGTAGACAGCAACCACCCAGGGAGGTACTACCGTCCTGTGGTAGTAGGTTGGTAGACAGCAACCACCCAGGGAGGTACTACCGTTCTGCCAGAAGACTGTGAAACAGAAACCTGTAACTGTTTTACATGATGGTAGGATTGCTGGTTTCTTTTTCTGTCTCATAAACACGCTAGATAACAGGGATTTCTTGCTACTCCTACTTACACTTTGGTCACACTTCACAGACACGCACATGCATATATATATATATATATATATATTATAAATAATATATATAATATATATTTATTTATATTTATATATATATTATATACATCATTAGGTTTTTTCTCCTTTTTCTAAATAGCTCTTGTCTTCTTTATTTCTTCTATTGTCCATGGGGAAGTGGAAAAGAATTTTTTCTCCAATACAAAACAACAAACACTGTCATTTCGCCCCATCTTCGTGTATACTTTTTTATCCTCTTTTTTTAAAAATATGATTACCTAAAATAAACCCCTTTCTATACAAATTTCCCAATAAAAGGGGCTCCCATTACATTTACACCGGCACCCAAACTTCCTCCACCCCTCTCTAAAAGTTTCTCCTACTTTAGCTTTCAACCCCCACCACAATTACTCTCTCACTTGGTTCAAAGGCTCCTATAATTCATTTAAACTCTCCCAAAATCTCTCTTCTCCTTGACCTCCTTCTCCAGGTGCTACACGTTTTTTAGCCCCACTTCTCGCACCCCCTTTTACTTTAACCCACAAAAATTCTTGAATTACAATTATATTCTCTTTTCTCCTTAAAACTGATCATTTAAATTATGCTACCCTTCCTTTCTCTAACTCTCTCAATACCCCAGTTTAACCCCAATTTTTTTCCCCCCCCAACGAAACTCCCTACCCCCTTCACTTTGTTTCGCTTGGGCCAGGAATCCAACTTCTTTTCATTCAAAACAAACAATCACTTTTTTTTGTCATCGCACAATCCACGCACTTTTAACAACCCATTTTATAAAGTTTTTCTTCTTCTTTTTTTTAGAAATTTTATACAGGAAAAGGGGGTTACTACCCCATTGCTCCCGGCATTTTGTCCCCCTCATCGACACCATGGTTTTACGGAAGGAAAGATTTTTTTTCCACTTCCCCATGGGCAATAGAAAAAATAAAAAAAAACAAAGTATTTTAAAAAAAAAGAAAAACCTAGAGTATGTATAATATATATCATGTGCGGTCGTGAAGTGTGACCCAAAATGAAGAGGAGTAGCAAATATCCCTGTTATCTTTGCGTGTTTATGAGACAGAAAAAGAAACCGCAAACCAACCCTCAGCAAAACAGTTACAGGTTTTTGTTCACAGTCATCGGCGGAGGTAGTACTTCCCGGGTGGTGCTTTACCCAAACCCCTCCTACATATTATATAATTTATATAATAAATATATTAAAAAATAATTTTTAAAAAAATAAAAAAAAAAATTTAATTAAATTTAAAAAGCTGCCGTAGGCAAAACTTGCGACTTGGTTTTAAAAAACACGCATTTTCCTAAAGGACAAGGAAAATTTTTGAAAACAGAATTTCACCAAAAAAATTCGAACCCCAAAAAAAAAAATTTTTTTTCACTGTGTTTGTTTTATTAAATATTTTTAAACAATCTAAAAAATATTTTTGTTGGGTTTTGGCAAAAAAAGTTCTGTTAAAAAAGGAGGGAATTTTCTAAGTTTATTTTTGGAGCAAAATTATAAATTTTTACATCAACAATAAAGAAAAAATTCTTTCAAAAGTAAAAGAAATTTTGAAAGTACTTTTCTAAAAGAGTTCTTGTAATTTACCGTTTTACTATTCGGCACGACATTATTTAATAACCACACACAAAATTTTAAAATAAAAAATTTTATATATATGAGCGTGCCGAAAAGGGAAAACTTCAATTTTGGCTTAAACGCAACGTCTTTTGCCCAATAATATTTTAAAAAAAAGGGATAAGTATAAAAATTGATGTAAGGCGAAATGACGTAGTTTGTTGGATTATGTATTGGTAGATAAAAGACTGTTGAGTAGACTTCAGGATGTACATGTTTACAGAGGGGCCACAGATATATCAGATCACTTTCTAGTTGTAGGTACACTGAGAGTAAAAGGTAGATGGGATACAAGGAGAATAGAAGCATCAGGGAAGAGAGAGGTAAAGGTTTAGAAGCTAAAAGAGGAGGCAGTTAGGGTAAGATATAAACAGTTATTGGAGGATAGATGGGCTAATGAGAGCATAGGCAATGGGGTCGAAGAGGTATGAGGTAGGTTTAAAAATGTAGTGTTAGAGTGTTCAGCAGAAGTTTGTGGTGCAGGAGGGAAGAGGAGCGATTGGTGGAATGATGTAAAGAGAGTAGTAAGGGAGAAAAAGTTAGCATATGAGAAGTTTTTACAAAGTAGAAGTGATGCAAGGAGGGAAGAGTATATGGAGAAAAAGAGAGAGGTTAAGAGAGTGGTGAAGCAATGTAAAAAGAGAGCAAATGAAAGAGTGGGTGAGATGTTATCAACAAATTTTGTTGAAAATAAGAAAAAGTTTTGGAGTGAGATTAACAAGTTAATGAAGCCTAGAGAACAAATGGATTTGTCAGTTAGAAATAGGAGAGTTATTAAATGGAGAGTTAGAGGTATTGGGAAGATGGGGGGAATATTTTGAGGAATTGTTAAATGTTGATGAAGATAGGGAAGCTGTGATTTCGTGTATAGGGCAAGGAGGAATAACATGTTGTAGGAGTGAGGAAGAGCCAGTTGTGAGTGTGGGGGAAGTTCGTGAGGCAGTAGGTAAAATGAAAGGGGGTAAGGCAGCTGGGATTGATGGGATAAAGATAGAAATGTTAAAAGCAGGTGGGGATATAGTTTTGGAGTGGTTGGTGCAATTATTTAATAAATGTATGGAAGAGGGTAAGGTACCTAGGGGTTGGCAGAGAGCATGCATAGTTCCTTTGTATAAAGGCAAAGGGGAACAAAAGAGTGCAAAAATTATAAGGGGATAAGTCTGTTGAGTATACCTGGTAAAGTGTATGGTAGAGTTATTATTGAAAGAATTAAGAGTAAGACGGAGAATAGGATAGCAGATGAACAAGGAGGCTTTAGGAAAGGTAGGGGGTGTGTGTGGACTAGGTGTTTACAGTGAAACATATAAGTGTAACAGTATTTAGATAAGGCTAAAGAGGTCTTTGTGGCATTTATGGATTTGGAAAAGGCGTATGACAGGGTGGATAGAGGGGCAATGTGGCTGATGTTGCAGGTGTATGGTGTAGAAGGTAGGTTACTGAAAGCAGTGAAGAGTTTTTACGAGGATAGTGAGGCTCAAGTTAAAGTATGTAAGAAAGAGGGAAATTATTTCCCAGTAAAAGTAGGCCTTAGACAAGGATGTGTGACGTCACCGTGGCTGTTTAATATATTTATAGATGGGGTTGTAAGAGAAGTAAATGCGAGGGTCTTGGCAAGAGGTGTGGAGTTAAAAGATAAAGAATCACACATAAAGTGGGAGTTGTCACAGTTGCTCTTTGCTGATGGCACTGTGCTCTTGGGAGATTCTGAAGAGAAGTTGCAGAGATTGGTGAATGAATTTGGTAGGGTGTGCAAAAGAAGAAAATTAAAAGTGAATACAGGAAAGAGTAAGGTTATGAGGATAACAAAAAGATTAGGTGATGAAAGATTGGATATCAGATTGGAGGGAGAGAGTATGGACGAGGTGAATGTATTCAGATATTTGGGAGTGGACGTGTCAGCAGATGGGTCTATGAAATATGAGGTGAATCATAGAATTGATGAGGGGGAAAAGGGTGAGTGGTGCACTTAGGAGTCTGTGGAGACAAAGAACTTTGTCCTTGGAGGCAAAGAGGGGAATGTATGAGAGTATAGTTTTACCAACGCTCTTATATGGGTGTGAAGCATGGGTGATGAATGTTGCAGCGAGGAGAAGGCTGGAGGCAGTGGAGATGTCATGTCTGAGGGCAATGTGTGGTGTGAATATAATGCAGAGAATTCGTAGTTTGGAAGTTAGGAGGAGGTGCGGGATTACCAAAACTGTTGTCCAGAGGGCTGAGGAAGGGTTGTTGAGGTGGTTCGGACATGTAGAGAGAATGGAGCGAAACAGAGTGACTACATGAGTGTATCAGTCTGTAGTGGAAGGAAGGCGGGGTAGGGGTCGGCCTAGGAAAGGTTGGAGGGAGGGGGTAAAGGAGGTTTTGTGTGCGAGGGGCTTGGACTTCCAGCAGGCATGCGTGAGCGTGTTTGATAGGAGTGAATGGAGACAAATGGTTTTTAATACTTGCATGCGAGGGTGCAGAAGAGGAAGAAACTTGGGAGGGGACAAGGGAAGAAGGTACTGTACGAGGAGGAGGATGAACCTCAACACTCGTAAGAGAGCCAGTTAGAGGTAAAGAACCAGGTACAGAGATTGGGAAGGAAAATTGTGAAGGTTGCAGATAGGAAGGAGGGGTTAATTTAAAGGAGATTTTAACAATGGGGATGTTTTGGGCTATCGAGGAGAGGGACGATGGCGAGTAGGTGTTGTACGAGGTCTTGTAGACAGAGAAAACTTGTGAGTGAGAGAGGAAGAGGTGAAACAGAATGAGGTGCCGAGTTAGGGATCCCTGAGTCCAGGACAGCAAAAGAATTAGAAACAGGGGCGACTGTGGAAGGGATGACCACAGAGGAGGGGGGACGTTTAGTAACTCGAGAATAAGAAATATTGCGAAGTCTCCCTTGGAGGCACAGATGAGAGATTGCCATAGCATATGGGAGGCCTTCTGCCTCTTTGAAACAACTGATTTCATGCTCATTTAAGTAAACTCAGCAACGGCGAGAGTAAGATGAGTGAACCTCATTACAGTTAAGGCAAGAGGGAGGTAGACTACAAGACGTATTGTATGGTCGTCTGCACCATAGACTGGGCATTCGGCCATGGACCTGCAATATTTTGCTGGATGACCAAAACGCCAAAAATTTCTACAATGTTGCGGTGTAGGGATCATCTTTCGAACTTGTAAACGGTGTCCCGCAGTATGAAGACGGGAGCTCAGGCAGTCAAGTAAACGGCTGCATTACAGGGTATTGTCTCCATGCAGGCAGGGGGAAAAAGTGTTACTTTGAGGACTGGGAAGTCTTGGAGTTCAACTGTTCCGAATGTCATTGCAACTGACTGAATATTCTGTTGGAAATGTATGGGGCAGAATGACATAAGATTGAGGGTTTGCAAAAAGAGCGGAGGTAAAGTATCAGTCAGTCGACCGTGTACATGAAGGGGTGACGAACGGCCCAGCAATAGGGCCAGGGGCATTAGAATGTTCTATTGGTCAAATAACGAGGCAGGGTCGAAATGGTGCGTATCAGTAAGGGCCGGGAGGAGCAGGTTCTGTATTAGGACTCCATGTAATGCACTACGTTCTTTTTATTTTGTAGATTAAAAAAATAATAACGGGAACATGGAGGAATGCTCTAGGAGGCAACAAAGGCTGTAAATCCCTTCGAGCTCAGAGGACCAGCACACGTAGTGCAGATGCGCATGGACCGTAGCATACCCTACCCTTCTGCAGTAAACCAGCAATTGCTTAAACCTCACATCCACAAAGCCACTCGGCTGGACAAGAAAAGGGCAGCGCGACACCTGCACAAAGCATACCTCTTCGGCATATCCCCAGAATCCTACAAGCAGCTCAGAGATATAATTTTCACCAAAATACACCTATGGCCAACTAGAGAGGGATCGGGAAATTACAGGTGATCAGATTACGGCAAACTGTACCACGCCAGGACCTCACAGAATGGATTTGATCTATGGTACCCTTTTCCTGCTTAGAACTAGAGTTGCTTGTGGATAAAAGAATCCCAAAGGCTGAAAATAGGAGGAATGGGGAGGTGATAGGAGGAGGAGGAAAGGATGAAAAGAGGGAATGGGGAGGGATAGGAAAAGGGAGATTGGGGGTAATTAAGGTCATTCTGAGGAAGGAGGCAGATCTAATTCCTCAGTATCAAGAACCTTTTACCGTCTGGCAAGTATAAGGTATTGATACATATGTCCCTCTCTAATTACAGATCAGTGCATCGGAACCATAGACCACCGAATTGATGCTGTAACATTCGAGATGACAAACTCTATTGGATCATATTGTCTAACTTGTTCAAGTCACTCTTTAGTTTTTAAATTTTTTTTTTTAAAGTGATCACAAGTTTTATAAATTAGTTATTCGTGATAATAGTAAATTGATTAACAGCAATTTAAGTGAAAAGTGATGAATGACTAAGATTTAAGAAGTAGTTGGAAATCTAATTAAATTGCATTAAACTTAAGTTTTCTCAAGAATATCGATGTGGATAATGATTAGAAATGACTTTATTGCAGAAAAAGTTACTGATAACACCATTTCTGGAGAGAATGGAACAAAAATTCGATGAAATGATATACTGGTTAAAGTCTGATCATGAAGGAGACTTTCGGTATTATGATTAAGCTGCGATGTGTTGGTATTACGACAGAACGAACATTGTGACAAAACAAGTTTTTCCGTGATAATAGTAAATTGATTAACAGCCATATTTTAAGTGAAGAATGACTAAGAATTAAGAAAGAGTTGGAAATCTAATTAAAATTGCATTAAACTTAAGTTTTCTCAAGATATATCGATGTGGATAATGATTAGAAATGACTTTATTGCAGAAAAAGTTACTGATAACACCATTTCTGGAGAGAATGGAACAAAAATTCGATGAAATGATATACTGGTTAAAGTCTGATCATGAAGGAGACTTTCGGTATTATGATTAAGCTGCGATGTGTTGGTATTACGACAGAACGACATTGTGACAAAAAAGTAATGAAGCAGCAGTGATGACTGCATTGGATTCACTTCGAGGATGAAATTAAAACTCATAAAAAAACAAAACACAATTTACATGTGATCTGCATTACCCATGTGTGTGTGTTTTTATGTTGATGGTTTGAGATTCCTTTTTACTGTGAAATGTATTAATATGTGCTTTATGTATGTGTTTTAGCTTGTGTATTATAAACAATTGTAAGATTAAAAATTGATTATTCATTAATAACAAAAAAAGGCACAATACCGGGACTGGAACGATACACAAATAACCCGCACATAAAAGAGAGAAGCTTACGACTTTGTGACTTTGTAAATGGTCCAAGTCGGACCGAAACGTCGTCGTAAGCTTCTCTCTCTTATGTGCGGGTTATTTGTGTGTTGATTATTCATTCATCCCATACTATGTTCTTACCAGAGTATTATCTCACTATTATTCCTGGGTTGTTGCAATGAAGAATATTTTGCATGGTATCAGTGTAAATTTACAATGCATATAAAAGCTTCACAATACAATTGGTTGGCGGGACGTGATCTTTACATGTTACGACTTAAAATAATATAATGTCGTGTAAGCTATCTTGATCTTAACACTGACTTCAAAAGCTACATCACCTTGTTTCAATTCACTAATTTACATTTGTGTCACATTTGAATTTTTTTACCTATATGCATTCCTACCATCAATATTTTTTTTTTTTTAAGGAAACACTTCTGTGTTGTCTCCTTATAACTGTTATAACTAAGAAATTTTTCTCAGTCTAAAAGCACAACACCTCGACACAGAAAACTAAAGCTTTCTGTATTTTCATCGTTTTACGGATTGTTGTAAACATTATCCTCAACTCTACTTGTTATATATATAATCATTTGTTATGACGGAGCCAATATTTTGTCTAATTCAGTATGGAAATGTGCAGTGAAAATCACACATACTGAGGCCATTTTTTCACCGAGTTTAAAGTGTTTTACAGTGAAATATCCCCATAATATATCTAGGTAAATAAAAGTGAAATATATGTTCTAATCGAGGAAGAAAGGAATAAAAGATGTGAATGAAGAGGTGGAGGGTTGATATGGGGTAAAGGAGACACAATATATAAAAAAGTGCAATAATTGCCGTTCGGGGTACACGGGTGGGGTAGTGATTGATGTAAAGGTGAAGAAGGGGGTTGGAGTGGGTGGGGAAGGGAGTGAGAGAAGGAGGGTTGGGAGGTGGCCCCCGTGGTTGGTAAAGATGATGTGAGAAGAGGGTTGGAGATTGGCGGAAAAAGAGTCTAGAAGAGGTTGGGAAAGTGGCCCCGTGGGGAACGAGTGAGAAGAGGTCTGAAGTGCGGTGGGGAAAGCGAGCTCACACTGGACCAGCGAAATGTTGGTGGAAGGACTTACGCTTAAGTAGTTACTCACAGCGGGATTTACCTGGCGGGATTTAATCCACATAGACGCCCCTGACGACTCCCGTCCCTCATAGATGGATGATCAACCACCATCCCGATAGTGGGCCTGGCGACTTCCATACCCTATAACGGACACTAGTGCCCTTTCCAAACCTTCTTTAGAGAGATTTCCCATAACCGTAATTTTTAAGACATATATTTATCACCAATATCCCGTTATCAGAGCCACCTCCTTTGTCTCCACAAAAACCACTATCACTACACCTCACCATCACTAAACTCTGTATCAACACCACCTCCATTACATACCCATCTAATCATTACACCACTTACCACAACACCCGTCATCACCAAAGCTTCTCCTTACTACCTCATTCCATATTACAGACATCTTCATATCCTACACACCCCGTCTATCACGTCCTCTCATCACCATGAACACCTCGTCACACACCACACTCTCCATCACCACCACCCCTCCATCACCATACCCCACCTCATCCAAACTCACATCACCCACCATCACCACCCCACCATCACCCACCATCACCAACCCCAATCACCACCCACCCACATCACCATTCCTTCCCTAGCGTATGAAAATTAGAATGGAAACGATATAAAAAAAACGCTAAGTAAATTATGAAGTTTAAACCGAATGAAAAAACCTATAATAAAACAAAACAATAACCGTAGTTAAGAAAATCGTCATTAACGAAATTCAAGAATTCCTCACCATTACTGTCATGATCGGAAAAGTTAACTAAAACGCGGTGGTAAAAAAAATAATGTAGATGAAAGAAGAATGAAAAGAAAGGGAAAAAAGGGACCATTTTGTCCTTGGAAGGACAATGAATTAGAGCCAGTCCCCAGCCCGGCCTCATCACCATCCTATCACCTCTGGTAAGTATATAATTAGAGCCAGTCCCCAGCCCGGCCTCATCACCATCCTATCACCTCTGGTAAGTATATAATTAGAGCCAGTCCCCAGCCCGGCCTCATCACCATCCTATCACCTCTGGTAAGTATATAATTAGAGCCAGTCCCCAGCCCGGCCTCATCACCATCCTATCACCTCTGGTAAGTATATAATTAGAGCCAGTCCCCAGCCCGGCCTCATCACCATCCTATCACTCTGGTAAGTATATAATTAGAGCCAGTCCCCAGCCCGGCCTCATCACCATCCTATCACCTCTGGTAAGTATCTGGTAAGTATCTAATTCCACCTAATCTAAGACACTAGGGAGGATTTTTTTTCCTCGTTCTTCAGAAACTTGGCTAAACTTGTTACACCGCTGATAATGTTATCATCATCCTGAGTAAGTCTTGTTAAATATGGTAACTAACACAATGGAAGATATTAGTAACATCCTCCAGTAAGCTGGAGGTATCTACTGAAGACGACCCCAGTAGAAAGGTCCAAATATACAGACCAATTCATCGGATGAGTTTATTTCTCTGATTTATATCATGTTCTTCACTCTTCGTTTATATCATGTCGTTCTTCACACTCCATTTATATCATGTAGGTCTTAACACTTCATTTATATCATGTCGTTCTTCACACTCCATTTATATCATGTCGGTCTTCACACTTCATTTATATCATGTCGTCTTCACACTTCATTTATATCATGTCGGTCTTCACACTTCATTTATATCATGTGGTCTTCACACTTCATTTATATCATGTCGGTTCTTAAGACTTCATTTATATCATGTCGGTCTTCACACTTCATTTATTATCATGTCGGTCTTCACACTCATTTATTATTTAATCATTTTGTCGGTCTTTACACTTCATTTATATCATGTCGGTCTTCACACTTCATTTATATCATGTCGGTCTTAACACTTCATTTATATCATGTCGGTCTTAACACTTCATTTATATCATGTCGGTCTTCACACTCCATTTATATCATGTCGGTCTTAACACTTCATTTATATCATGTCAGTCTTAACACTTCATTTATATCATGTCAGTCTTAACACTTCATTTATATCATGTCGGTCTAAACACTTCATTTATATCATGTCACTCTTAACACTTCATTTATATCATGTCAGTCTTAACACTCCATTTATATCATGTCGGTCTTAACACTTCATTTATATCATGTCGGTCTTAACACTTCATTTATATCATGTCGGTCTTAACACTTCATTTATATCATGTCGGTCTTCACACTCCATTTATATCATGTCGGTCTTCACACTCCATTTATATCATGTCGGTCTTCACACTCCATTTATTTCATGTCGGCCTTCACACTTCATTTATTTCATGTCGTTCTTCACACTCCATTTATATCATGTCGGTCTCATACATTCATTTTATATCATGTCAGTCTTAACACTTCATTTATATCATGTCGGTCTTCACACTCCATTTATATCATGTCGGTCTTAACACTTCATTTATATCATGTCGGTCTTCACACTCCATTTATATCATGTCGGTCTTCACACTTCATTTATTTCATGTCGTTCTTCACACTCCATTTATATCATGTCGGTCTTCACACTCCATTTATATCATGTCGGTCTTAACACTTCATTTATATCATGTCGGTCTTAACACTTCATTTATATCATGTCAGTCTTAACACTTCATTTATATCATGTCGTTCTTCACACTTCATTTATATCATGTTCTTCACACTTCATTTATATCATGTCGGTCTTCACACTTCATTTATATCATGTTCTTCACACTTCATTTATATCATGTCGGTCTTCAACACTTCATTTATATCATGTCGGTCTTCACACTCCATTTATATCATGTCGGTCTTAACACTTCATTTATATCATGTCGGTCTTAACACTTCATTTATATCATGTCAGTCTTAACACTTCATTTATATCATGTCGGTCTTAACACTTCATTTATATCATGTCGGTCTTAACACTTCATTTATATCATGTCGATCTTCACACTCCATTTATGTCATGTCGGTCTTAACACTTCATTTATATCATGTCGGTCTTAACACTTCATTTATATCATGTCGGTCTTAACACTTCATTTATATCATGTCGGTCTTAACACTTCATTTATATCATGTCGTTCTTCACACTTCATTTATATCATGTCGGTCTTCACACTTCATTTATATCATGTCGGTCTTCACACTCCATTTATATCATGTCGGTCTTAACACTTCATTTATATCATGTCGGTCTTAACACTTCATTTATATCATGTCGGTCTTAACACCTCATTTATATCATGTCGGTCTTCACACTTCATTTATATCATGTCGGTCTTCACACTCCATTTATATCATGTCGGTCTTAACACTTCATTTATATCATGTCGGTCGTAACACTTCATTTATATCATGTCGTTCTTCACACTCCATTTATATCATGTCAGTCTTAACACTTCATTTATATCATGTCGGTCTTCACACTCCATTTATATCATGTCGGTCTTAACACTTCATTTATATCATGTCGGTCTTAACACTTCATTTATATCATGTCGGTCTTAACACTTCATTTATATCATGTCAGTCATAACACATCATTTATATCATGTCGGTTTTAACACTTCATTTATATCATGTCGGTCTTCACTCATTTATATCATGTCTGTTCTTAACATTCTTTTATATCATGTCGGTCTTCTCACTCCATTTATATCATGTTCGGTCTTTAACACTTCATTTTTCCATGTCGATTTCACACTCCATTTATATCATGTCGGTCTTCACACTCCATTTATATCATGTCGGTCTTAACACTTATTATATATGTCGGTATTAACACTCTCATTTATAATCAATGTCGTTCTTCACACTTCAGTTTATATCATGTCAGTTTAAACACTTCATTATAATCATGTCGGTCTTCACACTCCATTTATAATCATGTCGGTCTTAACAACTTCATTTTATATCATGTCGGTCTTATAACACTACATTTATTCATGTCGGTCTTAAACACTTCATTTATATATGTCAGTCATAAACACTCATTTATATCATGTCGAGTCTTAACACTTCATTTATATCATGTCGGTCTTACACTCCTTTATATATGTCAGTCTTATCACTTCATTTATATCTGTCGGTCTTTCACCCTCCATTTATATATGTCGGTCTTCACACTCCATTTTATCATGGTCAGTTTAACACCTATTTATATCTGTCGGTCTTCACACTCCATTTATATATGTCGGTCTTAACACTCATTTATATCATGTCGGTCTTAACACTTATTTATATCCATGTCAGTCTTAACACTTCATTTATATCATGTCGTTCATCACACTCATTTTTATATCATGTCCGGTCTTACACTTCATTATATCATGTCAGTCTAACACTTCATTTTATCATGTCGTTCTTCAAAACTTCAATTTATATACAGATCGTCTTCACACTTCATTACACAACAACGTCTACCGTTGTTTAAAGTATTTGTTGCTTTTTTACTTTCCTTAAACAAACTTTGTTTATAATTTATTACTAAAAATCTTCCTCCCAAATTTCTCAAAATTATTTGTCTCTTAATATTTTACAAAAATGGTTTCACATATACTATAAACGATGTCATTTATTGAACATGATCTCTTAGATGCACCCTCGGTTATTATGAACCTCGGTATTGTGAAAACTCGGTATTATGAAACCTCGGTTATTATGAGTCCCAGTATTATGAAAATCGTTTTATGAACCTCGGTATTATGGTCCTCAGTATTATGGAAAACTCGGATTATGAACCCTCGGTATTATGAGTCCTTAGATAATGAAAACATCGGGTAGTATGAACCATCGGTATTATGAAAACTGGCATTACGAACCCTCGAGTATTATGAAAACTGGCATTATGAACCTCGGTATTATGAGTCTCAGTATATGAAAATCTGGTATTATCAACCTTCGGGTATTATGACCCTTGGAATATGAACCCTAGGTGTTATGGATCTCTCGACTATTATGAACTTCGGTATTATGACCCCTGTGGTATTGGACCCTGGTATTATGGAACCCTTGGGTATTATGAACCCCTAGGATATTATGACCTTTGGTATTGTGAACCCTAGGTATTATGATCTCTCACTATTATGAAACTGCGGTATTATGAACTTCATGTTAAGATCCTCGGTGTTGTGAACCAGTCTAATGAAAACTCGTATTATGAACGGTATTAGGAAACACACTGAATATGAACCTCGGAGTAATTGTAGCCTCGGTATTATGAATCTTCGGTATTATGAAGAATTATGTGAACGTGATGTCTCTGCCTACACAAACAACAACAACAATTAATGACCAACCATTAACTTCAAGATTCAAAACACGGCAAAACAACCACAACAACCTGCTTAGCCAGCATAGAGCACTAACAACAAACACAAAAGAAATCCCCACATTACCCAACACCACACACACCTGTACCACACATCATACCACCAACCACAACCACCACCAACTACTTACTAAACACTAGTTGAAAATATGGCGACTCTATTAAGTGTAGATATCTGCAGAAAAACTACTAAAACTTATTGATCCCCCCTCTAACATCTAGCATTTTCTGGTTTTGTAAACAGATGATCCGTGTTCAGTTATCCCGAGTTCCAAAGGTTACAATATGTATGTCCGGCTCACCCGCCTAGACATACTTACAATACACGAACGTTTCTAAGTTATTGAGCGAGGAGAAACAGAGTTCTTCGTGACAAAGCCAGTGATGGAGGTGTGTCTCACGAGAGAGAGAGAGAAGAGAGAGAAGAGAGAGCGAGAGAGAGAGAGAGGTACAGAGAGAGATGATGGAGATTGAGAGAGGAGATTGAGGGAGAGATGTTTGATGAGAGAGATTGAGGAGGGAGGATTGTGAGAGATAGATTTAGAGAGATTGAGAAGGTTTGGGAGAAAGAGATTTAGAGATAGAGAGAGAGATGGAAGATGAGAGGAGAGATTGAGAGAGTGAGAGAGAAGAGAGTGTTGTGTGTGTGTGTGTGTGTGTTGTGTGTGTGGTGTGTGTGTGTGTGTGTGTGTGTGTGTGTGGTAGTTATGGGGGAGAGAGGCAAGAATAGTTTCAATGCCTAATGATGTTACAGTTGAGCTGGCAACAAACTGCGGAACAAGCCATAGGTAGTGTTGCAACGTGCTGGGCAGCAGTCATATCTCCAGCAACGTGCACAATGAGAGATGTGGTTATACATCCTACTTATACGTACTAAAAGTAATAATCGTGAGAAATAATATGAAGCACGAGATCCTCATTTTACCCATTAACTAACATTTTACCACCAATTATAATAACAGATAAAAACGTAATGTTATAGTCGACATAATATTTGGGGGCCTTTTTTACGAGGTCGTCTACATATCACACCATAAACACTAACACACATCCACAACACACCCCCACCACACTAATACCACAGACAACCCACCACACCCCGGTTTCTACAACTATCAAAACCCACCAACATACTACCCCCCACAACCCCCACCTCACATCGAAAATGCATCACAGTGAATATACCAAAATTTTCACCTTTGAACTTTCAAATTCAATGGAGAGGAAGGAGTCACAAACAAGTCAGTTTTCTGCAAGCTCCAGCCACAGTGTTGGGAAGGGGTTTTTGGGGGGGGTGTGTCTAAACTTATCGGGAAAGGGGGGGTTGGGGAGAAGTGTCTACAAAGGGGGAGATGTTTGGAGGTCTTGGAGTAGGGTCTGGGGAAAGGGGGAAAGGTGTCTGGTGGAAGTGTCTGGGAGTGGAAGGTGTCTGGCGAGAAGTGTCTGGGTGGGAAAGGGTCTGGCGAAAGTGTCTGGGAGGGAAAGGGTCTGGGGAAAGTGTCTGGGATGGGGGAAGATGGTTCTAAGAAGTTTGGAATTGGAGGTGTTGGTGGAAAAGGGGTTGGGAGGGGGAAAGGGTCTGTAGAGATGTATCCGGAAAAGGTAGGTGTCTTGTGAGAGATGCCTGGGAGGGAAAGGGGGCTAGGAGGGAAAAATGTCAAAAGGAAGGTGTCAGGATAAGGAGAAGGTACATGGAAAAAGGCAACAAATCAAATTAACCTCATCTACGACCTAGATTATCAATGTGACAAAGTGGGAGAGACAGACTGTCCATGTATTTTTAAAGACTTATTGCGTAAAAAATTTTTGCGAAGTCAGGGGAGATTATTCAGTCTTCTAAAAAATTAAAACGATTTTTTGTTAGGAAACCCTTTTTGCAAAGTTTTTACATTTGAACATATAGAAGCAATCTGTTAAAATTGGTTATGAGAGAAATAGTTCAGTTTTACCAATTTTTTGAAACATTTTTTGATTTTTTTTTAAAAAGTATCATGAAATTAAAAAGGGCGATTCGTTTATGATAATTTTTTTTATAA
>NC_069408.1:70719378-70815201 GCF_026875155.1 Cherax quadricarinatus
TACTCTGGTTGTCTTTGTGCTTTCTCTGCTTATTTGCATTACTTCCGAGGGGTTGATCCGGGTTTGCAAATGAAGCCAAGCCAGTCTCTGGGGTGGAGACAAGCTCTAAGCCACCCAAGCTCTAAGCCACCCAGCCGGCTCCAGTCCTAGCCTAGCCTGCTCAGCCAGCTTTCCACTCTGCTGTGCTCATTGTTACAAGTTCTCAAGCCAGTCTGTGTGAAGGGTTCAGCCAAGCAAGCCAGCCAACTAACCCAGGTGACTAACCACCAGTACTCAAGCAAGCCACGTGAGTTCCAGCCTTCACCATCACTTTGTGCTCCCAGTTCCAAGCCATCCTGAGTGCTAATACCATCCCTGTGGTGTTGTGGTGTGTTTTAAGCCAGCCCGGCTTAAAATATTCTCGTGCCTAATGTGGGTGTAAGCCAGAGCGCGTCGGCCTAACCACTCAAGCAGTGTCTCAGCTCCCTGCGTCACTCACCCACACCTACCCACCACCATTGTGTTTCACCCTTATATCAGGTCCTAGCACCTTATTTTATGGATCACATAACGGGTCAAGACCCAAGATTGTTTTCTCGTACCTGTGCGCCAAAACAAAAGCCTAGCTATGTGGGTTCCTCGAGTTTAAGCGCAAATTCTTTGAGACATCGATGTTAGGAATTGTAGACAGCAGAGCTAGCGACAACTACTACTGCCTCACACTCCACCACCACCTTGTCTTCGCCTCTCCACCATCAACGTAGAGACATTTGCGAGTGTTTGAGACATGTTGTCAGTCTACAGTGATTTCTTAGTGACATTCAGTGACTTTTGATTAGACTCAGTTTTCATTACATGATGTTTGCAATAATTTCTGAGTCCAGTGTTTCCCTTGTTTACTTACGTGCTTATATATATATATATATATATATATATATATATATATATATAAAATATATATATATATATATATATATTATATATATATATATATATTATATGTCGTGCCGAATATGTAAAACTGGTCATTAGCAAGAACTCATTTAAAAATTAAGTCCTTTCTAAAATTTTCTCTTATACGTTTAAGGATATATTTTTTTCATTAATGTTGATGTAAAAATTTTTAATTTTGCACCAAAAGGAACTTAGAAAACTTACCTAACCTTATTATTACAAGCGCAATTTATTTTAGCCTAACCCAACTAAATATATTTTAGATTTGTTTACAATATTTTAATACTAAACAAACGCAGTGAAATATATTTTTCTCGTTAGGTTCAGAATGATTTTGACGAAATTATTGCATACACAAATTTTCGCTTGTCCTATATGGCAAGATGAGCGTTGCTATTTAAGCCAAGATGGCAAGTTCTGCCTATTCGGCACGACATATATATATATATATATATATATATATATATATATATATATATATATATATATATATATATATATATATATATATATATATAAGTACTTTCCCATTTTTCCCTGTTGTGTGCAATATATAAGCAGTATAAACAATTATCTTGTGTTCACAGTAATGTCCTCGTTGCCTAGTAATTCATGCAGTGAAGTATTTCAGTAACTTGTTATCTTATGTTCCGCACCACAACCCAGTGTTCTCTCATTTATTTTTTTCCCAGCTTCCTTGTTTGTTCTTGCTAATTTTTATTGTTAATTCATTTCCCATTTTTCCCCAGTGCATTTTATTCCCATTTTACTGCGTGTTGAACATTCTTTTGTGCTAATTCTTGTTATTTAGCCAGTGTCTAATATGTTTCATCTCCACAGACAATCCCCTCAAGGAAGGTTCCTTGATGTTGGTGAGAGGCTCTTTATTTAGGGAACTGGGTCTGTGCTCCAGTTCCCCGAATTAAGCCTGAATGCCTTCCACATCCCCCCCTTCCCAGGCGCTGTATAATCCTCTGGGTTTAGCGCTTCCTCCTTGCTTATAATAATAATAATAATCCACAGACAATAGTGATATTTGTTACCAATTTTGTCAACACAAGACCTTATTGCAAGAAAATTATTATAGTCTTGTGCATATTGATGTTTGTGTTGCTGCACTATTGTAAGTGTTAACCTTTATCTGTTTTGTATTTTATATCCTTTATTTTTATTCATATTGTTCATATTTCATTGAATAAATTCACTCTTGGTGCAATTTTTAACTTTTTTTTAAATTAAAGCTGCATATAAGAGTTAAAGTGTTCAATCAGTTCATTCCTTGATAATTTTTAGTGTTTTTGTAAACTGCATTTTCCTGTGTGTGCATTTTTTTTATTATCGCAGTGTCGATTTATTTTGCAATGACTTGTGCAATTGTGCTGCCATTATTTTTTCTTTTAGAAATTTTTTATGTAGTGTTGTGCAGTAATTTTTGATTAGTAATTGTTATTTGCAATATTACTACAGTTTATTTCAGTGCAATATTCTGTGATTTCAGTTTTATATTTCTTGTGTTCTGTGCATAATACTTTATTTTTGTGTGTCGCTTTATTTTTTTTTTTTTTTTAGAGAATTGCATTCCCAGTCTATTTTTAATTTTGCACAAGATTTATGACTATTTAATCACTTTGTTATTTATCATTTATTGCTGAATTTCCTATATTGAATTAGAGTAACGGCAACTCACTGTGCCATTAATTCAAATTAAAGTAAATTTGAGTAAAATTTTATCTGGGTAAAGTACAATTCTCTTGATTATCAAAGTGTTGCTTTGCCTTCTCTAGTTTTCTTATTTGAGTTTTCATACTCTACAGTCTCTCTTGTACATTCTCTTACTATGCAGAATTGTTAAGTATTTTCTCCCATTTAGCTTAATGTGTCATATTATTCCCTTTGTTAATTCTTGCTTTATGTCCCTTGAGTCAGTTCCCTGCGAAGAATGTCCCAGTCACTTTGCTTGCTCACTTAGTGTATCATGGCAAGTGAAAGTAAATATGAATCAGCCCATATCCTAATATTCCCTTTGCTGACTAAAGACAATCATAGCTCCTTGAGCAATGTGTTTGTTCTCACAGCCTTGTAATCTGAATTTGCACAGTCTGCGAAATGTGAAGTTCAGATTAAGTTCCTATAGATCCTGAATACTTATTAACAATAGCCGAGCGGTCAGCATTAAAAAAAAAGTAAGATTGTCCACTCCTAACTGGAATCCACTTAATATCTTGCACGCAGGATAGTGTACAGTTTACCTAGGTTTCAGATGAACCCTCTGACAACCCTGGTGCCTGAGGCTACTATCCCTGCGATGGTGACTTGTTCAAGTAGTCGTACCTCCCAGGGACGCTTTGCGAAGAACGTTACTAGTAATGAGTATAGCCGACTCTTGCTGAGGTCACAAGCCGTTGTAGAAAGACTTTTCTGTGAAGTGTGCTCACACGAGTGTGTTTGTTCCACCTTGTGTTCCCAGATGGTGATACTATTCTAGTATGACAGTAATCCTTTGCATGTAAAAAGTTTTATTTTTCTCGAGTAACTTCACACTTAACATTTTAATTGCAATCTCTTTATAGTTGATACCTCGTGTCATAAAAAAAAGGAGGAGGTGTGTCAGCTATGATGGAAATATCATACGTAGGCCGTGCTCATTTCTTTTCCCCTGTGCTTGCAGTGAGAGACAGTAGATCCATTCTTCCTTGCCCATATTGCGCGTTATGGTGTTACTTTTTTCAACCTGGGAGAGTCATCCACTCCCCCGAGTTTGTTCATTCCTCCAGTAATAAAGAACAGATCCTTTGTGTGTTTTATTATTAGCTGATCACTTTTCAAACAATTTTTTGTGTTCACGTTCCATCCAAATTCTGAGATTTAGCTGTAATGACCTGTGTGCGCCTGCTCTGCCTTTGCTGTTAAACCATACCCCCGGCCGGGATTGAACCCGCGGTTAATTACTTTCACCTTTGTAAATATATGTTCTTTTTCAGAATCAGTAGAGTGCTTGAATACAGATCGATCGATCAATTCTATCTTTTATTGTACTGTGATTTGTTGCTATAATTCATAATGCATTATGATACCATCCATTACGTAAATCACTATTCGTTAATATAATATCCATTCCAATGTTGTCCATTCAACTGAATATATCCCATAACTATTTCTGTGATTAGTTCTAAGTTATCGATGTCTTTGCTATTGTATAGAATTGGAGGGGTGGAGCCCAGAGCCACCCTGCCTGTTCATCCTGTAGAGTATGTATGTTCGATACGACATACGAAACATGACCGAGCTGTCATTAATAGCTACTGAATTTCCCTAAACAATTCTGTGAAGTATAATTGTATCACCCATGAATACATTTAGGCCTCCCTGCTCATCTAGACCCATGGCTAGCATGGTGACGTCATGGGATGCCACATGCAGCAACAGACACACTGCCCTCACTCTCTCCAGTTCACAGATAGACTACGGGTGCAACAGGCAGGCTGGGCCACTCCCCTCTCACACACTGCTAATACAGTGAATACACCCAACAAGTGTGTTTATCTCCAACCATCATATCTCCACGGTACCCCCCAACATATTTATGTCTGCTCACAATATAACCAGATGAATCAATGAAGAACAAAAATGTTTAAGCACTTAAGAAGAACTGAAAAGCCTTTTGGAAAACCCTAAGGATCTGTCATATATCTCTTCAGAGATAAAGGGTCAGAACTCCTGAATGAGAGTGTTAAGAATTATTTTACTAGTAGGAATATTAGGAAATATTTTCGTGGGTTTTGATCCTGGTTTTGCTTATAATAATATTACCAAATATATTCTATAGCAAAGAGGACAATGCAAACACTGAAAGATAAAATATACATATATTACGATATTATAATGTTTGCAATTAGGCCGCACTATTACAACAACTGGTAAATGTATATAATGATAAACACACTTGGGCATGGAGTTTCATGTTTGAAGCTATTTGTGAAAAATTCTAAGTATGTTACTAAGAAAATATTTGATAAACCTATTGTCTTCATCATAAATGATTTAAAGTCCTATGACAGAAAAGGAATATGGAGTTACCGGTTATGTTAAATAGAAGTGTTATTGGGGAGAGCAAAGTTTATATCGCAAAATTATTATAATAAAAAAGAAGCGCTGACCTACCAGGGTCATATAGCTCTGCTGGCTGAGGATGATACAGGGTATTGATTAGCAAGAGGGGAGGGATGTGCAGCCGGCAGTGGATAGTGCTTGGGTAAAATGGTAGTCAAGAGACTGAGGTAGAAAGGGCTGTGAGATACTAGAGGCATCATCATCAGAGTTTGTGCAGTAAAATCCATTGCTGTCAAAAAGTTAGTGGAGAGCGTTTGGGTTAAAGGACCGGTCCATCAACAAGAAAGGGAAGGTAAAAGTAAGGGCAGTAGAGTGGTGGAAGACGTTGGAGGTAAATTCTGCGTGCTCGTTGACAGAGTGGGCAAGCCAAAAGAATGTTGCTCAGAAACTGGAACTGACAATTCCACAGAGTGGAACAGGGCGCCTCACCATGAGACACTAGGAGTAAGAGAGTGTGAACGATGCAAACGATGGTAGCAATTACAGCAAAATAGTCTGTGAATGGAACACCTCTATAGAAACTGGAGGTCATGTAGTTTGGGGGGTGGGTTTTTGGGGGTGGGGGGGGGGGGGTGGGGGGGGGGGGGGGGGGGGGGGGGGGGGGGGGGGGGGGGGGGGGGGGGGGGGGGGGGGGGGGGGGGGGGGGGGGGGGGGGGGGGGGGGGTTGGGTGGTTTTGTGGGGGGGGGGGGGGGGGGGGGGGGGGGGTGGGGGGGGGGGGGGGGGGGGGGGGGGGGGGGGGGGGGGGGGGGGGGGGGGGGGGGGGGGGGGGGGGGGGGGGGGGGGGGGGGGGGGGGGAGTTAAGAGATGATGGGTAGGAGGGGATGGTAAAGGGTAGATTATGGGAGGGAGTGTGTGTAGATTTTAATTTGGGGGATGTGGTTGTTAATGGTGGTGGGGTTGAGTTGGTTAGTATTGAATGTAAAAATAAATGGGTATATGTAAAGAATAAAATGGTTAAAAAGATTAGATGAATTTTGGATAATTGTTAGAGATTGGAATAATATTTATGAATTATACTTGCTAGCCAGATAATGAATGCCCTAGCACGATGCTGGTCCGGAAAAATGCTGCGAAATCCTATGCCACAAAACTTGGAACCATTGATATACACTGCGATGGTAAGAGAATGAGATCCGACGTGTTAAGAAAGAGAGTGCGAGATGCCACTGTAGCAGTTGGGCTATCATGTATGGCAGTGAGAAAGAACAGACACGAACTGTCGGAACTTCCAAGGGGGTTGGGAAAAGTGAGATGCTACATGAACATAGAAGGTGTAACTGAAGAGAAAAAGGAGGAATGTAGCGGAAGAGAAAAGGGACCAGAGTGAACAGGGGCGACGTAAGTGATAAGAAATGGATTTATTGGGGGGGGGTTTTTAAAAGTTTTTTTTTTTTTTTTTGTTTTTTGGTTTTTTTTTGGGGTTGTTTTTTTTTTGTTTTGGGTTTGGTTTTGTTTTGGGTTTTTAAAGTAGTTTGTGAATGTAGTGAAGTGTGTGGTTGTGGGAGTGATGTTGAAATATGTTGTTTATGTTATAGTGATTGGTGATGATAGAGTGATTATTGTGGGTTGTGGAGAAGGGGATGTGTTAAGGGGTTTTTTATTGGAGAATGTTTAGTGTTTTAGTTATTTGTGGGGTGTGTTTGTTTTAGTTGGTGTGTGAGTTAGTGATAGAAATTGTTTGTGTGAGTGGGTTGTGAGCTTCGACCCGATATGACAAGTTGCCTAAGAGAGGAATGTGAGCTTTCCAGCATAACCTACAGTTAAACAGATGGCCGAGAAACCTGACAGTATAAAGTTCTGGGATACGCGTGCCATATAGTACAATGGATGATCAAGAGGACAGAACGTCATGACAGCATTTTGGTGAGTTTTAGTACTAGACAATTTAAACCCATGAATGGTGGCACAATTGTGAACACGGTTGACCGCATACTGGAATGAGGCGACAGTCAGCGCCTGCACAAGCTATAAGTCATTAACAAGGAGCGATCAAATATTGGATGGAAGAAAAGAGGCCAGATCATTTATAGAAAGTAGACAAAGTGTTGTGCTCAGAACACACCATTGGGGGATACCATCAGCTTGGACAAAGTCCGGGGAGAGCATATTATTAACCCGAACACAGAAATGTCTTAGAGTTAAGAAGTTCTTAAGGAAAAATGGTAGACTGCCCCAGAGGTCTAAGGAGTGGGCTTGGGCCAAGATGATATACTTCCAAGTTGTGTCATATGCCTTCTCAAGCCCAAAAAAAGATGGCGATATCTGAGTAGTTATTGGCAAAGGCATTACGGACATACGTACCTAAGCTTAGTATGGGGTCAATGGTAGAAAGGCCCTTACGAAAGCCATATTGACGAGTGGAGAAACTTGTGTGTGTCTCTAAATACCACATCAAACGTCTATTTACCAGATGTTCCATCACCTTGCAAGCTGCACTGGTAAGAGCAATGGAACGATAGTGGGAGGCATCATGTCCTGTAGTACCCGGTTTACAGAAAGGGAAAACATGGCACATTTCCACAGCCCGGTGAAGAACACCTTGTGACCATATAAGATTAAGATCGTAGAGGACTCAAGATGCTGACTGATGTAGAAATACAAATAAAAATGCCATCAGGCAAGCGCCGATGAATCGGCAAACTGAGAATGTTTCCTGAAACTACATGGTAAAATGCACATTATAAGATTCTTCCTGATAGATGAAAAGTTTAAGGCTCTAACTCTCTGCAGAACTTTGAGGAACGAACGAGGGCATAGAATGAAGCCCCCCCTGAGAGATACGGACAAGATGATTTACCAATTTCAGTGCAACTTCAAGAGGGTTTGCGAAATCAACACTGGCAACCCAAAGAACAGGAGCCGGGTCGGGAGAGTATTTATCACTCAGTTTTCATACTTTTTTCCGGACTGCACTCATTGAGTGAGCCGAAGTGACGGTAGAAACACAGAAACACAATCATTACCTTTGTAAATTGTGAGTTCATTACCTCTGTAACTTGCTCAGCTATCAAAACTTTGGAGTCCAGTCCCTGGACCAATTATGTACCTCTGTAATCTTTTGACTACCGCCCACAGGATGGGTATGGGGTGCATAATAAACATATTAAACTAAACTAGTGCGTTTAGCGTCACGGATGACACGGCGAGCGATCGCTCTCTTCTGCATAGAATCAAGGAGTCTCTTTGAGGTTCTATTGTACTGGTACCTGTCCCACGCAGTGCATTTCAAACATACTGCCCGAGCACAATCAGGAGACCACCAAGGCATGCACTTCTGAGAATGTCTTCACGAGGTTAGGGGTATAGAATGTGAAGCTGCGGTTGAAACTGAGGCCGAGAAAAGGTGTAAAAGTTAATCAATGGAGGACGAAGAAGGAGCTTCACTAAAAGCAGATATATCGAGTACAGTCCCAATTTGCTTGGTCAAATTGCCAGCGCGGGCTTATGAGGAGGTGTGAATACGAGCAGTAAAGAATGATTGAAAATGATCAGTCATAGCAAGTCGAGAGGACAGACCAGTGAATATAGTACAGTTAGGATGAGCTGACGAGAGGTTCGATGGAAGAGAGAGAATGAGTACGAGATCAAAATGTGGAGAGTGCCCGTATTTAAAACATGGAGGAGGAGTAAAGCGAGAAAGCCTCCAACAGAATTCCGCGGGAGTCGCCAGTGAGACACCACCCCCCCCCCCAGAGAAATGAGTGGTTATTAAAACAGCCAAGTAACGAAGTGGGTGGGGGTAAGGAAGAACAGAGTAAAGCCACATCTGGGATAGATAATGCACAAGAAGAAAAAGATATACGAAAACCAGATTGTATATCACTTATTCAAGTGGATTACTGGCCGCAGTGTAAGCAGCGAATATGAACAAAGAGCTAATGGTTTGTACAGGTCGTATAAAAGAAGTGCAGTCTCATTAACAAAAGGTTCCATCAGGAAAAGGAACCGACGATATAATAAATCATACCCGAGAATCGAATGGATAACACCACGTCGTAATTTGGGTTCTTGTTAAACAAACACAAACAAGGGAAAACCGGGAGAGCCAACACCAGAAGCCTCAACACCAGTTACCAGTGAGGCGCGAAATTCCACTGTAAATAAGCCAAGATATTGCGAAGATAAAGATACAAAAAATCTAAAGGTAGAGGTATCACGACTAGTAGGGTTAGAAAAGTTTCCACAGTGGAGGCAGCAGAAAACATTTAAGCAGCGAAGGATTGGTGCTGTGGAACAAAGGAGTTGTGCAGATGGATAAGATAGAAGAGGAGGAACAGGTGGAGGATCCGATGTCCATCAATTGTTTAGGTCTCCTCAGTATATCCTGAGATAGCTTCAAGTGTTTCAGAGGCCAAAGACGTTAATGTGGTACAATATAGTAGATGGAAGAAGAGGTGTGAGAAAGATCGGGGAGACGAAGGACTGTACGAAAAGTAGGGGGAGGTGACGAAAGATAGAGGAACAAGAAGAAGCATTCGAGGGTGCAGAAGAGGAAGAAACTTGGAGGGGGACAGGGAAGAAGGTACTGTTACAGGAGGAGGATTGGATCCTCACACTCGTAAAGAGATCCAGTTAGAGGTAAAGGAACCGGTACAAAGAGAGTGGGGAAGGAAAATTGAGAGGTTGCAGATGGGAAGGAGGGGTTAATTTAAAAGGAGACTTTAACAATGGGGATGTTTTGGGCTATCGAGGAGAGGGACGATGGCGAGTAGGTGTTGTACGAGGTCTTGTCGACAGAGAAACTGTGAGGAGAAGAGGAAAGATTTTGAAAACAGAATGAGGTGAGCCGAGTAAGGGATCCTGATCGCAGGACAGCAAAAGAATAAGAAACAGGGGCGACTGTGGAAGGGATGACCACACTGGAGGGGGGGACGTGTAGGTAACTCGTGAATAGAAAATATTGCGAAGTTCTCCCTTGGAGGCACAGATGATAGATTGCCCATAGCATATGGGAGCCTTCTGCCTCTATGAAACAACTGATTTCATGCTCATTTAAGTAAACTCAGCAACGCAGAGTAAGATGAGTGAACCACATTATAAGGGGGGACAGTTAAGCAAGAGGAGGTAACTACAAGACGTATGTATGTCGTCGCACCAAGACTGGGCATTCGCCATGGACCTGCAATATTTTGCTGGATGACCAAAACGCCCAACAATTTCTACAATGTTGCGGTGTAAGATCAACTTTCGAACTTGTAAACGGTGTCCCCCAGTATGAAGACGGACTCAAAGGCATTCAAAAGAATAAACGAGCTGCATTACAAGGTATTGTACCTCTGCATGCAGGCAGGGAGGACAAAAGTGTCTACTTTGAGGATTGGGAGGTCTTGGAGTTCAAGCTGTTCCAAATGTCACTGCAACATGTCTGGCTATTCTGTTGGAAAATGGTATGGGCGAGAATGACTATATAATTGAGGAAAGTTATGCCAAAAAAGAGACGGAGGTCCAAGTATCAAGTCAGTCGAAACCCGTGTGACATGAAGCGGGTGACGAACGGCACCAGCAATAGGCACAGGGGCATTAGAAATGTTCATATAGGTCAAATAACGAGCAGGGTCGAAACTGGGGGGGGGGGGGGGGGTGGGGGGGAGGGTGGGGGGGGGTGGGGTGGGTGGGCGTGTATCATTAAGGCCCGGGAGGAGCATGTTCATGTATTTAGGACTCCATGCTAATGTCAACTACTAACTTTTTATTTTGTAGAGTAAAAAACTAATAAACGGGTGGAACATTGGAGGGAATAGCTCCTAGTAGGCAAACAAAGGGCTGAAAATCCCCTCCGAGCTCAAGAGACCCCAGCACACCAAGTATTGCAGCTGCGGCATGGAACCCGTACCATACCTCTACCCTTCATGCCAGTAAACCAGCAATCTGCATTACAACCTCACATCACCAAGCCACCTCGTGGACAAGAAAGAGGCAGCCGGACACCCGCCACAAAGCAAACCTCCTTCGCCATTAATCCCGCAGAAATCCTACAAGCAGCCTCCAGAGATATACCCATCACCCAAAAGACACCAAGGCCAACTAGAGAGGGATCGGACACATCCAGGTGATCCAGATTCCACGACAAACTTAACCACCGCGCAAGGACCTCAACAAATGAATTGACTAGGTACCCTTTTCCGCAGCTTAGAAATAGAGTGGCTTGTGGAAAGAATCCCAAAGGCATGAAAATAGGAAGGGAAATTAGGGGAGGGATAAGGAGGAGGAGGAAAGGGAAAAGGGGGGTGGGAGGATAGGAAAAGGGGGATGGGGTGAATTAGGTTCAGTCTGAGGAAGGAGACAGATCTAATTCCTCAGATCAAGAACCTTTTCACCGTCTGCAAGTATAAGGTTTGATACAAATGTCCCCTCGTCTAATTACAGATCAGATGCAATCCAACCATAGACCACCGATTTGATGTGTAACATTCGAGATGCAACTCTATTTGAACATATGTACTAACTTGTAAAGTCACTCTTTAGTTTTAATATTTTTTTAAAGTGATCACAGATTTTATAATTAGTTTTTCCCGGTGAATAGTAAATTGGATAACAGCCATATTTTAAGTGAAGAATGACTAAGAATTAAGAAAGAGTTTTGGAAAACTATTAAAATTCATTAAACTTACGTTTTTCAAGATATATCGATGTGATATATGAATTAAAGAAGATTACTTTAATGCAGAAAAAGTTTACTGATAACACATTTCTGGAGAGATGGAACAAAAAATCGATGAAATGATATACTGGTTTTAAGTCTGATCATGAAGAGACTTTCGGAATTATGATTAAGCTGCGATGTGTTGGTATTACCGACCAGAACGTAACATTGAGGACGAAACAAGTAATGAAGCAGCGTGATGACTGCAATGGATCACATCCGAGGATGAAATTAAAAACTCCTAAAAAAACAAAACACAATTTACGATGAGATCTGCATTACCCATGTGTGTGTGTTTTTATGTTGATGGTTTTGAGATTCCTTTTTACTGTGACAAGTATTTTAATATGTGCTTTATGAGTGTGTTTTAGCTTGTGTAATAATAAACAATTGTAAGATTAAAAATTGATTATTCATTAAATAACAAAAAAAGGCACCAATACCGGACTGGAACGCTACACAAAAACCCGCACATAAAAGAGAGAAGCTTACGCTTTGTGACTTGTAAATGGTCCAAGTTCGGACCGAAACGTCGTCGTAAGCTTCTCTCTCTTAATGTGCGGGGTTTATTTGTGTGTTGAATATTCTTCATCCCATACTATGTTCTTACCAGAGTATTATCTCACTATTATTCCTGGGTTGTTGCAATGAAGAATATTTTGCATGGTATCAGTGTAAATTTACAATGCATATAAAAGCTTCACAATACAATTGGTTGGCGGAACGTGATCTTTACATGTTACGACTTAAAATAATATAATGTCGTGTAAGCTATCTTGATCTTAACACTGACTTCAAAAGCTACATCACCTTGTTTCAATTCACTAATTTACATTTGTGTCATATTTGAATTTTTTTACCTATATGCATTCCTACCATCAATATTTTTTTTTTTTTAAGGAAACACTTCTGTGTTGTCTCCTTATAACTGTTATAACTAAGAAATTTTTCTCAGTCTAAAAGCACAACACCTCGACACACTTATAAACACCACAGAAAACTAAAGCTTTCTGTATTTTCATCGTTTTACGGATTGTTGTAAACATTATCCTCAACTCTACTTGTTATATATAATCATTTGTTATGACGAGCCAATATTTTGTCTAATTCAGTATGGAAAGTGCAGTGAAATCACACATACTGAGGCCCATTTTTTTCACCGAGTTTAAAGTGTTTTACAGTGAAAATATCCCCATAATATATCTAGGTAAATAAAAGTGAGAATATATGTTCTAATCGAGGAAGAAAGGAATAAAAGAGAGAATGAAGAGGAGGGTTGATTGGGTAAGAGACCACAATATAAAAAAAGAGCAATATTGCCCGTTCGGGGTACACGGGTGGGTAGTGATTGTGTTAGGTGAAGAGAGGGTTGGAGTGGGTGGGGAAGGGAGTGAGAAGAGGGTTGGAGTGGGTGGGGAAGAGAGTGAGAAGAGGGTTGGAGTGGGTGGGGAAGAGAGTGAGAAGAGGGTTGGGGTGGGTGGGGAAGAGAGTGAGAAGAGGGTTGAAGTGGGTGGGGAAAAGAGAGGCGACACACTGGATCCAAGGAAATGTTGGTGGAAGGACTTACGCTTAAGTAGTTACTCACAGAGGGATTTACCTGGGGGATTTATCCATAGACGGCCTGACGACTCCCGTCCCTCATAGATGGATGATCAACCACCATTCCCTACAGTGGGCCTGGCGACTTCCATACCCTATAACGGACACTAGTGCCCTTTCCAAACCTTCTCTTTAGAGAGATTTCCCATACCGAATTTTTAAGACCATTATTTATCACCACTATCCCGTTATCAAAGCCACCTCCTTTGTCTCCACAAAACCACTATCACTACCACCTCACCATCACTACAACCTCTGTATCAACACCACCCCTCCATTACCACTACCCATCTATCATCACCACCCACTTACCACAACACCCGTTCATCACCAAAGCTTCTCCTTCACTACCACCATTCCATCATTACAGCCCATCTTCACTATCCCTACACACCCCGTCTATCACATCCTCTCCATCACCAGAACACCTTCCGTCACCACGCACCACCACCGTCCATCAACCACTACCCCACCATCACCACCACCCCACATCACCCACCCCACCATCAACCCCCATCCATCACCATCCACCCCTAAAAAGCCATCACCACCACCCCTCCATCACCAACCACCCCTCCATCAACCACCACCCTACCATCACCACCACCTCCCACCAATCAACACCCCACACCCACCATCCCACCACCCTACCATCACCACCACCTCTACCATCACCATCACCTCTCCCTAGCGTATGAAAATAGTATGGAAACGATAAAAAAAAAAACGCTAAGTAAATTAAAGAAGTTTAAAACCGAATGAAAAATCTATAAATAAAAAAAAAACAATAAACCGTAAGTTAAAGAAATCGTCATTAACGAAATTCAAGAATTCCTCACCATACTGTCATGAGCGAAAAGTTAACCTAACGCGTGGTAAAAGAAAAAATAATGTAGATGAAAGAAGAAATGAAAAGAAAGGGGAAAAAAAAGGGCCCATTTGTTCCCTTGGAAGTGGACTATGAATTAGATCATTCCCCAATCCCGGGCTCATGCAACAATCCTATAACCTCTGGTAATATATTAATTATAGCCATTCCCCAGCCAAGGCCGTCATCACCATCCAATCACCTCTGGTAATATATAATTAAGACAGTCCTCCATCCCGGCATCATCTACCATCCTATCACCTCTGGTACGAATATAATTAAGCCAGTCCCAGCCCGTCCTCATCACCATCCTATCACCTCTTGGTAAAAATAATTATAGCCAGTCCCGCAGACCCGGCCATCAATCACCATCCTATCACCTCTGGTAAGTATATTTATTAGAGCATCCCCAGCCCGCCTCACACCATCCGATTCACCTCTGGTAAGTATATGAATTAGAGCCAATCCCCATGTCCCCCCCCACGGCCATCATCCCTCATTCTCCTAATCACCTACTGGTAAGTATAGATAAATAGAGCCAGTCCAGCCCGCCTTCATCACCATCCATCACCTCTGGTAAGTATAAAATTATGCCAGTCCCCCGAGCCCGTCCTCATCACCATCCTACCACCTCTGTAATAAATATTAGAGCCATCCCCAGCCCGGCCTCATCACATCCTATCAACCTCTGGTAAGTATATAATTAACCAGTCCCCCCAGCCCGGCCTCATCACCATCCTATCACTCTGGAAAGTATATAACTAGAGCCAGTCCCCAGCCCGCCTCATCACATCATGCCTATCACCTCTGGTAAGTATAATTATTAGAGCCAGTCCCCAGCCGCCCGGCCTCATCACCATCCTATCACCTCTGGTAATACTAATTTCCACCTAATCAAAGACTACTAGGAGGATTTTTTTTTCCTCGTTCTTCAGAAAATTTGGCGTAAACTTATATACACCGCTGATAAATGTTATCATCATCCTGAGTAAGTCTAGTGTAAATATGGTAAACTAACACAATCGTAAGAGATTAGTAACATACTCCATAAAGAATGAGGAGTATCTACTCTGAAGACACCCCCAGTAGAAAGTCCAAATATACAAACCAAATCATCGATGAAGTTTTATTTCTCCTCTGATTGATATCATGTTCTACACTCATTCGTTATAACATGTCGTTTCTTTCGACACTCCATTTATATCATTAGGTCTTAACACTCTTCATTTATATCATGTCGGTTCTCACACTTCATTTATATCTATCGTTTCTTCACATCTCCATTATATCATGCGGTCTTCAACACTTCATTTATTTTCATGTCGTTCTTTCTTCACACTCCATTTATATCATGTCGGTCCATCACACTCCATTTATAACGATGGTCGGTCATTCACACTCCATTATATCCTGTCCGGTCGTTTCAACAACCTTTTTATCCGCCATTTATACATGTCGGTCTTCACACTCATTTAAATCATTCCAGGTCATAACACTTCCATTATATCATGTCCGGTCTTAACACTTCATTTAAATCATGTCGTCCTCACACCTCCATTTATATCATGTCGATCTTAACACTATGCATTTATAATCAAGTCGGTCTTACACATCCTTTTATATCATGTCGGTCTTTCAACTCCATTTTTCATGTCAGTCTTTAAACACTTATTTATATGTCATCCCTTAAAACACTTCATTTATATCAAGTCTTAACTCCCACTTCATTATATCATTGTCTTAACACTTCAATTTATATCATGGTCAGTCTTAACACTTCATTTACATCATGTCGTCCTTAACACTTCAATTACAACATGAGCAGTCCTTAACAACTCCATTAATATCATGTCCGTCTTAAAACATCATTTAATGATCATGTCGGTCTTAACACTTCATTTATATCATGTCAGTCTTAACAGCTCCATTTATATAATTGTTTCCGTTCTTCACACTTCATTATATCATGACAGTCTTAACAAACGACTTCATTTATATCATGTCAGTCTTAACACTCCATTTATATCAATGTCAGTCTTAACACTTCATTTATACAATCGTTTTCAACACTTCGATTTATATCATGTCGATCTTCACACTTCAATTTATATCATGTCGGTCTTCACACTATATTTATATCATTCAGTCTTAACACTCATATATATCATGTCCGTCTTAACACTTCCATTTACATCACGTCGTTGTTCACACTTCATTTATAATCCATGTCAGTCTTAACCACTCCATTATATCAATGTCCGTCTTAACACTTTATCATTTACATCATGTTGTCGTGTCACACTTCATTATATAATTGTCTGTCTCACACATACATTTATATCATGTCGGTCTTAACACTTCATTTACATCATGTCCCGTTCTTCACACTTCATTTATATCAATGTCGTTCTTCAACACTTCATTAGATCATGTCGTTCTTAACTCTTCATTATCAACCAACTCTACCGTTTTTACGTATTGTTGTTTTTTTCTTTACTCCTAAAATAACTTGTTTATCATTTTATTAACTAATATTTCTCCCCAAATTTCTCAAATTATTTTGGACTCTTAATATTTTACACAAAAATTGTTTCACATATACATATAAACTATGTCATTTTATTAAATCAGTATCCTTAGATGCAACCCTCCGTAATATGAAACCCTCGATATTGTGAAAACTCGGTATTATGAACCCTCGTATTAATAACTCTCGAATTATGAGTCCTCAGTATTAATTAAAACCCGGTATTATGAACCCTCGGTATTATGAAAACTCGGCATTATGAACCCTCGGTATTATGAAAACTCGGCATTATGAACCCTCGGTATTATGAAAACTCGGCATTATGAACGCCTCGTATTATGAAACTCGGCATTATGAACGCCTCGGTATATGAAAAACTCGGCAATATGAACCTTCGGTATTATGAAAACTCGGCATTATGAAACCCTCGTATTATGAAAACTCGCATTATGAACCCTCGGTATTATGAAAACTCCGGCATTATAACTCCTCGGTATTAATGAAACCTCGGCATTAAGCACCCTTCGGGTATTATGAAAACTCGGCATAAAGAACCTTCGGTATTATTAAAACTCGGCATTATGAATCCCGGTATTAATGAAAACTCGGTATTATGAACCTTCGGTATATAACCTCCTAGTATTATGAACCCTAAGGTGTTATGATCTCTCACTAAATATGAACCTCGGTATTATGACCTTGGTATATGACCCCATGGTATTCTGACCCCTTGGTTATTATGACCCCTTGGATATTAATGACCCCTTGGTATGTATGAACCCTAGTATATGATCTCTCACTATTATGAACTGCGGTATTAAGAACTCTCAACTGTTAAGAACCCGCGGATGTTTATGAAAACCCTCAGTCGTAATGAAACCTACTGTATTATGAACCCCGTAGTAGGAACACCACTGTTATTATGAACCTGGTATTATTAAGCCACGGTATTAATGAATCCTTCGTATATTAATGCATATTATTGTGAAACCGTGATGATCGTCGCGCCCTACCACGAAATAACAACAACAATAATGAAGCCAACCAATAACCTTCAAGAATCAAAAGACAACGGCAACAACAACCACAACAACACCTTAGGCAGCAAACAAACTAAAACAACAACAACAACAACAAAAAATCCCCACCCATTACCCACACCACCCAACCACCTGTACCACCACCCATCACTACACCACCACAACCACCACCAACTACAACCAACACCACGTTGCAATGTCGACATCTATAAGTTAGAATACTGCAGAGAATACTAGTATAATCTTATTGATCCCCCTCCATAACATTAGCAGTTTCTGTTTTGTAACAGATGATCCGTGGTTCAGTTATCCACCGAGTTCCAAAGGTTTACAATATGTAGTCCCGGCTCACCCTGCACTAGACATACTATCCTACTACCAAAACACGAGTCTAGTACTGAGCCCGAGGAAACAGAGTTCTTCGGTGACAAAGCAGTGATGGAGTGTGTCCTCACACGAGATAAAGAGAAGATAGAGAAGAGATTGGAAGAGGGAGAGAGATTGAGAGAGCGAGAGATTGAAGAGAGAGAGATTGAGAGAGAGAGTGAAGATTGAAGATAGAAGAGAGGATAGAGAGAGAGAGAGAGAGAGAGAGAGATAAGAGAGAGAGAGAGAGAGAGAGAGAGAGAGAGAGAGATAGAGAGAGAGAGAGAGAGAGAGAGAGGAGAGAGAGAGAGAGAGATTGAGAGAGAGAGAGAGAGATTGAGAGAGCGAGAGAGAGATAGAGAGAAAAGAGAGAGAGATTGAGAGAAGAGAGTAGAGAGAGAGAGAGAGGAGAGAGAGAGAGAGAGAGAGTTGTGTGTTGTGTGTTTGTGTGTGTGTGTGTGTGTTAGTTCTTCGGGGAGTAGGGGCGAGAGACGGTAATTTCAACGCCTGTGACTCGTTACAGTAAATCCCTCCCATAGGTAGTGTGCAACGTGCTGCAGCCAGTCATAACTCATCCAGCAACGAGCACAATGAAATGTGGTTATTACATCCTACTTAATACGTACAAAAGCTATAATGTGAGAAGAATAAGATGAAGCACGAGAACCCTCATTTTACCATTAACTAAATCACCACCATATAATAACATAAAAACGAAATGTTAACAAATAAATATGGGGGAGCTTTTTTACCGAGTCGCTACAATCACCATCCACTAAACACTAACACCACATCAACAACAACCCACCACCACACTAATACCACAGCACAACCCACCAACCACCACTATACCACAGCACAACCCACCACCAACCACGTTACTAACAAACTACAACACTACTACCACCACCAGCAACCACCCAGCCTCGACATCGATAATGCATCACAGGTGAATAACACAATGTTTTCACCTTTGAACTTTCAACTTCATTGGAGAAAGAGATCACAAACAAGTCAGTTTTCCCTGCAACGCTTCCAGCCACAGTGGCTGGGGAATGTTGTTGGGATGTGTCTAAGACTAATCGGAAGGTGCGGCGTCTGGGAAAGTGTCTACAGGGCGAGATGTTAAATTTGGAGATTCCCCTTGAAGTAGGAGTCTGGAATGGGAAAGTGAGTGCTGGCGATAAGTGAACTGTTGGGAAAGTACTGTGAGTGGAAAGGTTCAGGCGTAGAAGTTCTGGGATGGGAAGATGGCTTCAGATGACTTCAGACATTCTGCTCTTGACTCTTGCCTTGGCAGGTCATAGCAGCTCTCCTTACTTACTCTGTCTCCCTACGATCCCCGTTGGGGAGGGGAACCTTTACCAGCGTTGTCTTCACCTTGACTTGCACGATGAGCTACGCAAATCGTGTCAAGATCAAGCCAACAAGTGGTACCGTTGATGATTCAACGAAGATTGCTCTTGCAACTGCTGTTCAAGGAACACTGAAAGTTAAATTCAACACCATTTTGTCTCTGCAAGAAGCATTCATTGTTGTGTGTCACGATGATGCTGAAGCAGAGAAGCTACTCACTACAGATGCCACCACTACACTCACTGCTCAAGGGTTTACTGTTATGTCATCTCCTGCCCTCAAGGCCAGGAAATCAGTATTCCTTAAAAAACTAGACAAGATTCTGACATCTCAGTCACCTGCAGAACTCAAGACATCCATCGAGACGCAAAATACTTGGGCTACTGTTGACAGCATCACAAAAATCCCGAATGCATCGTCCATGCTCAAGGTCACCTTCACCGACGTTAACATGGCTGCCACTGCCCTGAACGAAGGTCTTGCTGTTTACTACTACTTCATCAGTCCTACCTACATTGAAGCAGAGAGATATCAGTACATCCAACACTGCTGGAACTGTTATTCTTACCATCACACCACCAAAGCATGTCCAGTAAAAGACAAGAAGTTCTGCACTACATGTGGTAGTGAGGGACACACCTTCAGTTCCTGCACCATTGCTACTCCACCACAACCATCGTGTTTAAACTGTAAGAGCAACGACCACCATACACTGGCAGCAAAATGTCCTACACGTAAGGATATTGTGAAGAAAACACAAGAAGCAGCAAAGAAAAAACCTACTAGCAACACACCAACGTATGCAGCAATTGCAAAGATCCAAGCTAACACTACGAAATTACTTCAAGCTACTACTCAGCCAGCCTCCACCATCATCACTCCTCCAGCTTGTGACGTAACCAAGATCCACTACTGTCTCATATACGCTCACATGCAGAATATGGCTGTACCTGGATCTTTTAACTCGACCATCAACGAGTTATTTGCACTAAATAATATGCCATCATTCATATTCCCAGCATCTCCACCTTCGGAAGAAATACTCAAATTCACCAAGGACTTAATCAACACCTCTACGCCTGCAGCTCCAACACCATCAACAACTAGTGACGTCACTCCAACAACGTCCAATGAGAAGTCTCCATCGCCTCCACTCCTCAACGAAACTGACCAATCAGAAGCCTTTCCACCAGAAAGAGACTCTGATTCGTCCATTGAAGATGAAGAAGAAGAAGAAGAAGAAGAAGTTGAAGTGGAAAATATACCTTCACCAGCACCAACACTAACTACCCGAAGACGATTTACTTGATTGGCATGGGATATTTTTCTGTACCACAGAAAATAATCCTCAATTCATGGAGCCAGCTGAACTCAAATCTCACCTCATCCAAAAAACAGTCAAGTTTGTTGAAGATACCAAAGCTACTTGTGGAACTCAAGCTGCTTGTGGAAATGAACTTTCACACCTTATTAAGTATGCTGAAAAATTAATCGAAAACCCTAAATATCGACACTCGTTAACTCGTCTCTCAAGAGTTCCTCTCCAACAATTTAGACGTATTGAAAATGGAACACCACTCAGTTATTTCGAAAAACAGAAAAAAACACCACAAGTCTAGATAATCACCAAGCCATTATGAAATGACCAATCAACATTGAGCTCCTCCCTTGTCGCCTGCAGCCACCAATCACCATCAAGAAGCAGAAAATCTTCCATCCAGTAAGTTGCAGTCAGCTCCTGCAGAGTTCCTGTTGTCTACATCGTCTTCCATCATCGTCATTCAGGCTTAGCAGTTGGGTTTAGTCCTGACTCTTCTCTCTTCGACTCAAGACATTCCTCTCACCGTCTATTCTTCGCACTGTCCCCACTTGCCCCTCGCCCCTCGTGGGTACTTACCTGTGAGTCCTATCCTATCCTATCCTAAGAAGTGTCTGGAATTGGAAGGTGTCTGGTGAGAGGTGTCTGGGAGGGCAAGGTGTCTGTAGAGATGTATCTTGTGAGAGATGCCTGGGAGGGAAAGGTGCTAGGAGAAAAGTGTTAAGAGGAAGGTGTCAGGAGAAGGGAGAAGGTACCATGGAAGAGGCAACAAACTCAACATTAACCTCATCTACGACTTAGATTATCAATGTGACAATGTGGCAGAGACAGACTTGTCCATGTATTTGAAAGACTTGTTGCTGTAAAATTCTTGCGAATGTCAGGGCAGATCATCAGTCTTTTAAAAATTAAAACGATTTTTTAGTTATGAACCAGTTAGACAAAGTCTGACATTTGAACATATAGAAGCAATCTGATTAACTTGGTTATGAGAGAAATAGTTCAGTTTTACCAACTCTTTCTGAAACATTTACGTTTTTTTTAAAAGTATTATGAAATTAAAGGTCGAGTCGATGATGATAATTTTTTATGAAGCTATAATGAAGGTAATTAACAGGGTTGTATGACCCTTGTGGGTTTAGCGCTTAATTTCTTTTGTAATGAAGGTCATTTCTCGAATTCTTTTTTTTATAATTTAAGACAATGTATAGCCACATGGTTAGATACATGGTATAGCCAGATGGTATACACACACAATTTGACACAATACATGCTTAAAAATACACGCCGGAAAATTATTTGAAGAATAATTACAACAAATAAAGCAATAACAGTAATTAGAGCAAACGCCTAAATTATTTTCTTGCAATATGTGACACTGACAGCGAGTTTTGTTCAATATACAAATTTCTGACGACGTAATAATACTGAACAACGTTAATTCACTTGACCGAACATTACGTCATAGATAGGTATCCCTGTAATGTATAACCCGTCCGCTGGTTCTCAATGAACGAGATAAGAATAGGTCAGAGTGCGGCATAAGTTCGTAGTGTAGTTAAAAGAGGAAGGACATTTAGGCTGTCCTTCCTCTTTTAAGGATCAAATCTCGTTGCCCAAAGATAACCCACCAAAAAAAAAAAAATTTTTTTTAGCGCTTTGCCTGAATATCAAAGAAAAAAATGAAGGTTTGATGGTAATTAGGAGAGGCATTCATAAGTCATGAAATGGAAAGTAACATCCAAATTTCTTCACGAATAACGGTAAATTAAGACACGAAAAGCCCAGTATCTAATTCAGACCTTCCATGGACTTGGCTTCAAAGAGACAGATATTCTAAAATACACAAACATATTTAGCTTGAAGCTGCTCAGAAGTTGCATTAGTAAGTCATTAGTGTTGCTGGATTGAAGGTAACAGGATGCAACACTCAGAAATTATCTCTTGAAAAACATAGTGGGACCTACACAAAGGTTCACCAGTATTTACATATTTAATTCGGTAAGTAATTAGTAAAGAAGTAAAAAAAGAAGCAAGTAAAAAATTCAGAAATTTTTATTTACGCTTTGGGTACATAAAATTATTTTTTACAATGGTCTACTAAGAAGAGAGACGGTATTGATATAAATAAATAAACTTAACATATAACCTAATAAAGTCAGACACTGGGATTTATTTCTCATCACAATAAACATTCGTCAATTATTACATCGAAATCACTTTAATTAATGAAGGTGGGACCCTAACACTAATTCATCAATAATATGCAGACAAAATTTCCCATAATGAAAACACATCAGCACTAAAAGTTTAAGTAAAGCTCACCAGAAGAGGCATTTTTCCGGTTGTTGAAGTCCAGCAAAATTAGCGCCTACGCAGCCTACGCAGCCTACGCCACTCAAAAATAAGTTTCATCTATTTTAATACGTAGGCCTATTAAAGTTATTCATAATTAATTTAAATAAGGGAAAGAGCTAAAGTTGCAGGTTCATATAGCGGCATTCAGAATGGATCAAACAAGGGAGGTTTTAGTCCAGTTCCTTGGATCGAGAACCCCTATTTAGCATCAAAGCAACTCCTCCCTTCATGTATCACAATACAGGCATAAAATGCCTGTGAAAAAGTCGCCTACATACTTAATAAACAATACACATCCACCTTTCTATGTATGACACACCTGTGCTATAATTGTGGATTCGATCAAGAGACTCCTTAAAGCTGGAAAGAAAAAAGTGCTTCAGTCTGACTCAATAAGAGATGTAGGAGTATAGCTCACACTCAAAATGGTGCAGCGCACAAACTGCGTGATAAAGGAATAACAGGAAAAGTTGGTAGGTGAATCTATAATTTCCTAACACAGAGAATACAAAGAGTAATAGTAAACAGAGTAGAGTCTGAGGCAGCTGCGGTGTAAATCTCTATTCCACAAGGCACAGTACTCGCTCCCATCATGTTAAAACTATATCGGAGTATAAAACAAATCCCAACCACACATTAGAGCGAAAAACTAATGTAAAAGTCCTGGGAGTGACCATGTCACAGGATCTCACCTTCAAAGACCATAACATTATCAATCGCATATGCTAGGGATGCCAAGCCCATGATGACACTCTTCAGGTTGCTTGTTCTATCTAGGCTGGAATATTGCTGCACACTAAAAGTAACCTTTCAAGGCAGGTGAAATTGCCGAGATAGAAAATGTAGAGAACCTTCACGGCACCCACAACTGCGATAAAACGCCTCAATTACTGGGAACGCTTGAAGTTCCTCAACCTGTATTCCCTAGAACGCAGGCGGGAGAGATACATGATTATATATACACTAGTAAAATCCTAGAGGGATTAGTACCAAATTTGCACATGAAAATCACTCCCTATGAAAGCAAAAGACTCGGCAGACGATGCAACATCCCCCAAATGAAAAGCAAGGGTGGCACTAGCACGATGAGAGAGAACAAAAGAAGTGTCAGGGGCCCAAGGCTGCTCAACTGCCTCTCAGCATACATAAGGGGGATTACCAATATACCCCTGGCTGTATTCAAGAAGGCACTGGACAGGCACCTCAGGTCAGTACCTGACCAGCCGGGCTGTGGTTCGTATGTCGGGTTGCGTGCCGCCAACAGTAACAGACTGGTTGGTCAGACCCTGATCTACCATGAGGCCTGGCCACAGATAGGGCCGCAGAGGCATTGATCCCCGAAACCCACTGCAGGTATACACTCCAAAGAAGTGCAGGAGCTGGAGATTAACACCTTGAAAAGGTCCGAAAGTTTTCGTTCTTCAACTCAAGAATTTTGGGACCCTCAAAACACCTCGCAGTTATAAATTAATAACCTTCAGAGGGCCAAGAACTATAACCACCCGAGCCTTGTTCTTAATAATATACATCAGCGTCGATGGTTTGAACCCAATCAGTGAAGACATTCAAAAACTTTCTAACGAAAACCAGCATTACATTTTCTTCAATACAATTAGCGAGTTGAAATTTTGAAATCGATCGGAGGAACCACAGTCCAGTTATCGTACAAATCAACTCATGAATAAAATTTTCAAACTCGGTTTTACACGGAAAATAAACTCGCTATCAAACAGAGAATATAATGATTTTTTTTTGTTGAAAAATGGCAAACTGGCCTCTATGCACATAAGTGACATTTGAAACTTCCTTTAAAAGTAAGAAACACTTAAATTGAAAGTTTGAAGTCGATCGCAAGAGGCATTGTTAACATGACTCACCAAATCGTAATGGTCCAGTGGCTAACACGTCGGTCTAGAGTTTTGTGACTCTCTGATAGCGGGTTCTAACCCCCACCCGTGATATGGTTTGTGGGTATTATTAAGTTATCACATGTAAATCACTGCGTTCTTTACATGTATGATATTGTCATATTTGCGCCTACGCTCCCCAATAACAATACAAATCTCCGTAATCCTGCATCCGACCACACACGATCCCCAACCCAATTACAGTCCAATCCTCCGATTTGCGTTTCAAGGTAATTCGACCCCCCAATAACGCCCAGTCAATTTCACTATCAGCAATTTCACTCCAAATAAAAAGAAAATTTATTTAAGTATTTAAAAATAAATATTTAATTCAAGTTATTTTGAAATCTAGTCAACTTAATCAAACTTATCTAATCTAGCATAACTTATCCTTACAAGTTTTCAGTAAATATCTTAGAAGGCATAAATGTTTTAAGAAATTCTAACGAATGCTTCACAGACATAGACTTTTTAGACAGACAGACCAGCGTCGTCTTCACCTTGACTTGCACGATGAGCTACGCAAATCGTGTAAAGATCAAGCCAACAAGTGGTACCGTTGATGATTCAACGAAGATTGCTCTTGCAACTGTTGTTCAAGGAGCACTGCAAGTTAAATTCAACACCATTTTGTCCCTGAAAGAAGCATTCATTGTTGTGTGTCACGATGATGCTGAAGCAGAGAAGCTACTCACTACAGATGCCACCACTACACTTACCGCTCAAGGGTTTACTGTTACGTCATCTCCTGCCCTCAGGGCCAGGAAATCAGTATTCCTTAAAAAACTTGACAAGATTCTGACGTCTCAAACACCAGCAGAACTCAAGACATCCATCGAGACGCAAAATACTTGGGCTACTGTTGACAGCATCACAAAAATCCCGAATGCATCGTCCATGCTCAAGGTCACCACAGACGTGAACATGGCTGCCACTGCTCTGAACGAAGGTCTTGCTGTCTACTACTACTACATCAGTCCTACCTACATTGAAGCAGAGAGATATCAGTACATCCAACATTGCTGGAACTGTTATTCTTACCATCACACCACCAAAGCATGTCCAGTAAAAGACAAGAAGTTCTGCACTACATGTGGTAGTGAGGGACACACCTTCAGTTCCTGCACCGCTGCTGCTCCACCACAACCATCGTGCTTAAACTGTAAAAGTAACGACCACCATACACTGGCAGCAAAATGTCCTACACGAAAGGATATTGTGAAGAAAACACAAGAAGCATCAAAGAAAAAACCTACTAGCAACACACCAACGTATGCAGCAATTGCAAAGATACAAGCTAACACTACAAAATTACTTCAAGCTACTACTCAGCCAGCCTCCTCCATCATCACTCCTCAAACATGTGACGTAACCAAGATCCACTACTGTCTACTATACGCTCACATGCAGAACATGGCTGTACCTGGATCTTTTAACTCTACCATCAACGAGTTATTTGCACTAAATAATATGCCATCATTTATATTCCCAGCATCTCCACCTTCGGAAGAAATACTAAAATTCACCAAGGATCTAATCACCACTTCTGCGCCAGCAGCTCCAGCACCACCAACACCTAGTGACGTCACTCCAACAACGTCCAATGAGAAGTCTCCATCGCCTCCACTCCTCAAAGAAACCGACCAATCAGAAGCCTTTCCACCAGAAACATCTTCCCATTCGTCCATTGAAGATGAAGATGTAAATGTACATTCACCAGCACCAATAATACCATCCCAAGACCCAAGATTCGATACTGTACCAGAAGAAGAACAATACCATTATGCTAGATGGAACAACGTATCTTTCTGTACCACAGTAAATTATCCTCAGGACATGGAGCCAGCTGAACTAAAATCTCACCTCATCAACAAGACAGTCAAGTATGTCGTTGGACCTTCTAAAGAAGCTGATCCCGTTAATCTTTCAACCATTATAGCAAATATTGACCTTTGGTGTAAAACTCCTCAATATCAACACTCCTTAACTCGCCTCATGATAATTCCTCTCCAACGCTTTAAACATCTCAGAAATGGAACTTGCCTCTCCAAGGACGCTTTCTTCGTCAAAAAACGCCACAATTCCAAGTAACCACCAAACCAAACCATTATGAAATGACCAATCAACGTTGAGCTCCTCCCTTGTCGCCTGCAGCCACCAATCACCATCAAGAAGCAGAAATCTTCCATCCAGCAAGTTGCAGTCAGCTCCTGCAGAGTTCCTGATGTCTACATCGTCTTTCATCATCGTCATTCAGGCTTAGCAGTTGGGTTTAGTCCTGACTCTTCTCTCTTCGACTCAAGACATTCCTCTCCCCGTCTGTTCTTCGCACTGTCCCCACTTGCCCCTCGCCCCTCGTGGGTACTTACCTGTGAGTCCGATCCTGATCCTTCGAATGCTTATGTTTGTTTCTAATGCTTCAGATACTGATATTATCAGAAAGAAAGCTGACTGGGAATTAAATTCCCTTGGGTCAAATTACCGGAGCAATATTTCTTGGAGTCAAATAACGGAGAGTGAAACTACCAGTCACTCGTAATTAAATATACCTGATATCATTTCCCTATTTTTTACCTCTACTATTTTACCTTCTGACACAAGAAAAAAAATCAAATAACCTACACCAACTAGTGAAAAAAAAGGCACAGGTAAACAAAGAATACAGACAACACGAAAACAAAAACATGAATAAAGATAGGTTATGAAACACCAATACTGAGGTTATGAAACACCAATACTGAATTCGAAGAGAGAAAAGGTAAGAATTTCTACTATATAAAAATTGTAGAGACTAAACTAATATCGATATTAAAGAGATAGGCACGTAGGAAGCAGTTAAACATAGCCTTTTTAATGGAGTAAAACTAGAACATTCAGGAAAAGAGTCTTACAAACATTCTTGGATTACACTGTACGAAAAATACCCACAGCCTGGTCGTACATTGAAACACAGCAACCATAAAAGCCGTTGAAAGGATATCACAGGTGACAAAGAGGCAGCCTAATCTCACAACAAGGACAGACGTTAGGAATTCAGCGTTCGCCATTTCTCCTCGGCCTGCTTGTTACTAGGCGTATCCTGGCTGTTTTCTGTTAATTTGCTTTTGTTTACAAATTTACGTTACAGAAACTGCTGTAATGTACTATAATCTAACCAACTTTTACCTCGTATTGGCTTTTAATCAATTTTTTAGCTACTAACCCTTTCAGGGTCCAAGGCCCAAATCTAGAGTCACGCACCAGTGTCCAAGAATTTAAAAAAAAAAAAAATTGTTATTTTTTCTTATGAAATCGTAGAGAATCTTTTTGTAAAGGTAATAAAACAAAAAGTATGAAATTTGGTGGAAAATTGACGAAATTATGCTCTCGCGAATTTTGATATGTCAGCGATATTTACGAATCGGCGATTTTGCCGACTTTGACTCCCATTTTAGGCCAATTACATTATTCCAATCAACCAAATTCTCAGGTATTTCACTAGTATTACTTCTATTCTATCGATTGAGCACAAGAAATCGCCAAGTCAACTGTTTCAACTACAAAATAAAGTGATCGGAAATTGTTAATTTGGCCAATTTAACACAAAGTTCAAAATATTCCAATTTCAAAATAGGGTCCAGAATGAACAATGTAGGCATTCCTGGCACTAAACTAACATTTCCTCTGTTTCATTAGTTATGTTTTGAGGCTTTACAAATAAATTCCATTTTGATTTTTTATTCACATAATGAATTTTTATTCACACCAAAAATAGAAGATTTACTGTTATGCAATACTGTAATAATTGTATAAATATCATCACCATATTTGTAAATGTATTTAGACCCACCAGCTGACGTGTATTAGACATGCGAGGTCGTTTGTTTACTCTTGAATATCGGCAAAAAATTAACATTTCTGTACTTTGAGCTCAGTTTCAAGCCTTTTCCCAGTGCTAAAACCAATTTAAAATCATGTTATTTCTGAAATATGTCTTCCATTCTATCAAATGAGACCAAGAAACCCGCAAATACCAACTATAAAAAACATAGGAAAAAACACTGCAAAGTTGCTGTTTTAATCGAAAAATCATGATTTCATTTTTTTTCTCTCATTATACACAGTGTGCTGCAGGATCTGTTTTATGTGGTGCACACATACCACATAGATGTATTCTCTCATATCTAGGCCCAAATGTACCACTCACAGTTTATCAGAGTGAGCTGAGCTCATGGCGTAGATCTACGGTTTGGACCCTGAACGTAAAGCCGTAGATCAACGGGACGGACCCTGAAAGGGCTAATGGAACAAAATCCACCTATTAAACAAACCCGAAGTAGCCTGATCACATAGACATTATTTAACATCTGTTTTGTCTACCAACATCCCATCACGCTGATTGTTCCTTTCCCAGTTCTTCGTCTCACATATTCGTCCATCGACAAAGTATTAAGATAATTAGTGTTCGAGCATTGTCGAGAAAACCAAAGATGCAAGAGAGGATGCTGACATCGTAACAGGTGCATGGTGTTTCCCTCTATGCAATTATGGTTTAAAACTCTCTTTTTCTGTCTTTTTCTGTCTGTCTGTCTCGCTTTCATTGTTTATCTTCATGTTTAACAACATGCTTCTCTTCTCATACTGCGCGGCAACCTTTACCTTGTTACCCACGTCTCTCACTCTCCCCTCATTCAACCAACCCGTCATTCCCTCACACAGTCGTTCCCACATTCACCCAGCCCTTCCCTCACTCACCCAGCCCTTCCCTCATTCACCCAGCCCTTCCCATACTCACCCAGCCCTTCCCTCACTCACCCAGTCCATCCATCCCTCTTCCATTCCATCCCTCTCTAAATAAGTCCTCCCTCCTTCCCCTACCCTCTCCGTCCTTCCCAGTAAACCCTCAGGTGCTCTCCCAACAACTTGTAAAATCTTGCCACATCTTTTCTGACGTGATTCCAAACTTCCACATTTTGCCCCCCCCCTCTCTCTCTCTCTCTCTCTCTCTCTCTCTCTCTCTCTCTCTCTCTCTCCTCTTCCTTACTCTACCTTTCCGCCCTTTCCTTTCATTTTTCTCCCACGTATATACTTCTCGACCTCAAAAGCAAAGCTCGGCCTTGGTCTTCATCTGTTTTTTTTTTTAAGCAGCAGCAACACACGCTGGATAAGGAAAAAATCATTAAATAAATATAAATGGATGTGTTGTTTGGCTAAGAAATGGAATCCTTTGTGCAGAAGGTTCTCTTACAGAGATTGTTTTTTCTGTCTCTCTCAGTCTCTCTCACTCTCTTTACGCAGGGTTTTACAAGATTAGGTTAAGGTTCCTTACTTTATTTACAAGTTAAGAGCTGTTACCTACATAATCTCATTTATTTGTATTGTTATGAGACGTACAGAAAGGAAACAGGATAAAGCTGAATTCATCTATGGGCCAGCAATTTCATTTGGTCAACTGCCTTTGATTTCGTTGATGTTCCAGACTCGATTCACCCTAGGAATAAATGATCTTAGATAAAGTGATATTATTACAGAGAAGGGTACAGTCAGAGAGTAGTTGTTTGCTGCCCGTCTTGTTGTGTAGACGCTCACTTCTCACTGTCCTTGAAACCCTTTTTTATTCTTATGAGATAAAGAGATAGGGAACAGGATGTAGTTGGAGCCAATCTCTCTCTCTCTCTCTCTCTCTCTCTCTCTCTCTCTCTCATTTCCATTAGAGTTATTACTGGGTTAGGTTAAGAGTTACTCCTTTGTTTACATGCTAAGAGTTGCTACCCCCACTTCTCTCTCCCTCTCTCTTAGTTCCTGCTTTCACACTCGCTGTTTCTCCCTCCTTACCTCCATTTTCCTAATTCCGTATAGGTCTCAAAATTCGGATCTTGAAAACTAAAGTACCCTTGCATTAATACCGTTAGATATGTAATAATATAAGAAAAATTTTAATGGAAACAAAATCATTACGAAACCAACCCGGCATTAGCTGTATCATCGGAATTCTCGGCTGTTTCAAAATACAAATATCACTTTCTTAAAAAAAAAAAAAAAAAAAAAAAAAAAAAAAAAAAAAACAGGGAAGGGGACAGAACCCGCGATCAGAGAGTCTCAAAACTTCAAACCGTCGCGTTAGCCACTGGACCAGCTAGCCACAACAAGATTCATCCAACTAGGTGTATTTCTACACCATAGGAAGGTTAGCATAGGCACAGGCAATCGTGCCATTACGATTTCGTTAATCACTTCCTTTACAAATTACAATTATGAAATTATCGCAATTCCAGGAAATAATTTCACGTTGCAACCTACCTTATAATCAGGTAGGATGAGACGTCTTATTTTACTAACCGTCTGGAGTTCTATGACAGTAACAGAAATGAGACAGGTGAGAGAGGGATGGGTGGGCAACATATTCTTGGACTGCAAGAAAGCATTTGAAACTGTACCTCACAGGAAGCTGCTAGAGTAAAAACTTGAGGTGTCCAGGCAGGAATAACAGGAAAAGTTCTTTGGTGGATCAAAGAGTACCTTAGAAGGATATAAAGGGTGATTGTCCAGCAAGATATATAGACTGTGGAGCAGTAATACACAAGTTTCCACAAGGATCAATATTAGTACCAGTATTGTTTCCATCATAAAAGACTGACATACCAGAGTCCAATGTATCTTTGTTTGCTGACGAAGGCTTATGAGAAGGATAAAAGCCGATGAGGACAGGAAAAGGCAGCAAATGGAACTGAATAATCTTCAAGACTTATCAAATTAGCGGTTATTTGAATTTAAACTCAGCAGATGCACAGTTATGAAGAGAGCAGAAGGAGCAAGAAAATTAGAAAAGGACTGCAGACTAGGGGCAGAGACCGCAGACCTCACCCAAAGGCACAAACATACCACTTGAGGCACATATCCGAATAACCTCCGCAGCCCTCAGGAATTTAAGGATCATCTATACAACATTTGGCTGGCTCATCTTGTAGTTTTACAGTACATATAAAAAACCCCACACATGATAAAGCATTTTAAGAAGTTGGAGAAAGTGCAAACGATTACACGAGTTTAGTTACAGATTTAAAAAAGAATAAGTGTGAGGAGACTGAAGTAAATGAACCTGACGATATTAGTGGAAAGAAAAAGGAAGAGGACATGTAACATCCAAAATATTTGCTGGAACTGGTAGTCTCGACAGTGACGGTTCTTTTGAGGGGCCCAGAAACAGTACATAATGGAGTTAAAGACTCAGATTAGTCAATCTGAATTTAGGAGCTGCTTTTATCCTTAGGGAGGGAGGAAGTAGGACGACTTTGGCGAAAAACGTGGAGGCAGGCTATACACAGGTTTTTAAAAAAGCAGGTACGATGGGGGTCCACGAGGGTCGAGGAAACAATCTGGCAAACGAAAAATCAGAGACGGGTCCAGAGCCTGAGAATGACCAGTGCTCCACATGTAAGTACGGTACATATAGGTCGGCAACTACACACGTTCAACTCTGTCTCGCTCACGCTCAACCACACACATCACACACAAAACACACCCCACACACCACAACACGAGTGAGGGTACGTGACGAGGTGTCAGAGTGGGCGCCTGTGACAAGGGGTCAATCGTAGGGCTAGTGCTGTTTCTGGTATATGTGAATGACATGACGGAATAGTCTCAGAGGTGCCCCTGTTTGCAGATGATGTGCAACTAATCGGAGTTTTCGAGTGGATGAGGACCCGGGCAGGGATACAAAGGGGATCTGAACAGGCTGCAAGTTTGGCCCAAACAACTGGTTCCTGGAGGTTAACTCCCCCAAGTGCAAAAGTCAAAAAGATTGGAAAAGGTGGAAAAAGACCGCAGAGTACAGGCTAGGAGGCCAAAGACTGCATGCCTCACTCGGGAAAAAGAGCACATCTCTTGAGGCAACATGAACCAAAAAAAATGCAGCAGCATTTGGGCGCCTAGCTAACCGAAGGGTTGTGTTTCGACACCCGAGTAAGGAATCGTTCAAGTCGCTGTACACCGTGTTCGTCAGCCCCATATTGGAGTATGCAACACCCGTATGGAACCCATACCTGATACACAAATAACCCGCACATAAAAGAGAGAAGCTTACGACGACGTTTCGGTCCGACTTGACCTTTGACAAAGTCACACTAACCAGAAGTGGAGCAGGACGGCTATATATAGGCAGAAAGAGGTGGAGGTAGTAGTAGTAGTACAAGAATGGTATATAATACCGACAAGATGAAATTAAGACACATGTGCAACACCCGGGCATCCCTATCGTAAAACGTTTCGCCAGCCAGCCAGCCGCTGGATGGCGAAACTTCTGGTTAGTGTGACTTTGTCAATGGTCCAAGTCGGACCGAAACGTCGTCGTAAGCTTCTCTCTTTTATGTGCGGGTTATTGTGTATCGTTCCAGTCACGGTATTGTGCCTTTTTTTTGTTTTTAAACCCATACTTGGTCAAGCACGTCAAGAAATTAGAAAAAGTGCAAAGGTTTGCAACAAGATTAGGACCAGTCCTACGATTAGATGTTAATGGAAATCAACCTACCAACACTGGAGGACAGGGGGGATAGGGACGATATGATAACGTCAAATTAATTTTGAAAGGAACTGACACGGTGGTTTGGGACAAGTTTCTGAGATGGGACACAGCAACAAGTTGAAAACTCAAATGAATCACAGGGATGATAGGAAGTTTTTCACTAAAAACAAGTTGTCAGGAAGTAAAAAAATTTCTAAAGGGAGTAATGTAGTGGAGGGAGGATTTTTTAAAATTTGGATACGATAAAGCCATCGAGCAGGGAGTGGATCTAGTAGCGACAAGCGAAGAGGTGGGACCAGGAGCTTTGAATCGACCCCTAAAAACCAAAAAGTGAGTACAAATAAGCGAGTACACACTTATAAACACACACTCTCTCTCTGTCTCTCTCTTTCTGTCTGTGTTTCTTTCTCTCTCAAATAATGTCCAACTATAAAACCAGATTGTTGTTTGTGTGTCCGGGGGCCACCATCATGTTCTGTTTTAAATGGTGATGTTGTTATCCCGGCTCTAACAAGTCCCATACCCAGCTTACACAACCCTTCACAAGGGTGAATATTATTCACTCTTCATTCATATTACATTTATGTATATTAGAATGACTGATGTAATTAAACAAAACACTCAGTTATAATTTTTCATTCTCTCCCAAATATCACTTTTCATTGGCTACAGACCTCACGCATTTATAATATCTGAAGCAATATCTAAAAAATATGTACATATATGTGAGGGAAACGGGGGACTTCGTAGTAATATATGTATATAGAAATATAAATAATAATTAAATGAGCCTCAGAAGCAGTGCACTGTAATGTTAAGTACATGATTTAGACAAAATATTTATTGTCAATATACTCTGGTTTTTAAAACCCGGATGTTTATGTAGATGTGCGTATTGTGGAATCACACATAATTGCACTAGCTCCCAACATTAATTTGTCTGAAAAATAGTTTATTTTGTATCCATAGAGTGGAGGCTTGATTTTTTTGTTAGTTTTAGGTATCTCCGATGGGGGACTATTGTGTGGTCGCATGTACAGGTGGCAATTGACCAAAAAGATAAACACATTCCCAGCATCCTTGAATAGCTCGGATAACTTTTAAAACCCTCAAAGAAAGCTTCATCTTGGTGACAGGCTTTCCAAGTTTTAATGTGCCTCTTTATAAAAACAATTTCACTTATTGTGAAATAACAGGAAAATGTCTCTTATCAGAAATACTTTACAGTGTTCGTCTTAGGTTAAATGTTTCCGTACCATTGATGTGACCTCGAGAGTTTTATAAAACTGTGTAGCGCTGTGTAGCCCTTGTGGCTTAGCGCTTCTTTTTGATTATAATAATAATAATACAAAACTGTGTATGATATGAACCTTGAGTTTTATATCAAACTTATGTTATTTATCTTCATATTTACTTAAACCTTAAATGACTGTCGATCTTACGAAGAGAAACTAGGTCCCATTTTGTTGATTTTCTTTTTTTTTTAAAGAAGAAACGAAAAAAACAAACATTGCTTTTCATTGCTAGAAAGTACCTTCAGTACTTCAATCTTTATAAATTGACAATGCAACTTAAAACTGGATTCAAACTTAACGTGTTGGTATATTTTAGGATATAGGTCTCCTTAAAATAACAAAAGAATGGTTCTACAAAACAATTACAATGCTGCTGTTTCTTAGAGGAAGGTGTAAATTGGATTTAAAATGTTTAATTTGTAAGTTTCTATTTTTTTTTTTTTTTGAAAAAATTCGACATTATTAGGTATCCAGAAGACTTTCAAGTTGACTGAATTTTTTATTCCGTTATTTCTTTTTTCTTTTACTTTCAAGTTTTCGATTTGTTTTAGCATATAACTCGAAAAAATCTGATCCGCCTGACTAAATTTTAAAAGCATCGGTATCTAGGGCAAGATTTCTGGGACAAACGCCTTGTCCATCTGCCATATGTGCAAAATTTTCGAACCCATTCCAAGCATACTGGAATTGTTCTGATGACTTTCAAAATCCTTTGTAGTACAGCTTCGAACGTTCGATAAAGTTCCCGCCTTATTAAGCGAGAGATATAAAGCATGGGTGGGCAAGTCTTTTTACAGGAAGAGCCACAGAAAATATTATGTTAAAATTGCATTTATAACAAAAAAAAAAAAATACAATTATATAGCATCAGTAGCCAAACCACTTTGCTTCCAGATGGAATATAGGTTCTTTTTTGAGTGATTAGATTTAAAAAATTTTATCTTTATTTTTTAGTTCTGATTCAGGAGGAAATTCAGATGCAATTTTTATGGATACAGTCATGATGCTTTAAATTACTGGCTTTAAAGTGGCTCATACTTGTATGACAGATGTGACAGAGACTCTTTGCACAGTAAAAGCAAAATAATTCTCCAATTTTTGGTTAAACACTTGTCTTGTTCATATTTTCCTTTTATACTCTTGTGTTTCTTGCTCATTTTAAAGAACGGTTCTATAACTTTGAAATCAGTCTTAAGTATTTATTAATCAGAAAAGTCCTTATCTACACAGTCCTGCACTTTTTGTGTTGCGCTACGGGCGCAAGCGTGTAGCACAGAGTGTTGCACAGAATCCAGTTGCATCATCTATAATTGTATGAAACATGTTTTGATTATGTTCAGCGAGTTTAAACAGCAGTTCAGGCACACAATGCATATGGATGTTTGAAAAGATAATGTGAATTACCTGTATATATAAAATAATCTAATACTGGTAAATACTATAGATTAATATAAAATTTTAGGAAAAATAACAATGAAAGCCAGTACAATGGACCCTCGGATATCGGCCGTTCCGGATATCAGCCAATTCGGATTTAGGCCGAATTTTTGGCAGAAAATCTATCCTGGATTTCTGCCAGACACTCGACAATCGGCTGTATTGGACGAGTCTGCCTCCACACTGCCATGTTCGTGAGTCATTCTGGCTGTCTCTGTGAGCAAGACACTGCACATTCATCCAAACATTTGGTCATAAACCATTGTTTTTTGTGGGCCCAAAGAAAGTTTCTAGTGACAGTTCTTTGGTAAAGAAAGTGAGAGCACGACAGAATTCAAGAAAGAAATTGTAGCAAAGTACGAGAGTGGTGTACATGTGCTGGAGCTTGCCAGGAAAGTATGGAAAATCCAAATCCTGGCAAAGAAAGTAGAAAACAAGGAAGGTAATATTGCAAAAGGGGTAAATATGCTAACGAAACAAGGATCACCAATGTGGAGAAGTTATTGTTGGTGTGGATCAGGTAAATAAACAATTAGCGGGAGATAGTGTTGTTTACCTGGAGTTTACCTGGAGAGAGTTTCGGGGGTCAACGCCCCCGCGGCCCGGTCTGTGACCAGGCCTCCTGGTGGATCAGCGCCTGATCAACCAGGCTGTTGCTGCTGGCTGCACGCAAACCAACGTACGAGCCACAGCCCGGCTGATCAGGAACTGACTTTAGGTGCTTGTCCAGTGCCAGCTTGAAGACTGCCAGGGGTCTGTTGGTAATCCCCCTTATGTGTGCTGGGAGGCAGTTGAACAGTCTCGGCCCCTGGGCATTAAATTGTAGGTCTCTTAACGGGCTAGTGACACCCCTGCTTTTCATTGGGGGATGGTGCATCGTCTGCCCAAATCTTTTGCTTTTGTGTGAGTGATTTTCGTGTGCAAGTTCGGTACTAGTCCCCCTAGGATTTTCCAGGTGTATATAATCATGTATCTCTCCCTCCTGCGTTTCCCGGGAATACAGGTTTAGAAACCTCAAGCGTCCAGTAATTGAGGTGTTTTATCTCCGTTAGCGCGCCGTGAAAGTTCTCTGTACATTTTCTAGGTCGGCAATTTCACCTGCCTTGAAAGGTGCTGTTAGAGTGCAGCAATATTCCAGCCTTTGATAGAACAAGTGACCTGAAGAGTGTCATCATGGCTTGGCCTCCTAGTTTTGAAGGTTCTCATTTTCCATCCTGTCATTTTTTCTAGCAGATGCGATTGATACAATGTTATGGTCCTTGAAAGGGGAGATCCTCCGACATAATCACTCCCAGGTCTTTGACGTTGGTGTTTTGCTCTATTTTGTGGCCAGAATTGTTTTGTACTCTGATGAAGATTTAATTTCCTCATGTTTACCATATCTGAGTAATTGAAAATTTCTCATCGTTGAACTTCATATTGTTTTCTGCAGCCCACTGAAAGATTTGGTTGATGTCCGCCTGGAGCCTTGCAGTGTCTGCAATGGAAGACACTGTCATGCAGATTCGGGGGTCATCTGCAAAGGAAGACACGGTGCTGTGGCTGACCATCCTTGTCTATGTCGGATATGAGGATGAGGAACAAGATGGGAGCTAGTACTGTGCCTTGTGGAACAGAGCTTTTCACCGTAGCTGCCTCGGACTTTACTCTGTTGACGGCTACTCTCTGTGTTCTGTTAGTGAGGAAATTATAGATCCATCGACCAACTTTTCCTGTTATTCCTTTAGCGCGCATTTTGTGCGCTATTAACGCCATGGTCACACTTGTCGAAGGCTTTTGCAAAATCTGTATATTTACATCTGCATTCTTTTTGTCTTCTAGTGCATTTAGACCTTGTCGTAGTGATCCAGTAGTTGAGACAGACAGGAGCGACCTGTTCTAAACCCATGTTGCCCTGGGTTGTGTAACTGATGGGTTTCTAGATGGGTGGGTGATCTTGCTTCTTAGGACCCTTTCAAAGATTTTTATGATATGGGATGTTAGTGCTATTGGTCTGTAGTTCTTTGCTGTTGCTTACTGCCCCCTTTGTGGGTGGGCTATGTCTGTTGTTTTTAGTAACTGAGGGACGACCCCCGTGTCCATGCTCCCTCTCCATTGGATGGAAAAGGCTCGTGATAGGGGCTTCTTGCAGTTCTTGATGAACACAGAGTTCCATGAGTCTGGCCCTGGGCGAGTGCATGGGCATGTCATTTATCGCCTGTTCGAAGTCATTTGGCGTCAGGATAACATCGGATTAGGCTTGTGTTAATCAACTTTTGTGGCCCCTTCATAAAAAAATTCATTTTGATCTTCGACTCTCAGTCTGGTTAGCGGCTTGCTAAAAACTGAGTCATATTGGGACTTGAGTAGCTCACCTTCATTTCCTTGCTGTCATCTGTGTAGGACCCATCTTGTTTAAGTAGGGGCCCAAAACGGACGTTGTTCTCGATTTTGATTTGGGATAGGAGAAGAAATACTTTGGGTTTCTTTCGTTTCATTTTTGGCTTTAGTTCTTCCCGCGATTCTGACTCCTAAAGGATTCTTTTAGCTTAAGTTCGATGCTGCTATTTCTCTGACCAGTGTCTCCCTGCGCATTTCTATATATTGACCTTTTAGCCGCTCTGTTATTCTTTTCCGTCGGGCCCGTAAAGGGGGCGCCTGGGCTCTTTCTATTTTACATCTACTCTCCTTTTTCTTAGAGGAATAAGCCTTGTGCATACATCGAGTGCCACCGAGTTAATCTGTTCAGGCATAAGTTTGGGTTGTGTTGCTTAGTATATCTTCCCAGCTTATATCGGTTAGGACTTGGTTTACTTGGTCCCACTTTATGTTTTTGTATTGAAATTGAATTTGGTGAATGCTCCCTCGTGCTAGTCTCTTTTGTCGGTCTGGGCTCCATGCATACTGTCTGAACCTCAATTTTTGTTGTGATCTGATATATTTTTTTTTGATATGGTGACATTTCTTATCAGATCATCATTGTTAGTGAAGATGAGGTCTTGTGTATTCTCCAGTTAGTAGGCTCTATTATTTTCTGGTTTAAATTGAATTTTGTGCAGAGATTTAAAAGCTCGTGTGAGTGTGGAGTTTTCATCAGAGCTGCCTCCCGGTGTTTTACTGCAACAATATTATTTGCTATATTCCTCCATTTTAGGTGCCTTAAGTTTAAATCCCCAGGAGCAAGATGTTGGGTGCAGGAGCTGGAAGATTTTCCAGACAGTGGTCAATTTTTAACAGCTGTTTCCTGGAATTGCTGGATGTTGCATCCGGAGGCTTGTAGACTACCACAATGACTAGGTTTTTGGTTCTCGACCCTTTCTGCTAAAAAATTCCCCTACGTCATTTGAGGCATTAAGCAGTTCTGTGCAAACAAGTGACTCTGAAATGTACAGGCCAACCCCCCCCTTTTGCCTGTTCATCTGTCCATCTGTATAGGTTGTAACCTGGGATCCATATTTTCGTTGTCCAAGTGATCCTTTATGTGGGTCTCAGGTGAAAGCCGCGAACATTGCCTTTGCCTCTGCAAGCAGTCCACGGATGAAAGGTATTTTGTTGTTTATTGCTGGCTTTAGACCCTGTATATTTGGGAAAGAAGAATGTTTTCGGACTGGTGGAATTTTTGGTACTGGGGGGGGGGTTTTTTTTCCGGCATTAGTATCTGTATCTGTTGGTTTGGAGTGGAGGCCTCGACTGTGGTTCCACTCCAGGAATGACTGGATTTGGTGTACGATTTCTGCATTTCCTGCCGTTTTTTTTCCTTCCTGGCACTAAAAAACCTCTCCCTCTTGAGTGGCTGTGGCTACCCAGGGTTTTCCCATGGCCTGGATGTTTTGTATCTTTTTGTCCCCTTTAGATTTGGGATGCCTGGCAATTTAAGTTATAGCACAGTCTTTTCCTGTACTGAAGAGGTACACTTTCCCGGGTTGAAAAAGCTTACAGGAAGGGGTTGCTTTTCCCGTTGTCATATGGGCATGACATTTTCTAGGGTGGTCATAGTTGCATGTCCCATCTGTTTTTTTCCCGATTTCCCATGCCAGCGATACCAAGTGCATAGTAAAGTGCACAGGCTTGGTTTCCGTTTGCCTTGGGTTTTTTGTGACTGTATTCCCTGTTGGTGCTGTTTCCCTGTTTATTCCTATCTCCTTAGCACCAACAAAGGAGCTCCCACCAGTTGTTTTTGGTAATTTATCCTCACTATTGCTATTGGAGTCCTCTTGTTTGCTATTTCCTGCGGTATTTCTGGTTGTGGAGTCAATCATTTGTGAAAAGGCAAGGCAGTTGCATGTGGAAATCTCATCCTTTTTATATATATATTAATTTCTTTGTGGATCCACCCATATAAGACTTTGTATAACATATCTTTATTTTCCCCTTTCTTTGTTTCCAGGGTAAAAGTTCTTTATTCTACGGGAACCCCAAAATGAACCACTCATTTTTTTCCCCCTAAATCAATTTATGATTCACCTCTTCTTTCAAAGCCCATCTCTGAACGCCCACTCCTAAAAAGATCTGAAAACTTTTTCCCTCCTCCATACCATTTCTCCAATCTAAATATCCAATTTTTTCACTACATATTTTTATCCTCAAACCTTACTCTTTCCTAAATTCACTTTTTTATTTTTATTCTTTTAAAATTCCCTACCAAACTCACCACCAACTTCTGCAAGTTCTTTTCAGAGTCATCCAAAAGAAAATGGTCATCACCAAAGAGCAAGTGTGACAACCCCCAGTTTGTGTTGGGATTTTTAAATTTTTTAAAATTTCCACCCCTCTGCTAAACCCCGGTTTCACTTCTCTTATATCCCCATCTACAAATATTTTAAAAAAAACCCACGGTGGTCAAAACTCTTTTGGGGGTTTGGGCTATTCCTGACAAGTCCCTTTAAATTCTCCCTTTTTTGGCTTTTGGGTTGGAAGATCGTCTCTGTCTCATTTTTGGTAGGTTCTGTGGGACTTGTTCACAGAACATTGTTTAGACTTAGGTTTTTCGACGATGTACTGAGGTTGTGTGCGCATAACACTCGGAGCAACTCGGGTCCTGAGGGGTAGTTTCTAAACCTAAGTTTTACGGGGATCTGTTACTGCCCACAGTGGGGTTTTTTTCTTTTTCTAAAACTTAAAATTCATATTTGGGGAGCTTTGTGACTTTTGCGGGGATCTGCTGAGGGCCCCTACTTAGTGTCGTTTTTTTACCCCTTGTTCCTGATTCTGTGTGGGCAGTTGCTTGGTATTTTGCCATTGGGGCTTAGGGGGTTTTTTTAAATTTGTTCAAGCAGACTGTTTGATTGCCCATTTGGTCAAAAAGTTATTTTAAAGGTGAGGACTTTGTCATCACTTGTTGAAGCTAGTCGAGTCGTGAACATAGCGAACTACTTAGGATTTTCCCATACACCAAACTTATTTGTATATTGTTTTAAATTAAATGCTACTGAAACCGGGAGGGTTTACTTAAGATTAAAAAATGTGTTATGGGGCTTTCAGCACAATATTTCTGTACACGAGAGAATTTTTTTTTTCCCTTCCCTTTTTTTATTTTAAAATTAATTTAAATTTTCGCCAGACAACTTAATTAAAAAATTTAAAAAATTTTTAAATTTGTCTATTTTAGAAACCCTACCAGTTGAAACCCTGAAGCACATTAATTCTTACTAAATTCTAAGGGAAAAAGGGAAAAGGGGGTTTACTGACAAATTTGGTTGGGAAAAAACCCAAGTAACGGGCGGGAAATGTTGGAAGGGCATTCCTTTTCCCCTTGTATTCACTGGAGATCTCTAAGTTTTTTAGAAATCGGGGTTATTTTGTAAATAACCTTTATGTTTTGGCTGAAAAACCTTGGTCTACACACACCCACCCTTCCTAAAGCCCCCTTGTTCTCGGCTATCCTCCCTCCCCCTTATCACTCTTCTATCAAAAAAAAACTCTCCCAAAAACACTTTACGGGTTTATACTAAACCAGATTTTTTCCCCCTATATTTTTTGCATTTTTTTTTTCCCCTTTTTTGCTTTATGAAAAAAAACAAATCATGCTCTCTGCCAGCCCCTGGTACCTTCCCCTTTTCCAAAATTTAAAAGCCCAACTACTTCAAAACTATTTCCTTACCTGAAAAACAACCACTGGGGAAAAAAAAATAGTAAAACTTTCAACCCCTTTTCGGGGATTTTTCCCCTTTTTTAAAAAAACAGAACATGGGAATCCTACTTTCTCAAATACTAAACCAGCTTCCCGGTCCCCCCAAAAATGACAAAAAATTGTGAAATTCCCAAGGGCACCCCCGTGATTTCTCACATTTCACGTCTTTAAAAACTAAAAAAATTTTCCCCAAAAGGGGTTTGGATTTTCGCTATTTTTTCCCCATTGGTATGTGCACTATATATGCAAACAACCACTGCAGAAAAACAAAAAACGGGGTGATTTAAGTAAAATAACCAAAATTAAAAAAAAATATTTAAAATTCAAATTTGTTTTAAAGGTGTTTTTCTAACATTTTTAAAGACTAGAAAAAAGGACCCCATAAGACGATATAACTGAAATATGATCAGAGGAAGGTTCAGCAGTCCCTCGGGGAGCCCTCCCAAAGTTTCAAGACTCCCCTGGGGGGGGCCTGTGCTGTAAAAGTCTCCCCTAATATAGTTCATCACAGGAAACACTTCATGACTACTAAAAATATTAGAAACCTTTCAAGCTATTGCGGGAAGGCCAGTGCAAGCCAAATAAAGGGTGAAAAACTGCTCAGCTGAGGGTAAAAACTATTTTGTAAATTTTGCAATAAAGGGCCTTCGCTCTCTCGAATCTGTGGCCAGTAGGTGTTGAAAAATTTCTAATTTGATAGATCTGTCATTTCAGCTTCTTCAACAAGGAGGGTTGGGGGCCCCGCCTTACGTTATGTCCCAAGGTAAAATTTTGTCAAAAAAACCCACACTGGGCCTCCCTTCGAGGACGAAAGGGAAAGCTTTATACACAAGATTTGGAAAAAAAGCAGCAGTTTCACTTAATCTGAGATTTTTTAAACTTTTGGGTGACTTGAGTCTAGAATGACCCTGGAAATTTTCGTACGCAAAAATTGTCAATGGGGATAAAGAAAGTTGATCAAATGAAAATGCTGGCCCCCCAGGGGGTTTCCCAACCCTTTCCGTTCCCTATTTTTTAATGTTTCTTTCAAAAAAAATTTGCTTTAAATTTGGTTTATGTGGGGAACAGCTTCAGCTTGTCAAAATTTTAATACCCTTTAAATTTGTCAATAGTTGTCAATAAAGCAAAAGGGCCCTAACCTAAACTTGTAAAAACCCTTGTTATAGGGGAGAAGAGAGAGAGAGAGAGAAGAGAGAGGAGAGAGAGGAAGAGAGAGAGGGGGAAAAGGGGAGGAGGGGGAGAAAAGGAGAGGGGGGAGAGAGGAGAGAGAGAGAAAAAGGGTTTGGGAGGGGGGGACGGAAAAGGAGGCGCGATCGTTACAATGTTTCTTCATTTGCCAAAATCTTCTTTTCCCCAAGGAAAGGGTCTGCAAATGCAGAATTCGTATTGATTGGGTCTTTTTTTCCATTGGTGGGGCCCCGCGAGGGGCGCGCACACACACACACACACACACACACACACACACACCCCCACACCACACACACCACAAAACCACATTCTCCTCCAGTAAATCTAATTTTTTTTAAATATTATCGCCCGAGTGTTTTCACTTTTCTTGCCAAATCCTCTTTTTGTTGCTGCTTTTGTTTTTGGGTGTGTACCAGCCCTCCCCAACACAAATATTTTGGGAAACCTGTTTTTCCACGCTGTGTCTGCGGGGTTTTTGTTTTCTCACGCTGTTTCCCTGGGTTCCCATACAAACGTTGCAGTGTTGGGGGTTTTCCCACACGGGCTTATATATAAATGTTCTTCCACTCAGTGACCGTTATAAAAAAAAAAAAAAATAGAAAATTTTGGGATAAAGAGAGATTTGAAAGGGGGGTTTGGGAGTGAACAAAAAAATAAAATTTAAAGGGAATGGGTGGTTTGATTAAAGGAGTTAGAAGAAATTTTATTGGGGGTGGTGGAGAAGAAAATTATTAAAAACAGCCCCCGGGGGGAAAACCCTTTGGGTTTTTCCCCTGAAGAAAGGGTTTATTTTTCCCCCTCTGAGGATGGGGCCCCCAGCACAGTTTCCAGAGGTGGGTACCTCAGAGAAAAAAAATAAACTTACTTCAGTGAAACCCCAAGGTTCTCCCCAGAGCTGTTTGAATTTTGGCCCTTTCCTACCACATTTTTATTCTTTTGTTGACTTCTTTTTAAAATAAAAATTTAAAATTTCGCCCAGCTCCCCGGGGGGGTGGGCCATGGGGGTCAGAATATTGCAGGAAATTTTTCCTCGGGAAACCCAAAAGCACCGAGTCTCTGAAATGTGAAGCTCACGGGCCTCTGTGTTTCCTTTGGGTTTCTGTGTTTTGAGTTTTTCTTCCAGCCTTTGAGGAATTTAGAGCACATTTGCCCCTGCCCCGAGGGTCTCCCCCCATTGGGGAATTTAAAAAGCAAGGGGTGAGGCTTTCATTTTTATAGGCCCTTCTGGATTCTCAAAAGCGGTAGCTCCACCCCGTACAGCTTTTTGGAGTAGGGCCAAGTAGGTGCTGAAATGGGGCCCGTTTTGCTTTTAGTGGGTCCCGGGAAAATTTCTGCTTCCCCTTCTAGGGTAGCATGGTGACTCCATCATGACGTTTTTTGACTTTCGTAAACCTCTGTTCTTGGGGTTCCCGTTGAGCGGGAAAAGGGCTGTGGCGGGGGCTTCTCTCACCCCACCACACAACCTTATATAAAATATATATATATATTTTTTTAATATATAAATTTTTTATTTTTTAATATTTTATATATATAAAATTTATTTTAAAATAAAAATTTATTTTTTTTCTAAAAAAGAGCGAAAAGGCAAAAATTCCGTGATTTGGAAAAAATACCCAAAAAAAAACCCTCACATAGGAGAGAGGATTTTTATGACAATTTGTTTCAGTCCAAATTGGACCTTTTAAAAAAAAATTACATTGGGGTTTTTATACATTTTCCAACTCGGACGGAAAGGGCCCAGAAAGCTCTTCTCTCCCTATGTGCGGGTTATTTGTGTATATAAATTCCTTTTTTACTAGTATCAGAAATGAAAAAACACTTTAGACAACAATTTTGGGATTCAATGGGGGCGTGGATAAATCTCCCCCCAAAAGGCCCCCCCCCAAATATGAAAAAAAAAAAAAAATGTGTTTAGAGTTAATATTGGCCAGTCATTTTTTGCAGCCCCCCATACAACTTTTGGTAGGAAATTTGGAATTCATTTTTTTCATTTTTTAACGCCCCGGGGTTGAGTAAATTAATTAAAAATTTAAATTTTCAACTTTTGCCACTTTAAAGAACGGGAAATTTTTTTCCCCGATATGTGCAGAATTTTTTTAAATAGTCGCAAATTTTTTTGCAAGAATTTAAATTTAAATTTAAGAAGAAGCACATTTTGGGTTTTACAATTAGTAATTTAAAACCAGCCCGGGCGAGATTGACTTAGACATTTTTTCTTACGTTACGTGAGTATCAGAATTGTATCAAGAGGCAGCTGCGCTCCCACAACTTTAATTTTTACTAAACATAAAATTTTTTGCAATCATTGTGAAAACATTGCTTCTCTCCGCTTTTCCTGTTCCTCTTGTTCCTCCTGCTCCCCCTCCTCGTCGCCCTTTTCCCTTTTCTTTTTTTTTATTCCCTCCTCCAACTTTTTTTTCCGGTACCCCTTTTTTTTAATTGTTTTTCAATTTATTAAGACTTTTTGGTTTCTTGCCCTCCCCTTTCATCTCTTTTTTAAAACTGTTTTCGTTTCTTTTTCCCCTATGTCCTCCCCGTTGTTTATTTTTATATTCTTTTTTTTTTGGTCTCTGCATCCCTTTTTTTTATAGTGAGTAAAAAATAGTAAGTAGTCTGTTTTGGCACTCGGGCAGACGGAAATCAAGCCTCCACGAACCTTTTCCCGCAAATTGACCCACAGGGGTTTTAAAAGCGAATGACAAAAAAACATTAGCCTCTATTTCCCCGTATTTTTTTTTCCCCCTCCTCCTCCCCTTTTTTTTGGGCTTTCTTCCCTTTCCCCTTACGCCTCTGTCCAGCTTCATCCACCCCTTTTTCTTTCTCATGCTTCCCTTCCCCCCCCCCGATCCAGGAGATTTTAAAATATAAAAAATATATTTTTAAAGTGCATGTGGGGGGAAAACTTTTAGATATGAAGCTTCCCTAGCTGATGACCCCCTTTAATAAAGGGCTTGATGATATCCTCATTACCTGACTGAATCTTCCATTTTCGGGGCTGACAGTTTTAATCCCCTTTGGTAGGGAATCCGTTTTGGGGGTAAATTAATTTAACTGGGGAAAACAGGGTTAGCTTTTCTAAAAAACCCCCTTGCCCTTATCACATAAAATTTGGGCAAAGGAGCACACGCTGTTTTTTTATTTATTTAGTGAAAAGTCCCCCCTTTAAAAACGGGGTGGGGGGACTTTGAAATTTTTTCCCCAAGAAAAAAAAAAAAAAAAAAACACACCCTCTTCTTTTCCCTTTCCCTTTTAGTTTCCATACCTGGTTTTTTGGGTCCCATTTATAAAAAATTTTGGGCCTGAATTTTATGCACAGGATCTGTCCCCCCTCCTTGTGCCCCCAATCAACTGCATAACTTGACTTTTTGGGGAAAACCCACTTGGGTATCTTTACTGAGGAAACTTTTTCGCCACACAGGGGGTTTCTTAAAACCAAACCAAAGGAGGGGGGGAAAAGGAAAAAAGGAGTTTGGACTGTGAACCCAAAAATTTGAGGCGAAAAGTTTCTTCACGCAGTTGCCCAGTTTTGCACATAGGTCAAAATTTATAAAGTATATTGTTCTCTAAACCCGTTTTTTAAATTTCCTTTAAAACTGTGGCAGTCTGCACCATCGAAAGGCAGTAAAATGCCAGGTGGACAGCTTGGGGGCAGTTATCTAGTGGGGGAAAGGGTTTTGCTAAAGTAAACCACGGTTCAAGGAGTTATGACTGATGATTTTGCAGTTCAAAGGTTTGGGTTTTAAAAATTTTTTCCCTTCGCCCGTTACGGGCCGAAAAAATACTATCACCTCTCGTATTTCCAGGCTTGCCAAGCCATTTGGAATTCGCCGTGCGAAAGAAAGGAGTAAAAATCGAACTACAGCGGGCACTGTTTGTCACAGTGGTGCGGGACTAGTGGCGGGGACAGGGCGCCCTTTTTTTTTAACCCTTGGGACGTCGCCCCATATTTTTTCTTCCTGCCCACTTTTTAGCAAATTTTTTGGGAAACATGATTTTGTTAAATGTTTTCAAGGGGGGTAAAGTTATCCTTGCGTGAATGTAGTGTAGGAAATTTTTGGGGTTGCCTGTATTGCCCGTGATTCTCGTTTTTTGTATACGGTTACTAACGAGCCTTGTGTTCACTGTCAACTTCATAATTCCCCGCTGCTTTATCCTGTTAAAATGATCGCCGGGTCTTTGCGGGATCTCAGTTTCCACTTGTTTATCAGATACCCCCTTGCTGCCCTTTTTCCCTGACCCATTGTCCTTTTTGGCCCTTTTTTCCCTTCGAAAAGACCCGTGAATGATTAGCTATATTTTTGGCAAAAGGGATGGGGAAAACTCTTCGTTTTCCAAGCCAGGGGTGTTGCCCAAAAGAATAACATTTTTTGGATAAAAGGCGAAGTCTGAAAAAAACGGGAGGCCACAACACTTTCCCCTTTCAAAAAAGTTTCTGGCCTCAGAAATTTTTTCCTTTCCCAAAATAACGCGGGGTGGTTACACTAAATTTTCCCTTTTCCTTATAATGCGGTTAACCCGCACGTTTTCAACACGTTTTCTCCCTTGAAATCCCGGAGTGGCGCAAAAAATTTCTTTACTGATAATGATGGAAATTTTCCAATCATATTTTTCTCCGTACGTTTCCTCCCTTTTAATACTGGTTTTTTAAAAACACTTTTCCCCCCTCAAAATCCTGGGGTCCCAAAATTTTAAATTTCCCTACACCGCTACTTTCCCGGGGGGTTTTTTTTACAAAAAGTGCCCCCTCTGCACACTGTTAAAGGGGGTTCCCGGGCCCTAGTGGGCGGCGGCAAAAGTGGCAAGAAAGGCAGGGAGGCAGGCACAAAATTTGGAAAGGGAAGGCGGGCAGGAGAGTGGCAAGAGGCGGGGCGGGAAAAGGTTATGTTTCGGAATGGCCCCCTCTGAATTTGCCCATTTTTTTTATTCCGGGAACAACATTTTGTGGTGACGGGAAAAAATTGTGAGCCTTTTTACAGTAGGCCCTTTGTGAGTGTGTGTGTGAATAATTCTGAAATTTTGTTTCAGATAACGTCTTTTAAAAAAACCTAATTTCTACTACCTGTACTGATGGGGTTTTTTTGGGTCCAAATAATTGTTCCCCAAAAACGCTATGGGCCCCATTTAAAGAGGTTCGTGATGTCTCCCCCTGCATCCATAAGTGGTGGTGGAGGTGGGAAAATTTTATTACCTTGAAGTATGTGGAACGAAGAAGGGGTAAGGGAAAAACAAAACCTCTGAAACCCCTTGCATTTTTTGGGGAAAACATGGTGGGGAGTTTCGGGCAAGGGATTCCTCAGGTTTCCCCTCTCACAGTGTGGTCCCCCAACATGCTCCTCTCCTTTAAAGCTTGTGGCCCCTTTTAAAGTTTCCTTTCCCTTTTATTACTTGCGGTCCCAAAAACGTTTCTCATCCTATATTCTAGGTATCCCGAAAAATATTTCGTCCCCTTAAATGTTGCTGGCCCCCAACACTTTCCCTTCCTCAAAAAGATGGGGGGCTCCAGGGATGCCTTTTCCCCCCCTTTTCACTGCAATTGGGTTTCAGCACGTTTCCTTCCCTTTTAAAGTTTTTAGCCCACAAACGTTTCCACCTTTATAATGCAGATGGACAGGCCGCTATTCTTTTATTCGTTTTTCCCTTTTAAAGTCTGGGGGAAATTTTTTTGAGCACCTTTAATTTTAAAACTGACACAAATTCATCAAATTTAAATTTGCGCAGAATTTTTGGGTGGGAAAATTCCCCTATCTTTTGTAACTTTAAAAAACAATTGAATTTAAAATTTTTGGGAAATTTTGTTGCTGGGCAAAACACAAATGTTAAGGGTTTTTCAGTCAGGGAATTTAAAAAAAAATAATAAAAAAATATAACAAAAAATCCACCAACAGTCCCTAAAATGTAATGGGAACAAAAACTGACAAAAGCTTTTGAAACAGGGAAAAATATAAAAATATCACCCGTATTATGACAAAAAAGGGCTAATAAACAGTTTTTTTTAAAAACAAGTTTTTGGGAAATTAAAAAAACCCAATAAACCTATTTAAACAAGCAAATAAAATTACGTTTTTTTTTTGATTGTTTTTTTTTCTTTTTTTTCCAAATAACCTTCCCTTGCGAAAGAGCACAAACAAATTTTGGGCGACTCTGATACATAGTTTTACTCAATTCATTAAATTTTTTTCTACCAGAGAAATTTGGAAAAGCGCTCCATCATACTGGAAGAGCCCCACCAGGGGTATTTGGGAAAAATGCTCCAAAAAAAAGTACGGAAAAGCGCTCCACCAGAGTACTGGGAAAAGCGCTCCACCAGAGTTCCCCGGGGACGCTCCACCGAAAACTGGGAAAAGCGCTCCACCAAGTACTGGAAGAGTGCTCCAACCCGAGTATGGAAAAAGCGCCCACCCGAGAAATGGAATTTTTGCCTCCAAACCCAAAAGTACCGGAAGGCGTCCCCCAGAGTATGGAAGAGCACTCCACCAGAGTACTGGAAGAGCGCTCCACCAAGTAAAACCCAAGAGCGCTCCACCAAGTTCTGGAAAAGGGACTCCCCCAGAGTACTGGAAGAGCGCTCCAACCAGAGTACTGGAAGGCGCTCCACCAAATACTGGGAAAAGGGTTCTGGCCCCTTTCTTTTTAAATTTTAATGGAAGAGCGCAAAATATTCTCAGTAAAAAATGCCCACATTTTAAAAAGTTAAGATTTAAATGACGGTAATTGGGAAATAATTGAAACGATGGAATTTGAAAATTTTTTTACTGGATCTTCGGACACATCGCCATATATTTACTACACAATTTCCAACCGTCCTTTTTATATTATAAAAAACTCGTTACAGAAAGTTTCCACAAAACACCCGAGATTCCCGGTCCAAACTTCCAAATTTCTTTGGATCTTCTTGTCATGGTGTAAAAAGGGAATCCAAAGAAAAAATTTTAAAAAAAAAGTTTTTGAATTGCTTATCCAAATTCGTACATTCTTTTTCAATTTTACTTTTATTTGTTTTTTACAGACTTTTCTAAATTTTTTGTCTTTTTTTCCCGGCATTGATGGGGTTTAAACCAATGTTTTCAGCTGTCACTAACATTCTATTTTTGTTCCAGTTATTTTCCCTTTTTAAAAAAAACAAAAAACGTCCCTCAAGGGTTTTTTTAAAAAAAAAAATGTACTCAAAGAAATTTTAAATACATAAGAAACCACAAAAAGTCTGACTTTAGGTTTCATTAAAACTTAAATTTCCGGGGGTTTGTCAAGCTCCTGGAGAGCGAGAAGGTTTCCACAAAAAAACGTAAAAATTGTTGCACTTGGGATCCTTTTTTCGAACATATTGTCGAATTCTACCAACATGAGTACAAAATTTATTTGGGTACCTTTTTAAATTTCTTTTTTTTATTTTTTTTGAAGTTTAAAAGCAAACAGCCTGGCCCCATGCTGGCTGACCACCGTGTGTCACACACTGGGGAGCCTGGCACATGCTGGTGACCACCGTGTGTCACAAACGAGCACCTGGCCCCATGCTTGGAGACCACCTGTGTCCCCCCACTGAGCAGCCTGGCACATGGGTGGCTGACCACCGTGGTCACACATGACAGGCCCGGGGACATGTGGGTGACCACCCTGTGTCACACACTGAGCAGCCCGGGACTCGGGGGGACCACCTTTTGGGCACACACTGAGCAGCCTGGGGGACATTGGGTTTTGGGTGACCACCGTGTGTCACACACTGGGGCAGCCCGGCACATGCTGGTGGAAAAAACCCCCGTGTGTCCCCCCACACCCCGAAAAAACAGGGCCGGCCCATGTTGGGTGCCCCCGTGTGTCACAACTGAGCAACCTGGGGACATGCTGGCTGACCACCCTTGTCACACATCTGAGCAGGGCCCCGGCCCCCCCATGCTGGCTGACCACCGTGTGTCCACAAAACTGAGCAGCCCGGCACATGGGGTGGCGACCACCGTTGTTACACACTGGGGCGCCCGGCACATGCTGGCTTGACCACCGTTGTCACACACTGAGCAAACCCGGCACATGCTGGCTTTACCACCGTGTGTCACACCCCTGAGCACCCCGGGACATGCGGCCGGGCCACCGTGTGTTTACAAAAAAGAGCACCCGGCACAAAGCTGGCTGGGGCCAAACCTTGTGTCAACACGAGCAGCCCGGCACTTTCTGGCCCGACCACCGTGTGTCACCCCAGAGCAGCCTGGCCCTTTCTGGCTGATACCGTTGGACACAAAATGAGGGCCCCCCCGGGACATGCGGCTTTACCAAACCCTGGTCACACAAATGAGCACCCCGGGACATTGGGTGGCTGACCACCGGGTGGCACACACTGAAAAAAGCCCCGGGACATGGGGGCTGACCACCCTGTGCACACACGAGCCCCGGCACATGCTGGCCCGACCCCGTGTGTCACACAAATGAGCGGGCCCGGCACATGCTGGGGTGACCACCCTGGGGCCAAACACTGAGCCGCCCGGCACATGCTGGCTGACCCCCCTTTTGTCAAAAACATTTAGCAGCCCCGGGACATGCTGGGTGGGCCCCCGTGTGTCACCCCATTTAGGGAGCCTGGCACATCTGGCTGACCACCCCCTTTTCACCCAATGGCAGCCTGGCACAAAGTGGGTGACCACCCTGTTCCACATTTAGCAGCCCCGGGACATGCTGGCTGACCCCCGTGTGTTTACACACTGAGAGCCCCCACATGCTGGGTGACCACCGTGTGTCACAAAACTGAGCAGCCTGGCACATGGGTGGCTGACCACCGTGGGGTCACACACGGCCCGCCTGGACATGCTGGGCCCGGGCCACCGGGGTCATACCCTGAGCGCCTGGCACATGCTGGCTGGGCCAACCTTTTGTCCCCACACTGGGGGCACCTGGCACAAAGCTGGTGACCCGGGGGGGGGGGGGGGGGGGGGGGGGGGGGGGGGGGGGGGGGGGGGGGGGGGGGGGGCCCAAACCCCGGGGACCGTGTGTCACACAAATGGCAGGGCCTGGCACCCCCTGTGGGCTGGACCCCACCGGTGGGGTTCCACATGAGCAGGGCCCGGCACATTTTTGGTGACCACCGTGTGTTTAAAACACTGAGCAGCCCGGCACATGCTGGCCCGAACCCCCGTGTGTCACACAAATGAGCGCCCGGCACTTTCTGGTGACCAAACCCGGGGGTCACACACGGGGCAGCCCGGCAAAATGCTGGCTGACCACCCGGGGTCACAAAACCCCAGCAGCCCGGCACATTTCTGGTGACCACCGTGTGTCAAAACACTGAGCCGCCCGGCACATGAGGTGACCACCGTGTGTCACACACTGGAGGCCCTTTCCCCGGGCCCCAGTTTCCCCTTAAAATAACCTAAACATTAATACTGGAGGCTAATTAAGTATGCAATCTTTGACAATAAATTCTGTTTATTAACTGATATTCTTGGATTTTTTTTTTTTAAACAATTGGTTGGATTCTAATAAAAAAAATTTGTTTTAAACTTTTTTTTTTAGTCGGTGGTAACAAAGGTTTGGGCAAATACAAATCTAATTTTGGGACAGCATATTTTTTTAGGGGCTAACAGATAGTATTTGATACAAGTTACTGGGGTTTTAAAATTTTCCCCAAAAAATCCCTAAGGAAAATTTTTTGTCTTTTAGCAAGGGGAAATGGTACTAGTTATTAAAAAATAACACAAAAAATGAGAAAAGAGATGGGTTTAAAGCTTTTAAACAAGAACTTTAAAAAAACATTGGAAAGAAAACTGAAGGTCCCAGGATAAGCTTAGGCCGTATATTTCCCGTGGGAAAACAATTTTTATTTAAGGAGGTGATTTTTTAAAAAATGGCTTAGAAAACGGCAATCAAATAATGAACCCAGAAAATTTTCAAGAGGAAACTCCTGATTTTAGGGACTTACTTTTACATTAAAGGGGGTTTTACAAAGGGTTTAGTTTAAAAACGGACTTACCGTACATTAAGGGTTTTTTTACAGGTTTGGGGTTTTTAAAAAGGACTTACAGTACATTAAGGTTTTTGTACAGGTTGAGTTAAAAACGGGCTTAAAACCCTACATTTAGGTTTTTTCAGGGTTTTAGTTAAATACGGACTTAAAACGTACAAATTTAAGGGTTTTTTACAGGGGTTTAGTTTAAAAACGGGGCTTACACTACATTAAGGTTTTGACCGGGTTTAGTTAAATACGGACTTACCTACATTAAGGTTTTGTACAGGTTTAATTAAATCGGACTTTTCACGTACATTAAGGTTTTGTACGGGTTTAGTTAAACAGGTGGATATTAAAAAACTTTTAAAATCTTTATGTTTATGAATTTTTGATGCGGGACTCCGGAAAAAAATTTTAGAACAATTGGGGTTTTTATTCAGTGATGTTAAAAAAATGAAGTGACTACGGCCCGAAATAAAAAACAGTGGGCCCCAAAAGGGTGAAATAAAGTAAAATACAGCTGAAGTTTAAAGTAAACTACAGCTTTAAATAATAAAGTAAACTACAAATGAAGTAATAAAAATTAAAAAATAAAAGCTGAAAATAAAGTGGGAAACCCTTTCTTGAAAAAAAAGTGGAAACTATAGTTTTAAAATAAAAAGTGAAGTCAGCCCGAAAAAAACTCTTTTTTAAAAGCCCGGTTTTTTTTTCCCCGCCTAATGTTTAAGAAAAAATGTTTTGAATATTACCCAGGATGACAACGTCTGAGAGAAAGAATCTTGGTGTATGGAAGGGCCCGTCTTTGGGGTTATTCAAATTGCAAAATTTAGCTTAAAAGGTTTAAAATTTTTTGCCCAAAGGGAAATTTATTATTTCAAAGGTAAAATCCCATATATTTATATTAATATAAAATATATTTTTATTTTATTTATATAAATATTTTAAATATATCTTTTATAAATATTATATAAAATTTTTACTTTCGAAAAGAGAGAAGCAATTGTAAAAAACAGACAAGGTGATGCAAATGTTAGCAAGGTGATGCAAATGTTTGCAAGGTGATGAAAAATTTTGCAAGGTGAGGGAAATTAAACAAGGTGATGCAAAAAGTTAACAAGGGGAAAGGGAAATGTTAGCCAAAGGGGAGGCAAATGTTAACAAGGGAGGCAAAGGGTTGGCAAGGATGCAAATGGTTTGAAAAGGGAGGGAAAAAAGTTTAGCCCAAAGGGGGAGGCAAATGTTTTGCAAGGTGAGCAAATGGGTTTGCAAAGGGAGGGAAATGTTCAAGGTAGCAAATGTTGCAAGGGGAGGCCCAAAATTTTGAAGGTTTATCAAATGTTCCAAGGTGAGGCAAAAGTTACCAAAGGGGGGCCAAAAAAGTTTGCAAAGGGGAAGCAAATGTTTTCCAAGGTGAGGCAATTTTACCAAGGTAGGCAAAAAGTTGCAAGGTGGGGGGGCAAATGTTGGAAGGGATCAAAAAGTTAGCAAGGAGGGTGCCAAAAATTTTGCAAGGGGAAGCCAAAAGTTGCAAAAGGGGAGGCAAAAGTTAGGGAAGGGTGAGGCAAATGTAAACAAGGTGATGCAAATGTTAGCAAGGTGATGCAAATGTTTGCAAGGGATGCAAAAGTTTGGGGAAGGTTTATGCAAAAGTTAGCAAGGTGATGGGAAAAGTTTGGGAAGGTGATGCAAATGTTAGCAAAGGGGATGCAAAAGTTAAACCCGGGGGCAAATGTTTCCAAGGTGGGGGAAAAAGTTTGCAAGGGTGAGGCAAAAGTTTCCAAGGTGAGGCAAATGTTCCCCAAGGGGAGGCAAAAATTACAAGGGAGGCCAAAAAAGTTACCAAAAGGGGAGGCAAAAAGTTACCAAGGTGAGGCAAATGTTAGCCCAATTTAGGCAAAAAGTTACCAAAAGGTTTAGGCAAATGTTAGCAAGGTGAGGCAAATGTTTCCAAGGGGAGGCAAATGTTACCAAAAGGGGAGGCAAATTTTTACCCAATTTGGGGAAATGTTAAACCCAAAGGGGAAGGGGAAAAAAGTTACCCCCGGTGAGGCAAATGTTAAACAAGGTGAGGCAAAAAGTTGCAAGGTGATTCGTATGATAGCAAGAAGGGGCATTGTTGATAAAAAATTTGAAGAAATATCAAGTTGGGGAAAAAAATTATTTTAAAAATTGGGGGAAAAGATAGCACGGTGGGGAAATGATTTGCCAAAGGGGAAAGGGGAAAAGAAACCAAGGTGAGGGGAAAAGATACCCCAAAGGGAGGGGAAAAGATACCAAGGGAGGGAAATGTAGAAGGTGGGGAAAAAAAGGGAAGGTGAGGGAAATGAAAGCCAAAGGGGAGGGAAATGGGTAGCAAGGCAGGGAAAAAGATAGCAAGGTGGGGGAAATGGGTACCAAGGTGGGGAAATTATACCAAGGGGGGGAAAAAGGGGAAAACCAAAGGGGAGGGAAAGAAAACCAAGGTGAGGGAAATGATAGGGGAAGGTCAGGGAAAAAAAGGAAGCAAGGTGAGGGGAATGATTGCAAGGCGAGGGAAATGATACAAGGAGAGGGGAAAAAGATTAAACCAAAATGGGGGGAAATGATAGCAAAGGGGAGGGGAAAAGATACCAAGGTGGGGGGGGAAATGATACCAAAGGGGAGGGAAAAAGAAAACCAAGGTGAGGGAAATGTACCAAGGTTTAGGGGGAAAAGACATCGATTTAGGGGCGAAGACAGAAAAGGGGAGAGAAATTAAAAAAAGGGGAAAGGGGGAGGTTTAGAGATTTGGATAAAAAAGGTTTAAAAAGGGGAAAAGAAAGTTTGGGGAAAAAAGGCCAAAAATATTTCGAGTTGGGGGGAGAGAAATGCAAGTTGTGATTTTTGGGTTTTTTTTAATACAAATAATTTGGAAAAAAAAAAAACTCGAGTAATTTTGTTTTTTTGGGAAAAAAAAAAATAAAAAAGTTGATTCGAAAATTTCCCCCTATTTCCCAAATATTTTCTAAGGGGTTTAAAAAACCCTTCGGGGAACCCAATTTTTTTCCCCCCAAAAAACCAAATTTTTCCTCGGTGTTCCCCCCCCCTTCCTCCATTAATTTCTTTTTCCCCTTTTTTTAAAACCATTCTCCAAATTTCCCCAAAAAACCCTTTAAATTTTTGGACAGATGGAACCATTTTTTTTTGTTTTCTCAAAAATAAAAAAAAAAACTAAAAAACCCGTATTTAAAGAAACCAAAAAAACCAAAAAATTTCCAAACCCTTTTTTTAAAACCCTTAAAAAAAAATAATTAAAAAATCCCCCTTAACACCCCCCCCCAAAAAAATAGAAAAAAAATACCCAAAAAAAAAAAAGGGGGGAAATAGAAAAAAGAAAAATTTAAAAAAACCTGTTACAAGACAAAACGGCCCAACAGTAAAAACAAACTCTTTTTTAAAAATTTTCCCAAAAATTAACCAAAAAAAAAATTTTTTCCCCAAAAAAACCAACCCCCCCCCCTTTTAAAATTTTTAAAAAACCAACAAACAAAAAAAGAAAAAAAAAATAAAACCAAATAAATCAAAATTAAAAAAAAAACAAAAAGTGAGCCAATGATTTTTTAACAAGGGGAAGCGCTAAACCCGGGGGATTTTCAGCGCCTGGGGGGGGGGGATTGGGGAAGGGATTTAGGCTTATTTTTGGGGGAAATGGAGCACAACCAATTTCCCCAAATCAAGAACCCCCCACAAAATAAAGGGAACCTTCCTTAAGGAACCAGTGAAAATTTAAGGGAATTATAGTGAACCGTCAAGGGGAAGAGAAAACTTGCAAGTCATGGTACAAAGTTTAAATAAAAAGGGAATTATAGGATTGAGCATATTCCCGATGACACAAAGATAGTGGATAATGATTTAAAGTAATGTTTTTGGAACTTCAGGAGGGTTTAAACAAACTCATTTTTGGTCAGAAAAAGTGGCGATGCAGTTCAAAAGTAGAAAATGCAAGGGTTTTGAAGTGGGAGTGCCCATAAAAATAGTACTTATAGTTAAATGAAGGGGCTTAGCCATACAATTGCAAAAGGGGCTTGGGGGTTTGGGGGCACACCCTTAAACCAAGACAGCAATGCCCAAACGTACGTAATAAAGGGAAATAGATTTCTGGAAATTTTTAACAAAAGTGTAAGCAACAGAATCCCCGAGGCATACTGAGCTTTGCATCATTATAAAGGCCCCACCTTAATATGCAGCTCAGTTCGGTCTCCGTATTACAAAATGGACATAAATCGTTAGAAAACATTTAGCGTAGGATGACCAAATTAATACATAGCATTAGAAATCTTCCTTATGAAGAAAGATTGAAGACTCTTAAGTTACATTCACTTGTTAGACGAAGAATGAGGGGAGACCTGATCGAAGTGTATAAGTGGAAGATAGGTATTAATAAAGGGGATATTAATAAGGTCTTGAGGATGTCTCTCCAAGAGAGAACCCGCAGTAATGGATTTAAATTAGATAAGTTTAGATTTAGAAAGGACATAGGAAAGTATTGGTTTGGAAATAGGGTAGTTGATGAGTGGAACAGTCTACCTAGTTGGGTTATTGAGGCTGGGACTTTGGGTAGTTTCAAATCTAGGTTGGATAAGTACATGAGTGGGAGGGGTTGGATTTGAGTGGGACTTTCACATCAGAGCTTATTTCTTGGATGGCATTGAAAATTGGGTTGGGCAAATGTTTTGTTAGTGGGATGAATTGTAAAGGACCTGCCTAGTATGGGCCAGCAGGCCTCCTGCAGTGTTCCTCCTTTCTTATGTTCTTATGTAACTACTGGAAGAAAATATCATTGCTAGAGGAAGGATAACTTCTTGCGAAAGGATGAGTTATCGTTCAAGAATAACTACTAGAAGGATAACTACTAATGACTGGGTAACAGCAATTGCAAAGACAACTACCCATGGAAGGGCAAGTACCTGTGAAAAGCAACCTTCAAACCTTAACTATCAATACTGGGAAACTTCTGTGAGAGGAACAACTATGGGTGGAATGACAGCTGCTGGAATATAACTGATAAGGCAAATTGTAATAAGTTACGAAGCGTTAGGACAATATTGGAAAAAAATGTCCGAGTGTTGCTACTTGTAGTGTCAGTAGTGGTAGCGTCACTACTGATGGTGTCACTACAATAGTGTCACTTCTAGTCGAACGTCACTTCTAGTAGAACGTCACTACTGGTAGCGTCATTACTGGTAGTGTCACTACTAATAGCGTCACTACTAATAGCGTCACTTCTAGTAGAATGTCACTACTGGTAGTGTCACAACTGGTAGTGTTACTACTAGTAGTGTTACTGCTGGTAGTGTTACTACTGGTGTTACTACTGGTGGTGTTACTACTGGTGGTGTTACTACTGGTGGTGTTACTACTGGTGGTGTTACTACTGGTGGTGTTACAACTGGTGGTGTTACTACAGGTAGCGTCACAACTGGTGGTGTTACTACTGGCAGTGTCACAACTGGTAGTGTTTTTTCTGGTATTGTGTCCATGGGTAGTATCACTACTGGCAGTCTCTCTATTGGTAGAGGTACACTACTTGTAGTGTACGTTAGGCTACGTATGGCCAGCAGTACCAGCCTGGTTGATCATGTCCTGATTCACCGGAGCCCTGGTCAAGAACTGGGCCCCTGGAACACCCTCCAGATACAATCTAGGTATAGTACTGTTTTCTCCTCTGACATTACCTGATAGCTGTGACAATGAGACAACCTTCTTAAAATGCATTACTAAGCACTGAAATCACATTATTATCTCTATTAATATATACACCGTTTCTTAACGAGCAGGCTTTCCTGACACACTCGTTCATAGAGCAGTCTTCAGACTGGTTGGATATTCAGCTGTTTACTCCTTTATATACCAAAATAAAACACTGCTGAAGGTATGAAGGCACTCACCTGGCAAGAGTCACAAGATGTCATACACACAGCTCATACACGCAGACAACTGGAGCGTGAACTCACTCACCTTGACAACTCGATCGTGAAGATCTGGGTAAAATAAAAAAAAAACAATCAGGAGCGTGTAAACCAAAAACAAACAAACAAAAGCAAGGAAGGGGTTGGATATTCATCTGTTTACTCGTTTATATACAACAAAGACACTAACTTGTACGTTGAACTATTGGTCTTTCGTCTCTGCGTGCCTAATAACTTTGCACATTGTCTTGTGTAGACTTAGTGTGGACTCGTAAAATTTGTATATATAAATCATTTGCCTTATTACATAATATATTTCGTATGTGAGTTGACGGACTTTGACAAGTTGCATGTACACAAAGGTTTTCTAGAGTGTGACCCACATTGTTTTTCTGTCACCTTGTGACACTTCTTTCATTTTATTCACAGATGGTTCTCATGAAAGACCGGTTTTTTTTATCACACTAATTATATTCAGGATGACCTTTATTAATGATAAAATACCTCTACACTTCTTTGTTCTACCTCATTAGTTTTGCCCTGCTAGAATGGCAGTTAGGCAAACACATTACAGATGAGCCTATCTAGGATCTAGTGTCGGATAATTATCTGGGATCAAGATTCTAAATAATAATATATCTTTATTTACTACAAGTACATGTACAAAGTGTACGGATCTACCTGACATCAATGACATATTACTTTAGACAGCCCCTTTTTATGCAGAGCATTTCTGGCAAATTAGGTCAGTTTTATCCCAGGATGTGACACACACCAGTCGACTAACTCCAAGGTATGCATTTTACTGATGGGTAAACATAGACAACCGGTGTAAAGAAACACGTCCGATGTTTCTACTCTGGCCGGGAATCGAAACCAGATACTCGCTGTGTGAAGCCGTGTGGCCACCAGGCCATAAGTTAAACTCTGGTTGTCTGGGCTGTCTGCAGTCTTGATTCTTAATGTCCTGTAGAAATATTTAAATTGTGATTAACACCTGGAGCCTGTTTGGTAGATTGCCTAGGGGCTAGATACCAATTTTTTGTCTTGGTAAAGATGTCCTCCTAACTTCTATTTTCTCTGTGGGACAGACCAGCCAATGGGAAATTCCCACGTGATAGTTATCACTATGAAACACAAGGAAACAGCAAAGATATAATCTCAATTAAATCTATATTAGCAGTTTTTAAGCGGAGAAAAAGGCCTCATTATTTTCTTTCAAGGGGGAATATGAGCGACCACAGAGCAAAAATAAGGAATGGGCTTACACATGTTTTTATGCCCTAATTTGCATTTTCATGGGGGGAGGGGGGTGCGCTCTCCGCAGATCAAAACTTGAAATTGAACTCAAAATATGCAAGAAGTTAGCCTTCAAAAGTTAGTTATTTATCCACCGTAGTTCCTTCTGCTGGTAACCAACTGACAGGGAAGTCGGCAGCTGGTTTCATAAACCTACCTACTGGTAACCACCTGATAAGGAGGTCGGCAGCTGGTGTCGTGAATCTACCTACTGGTAACCACCTGACAGGGAGGTCGGCAGCTGGTGTCATGAGCCTATATACTGGTAACCACCTGACGGAGGTCGGCAGCTGATGTCATGAACCTACCTACTGGTAACCACCTGACAGGGAGGTCGGCATCTGGTGTCATGAACATATCTAATGGCCACTACCTGACAGAGTGGAATATGTAAGGGTTTTAAAAAGCTTTATTAACCAGGAAGACTGGTATCTTGACAGTGAGGTCGGCAGCTGGTGTCGTCAGGGTCACCGCGTCGAGTTCACGATAGTCTATGATCTTCCTGCCCTTGTGGCTTAGTGCTTCTTTTTGATTATAATAATAATATGATCTTCCTTTTCTACAGAAATTACTAATTAATGCATTGATTCCGAGTGCTTTTTTCCATAATTTGTGTATATGTTAGTATACATGTGTACACGCACACTTTCAAAAACAGCCTTACGTAAATACACAAAACCATATATGGATATGTGCACAGGCACATGTCCATACATACTTTGCTTCTCTGGAATTTTGTGACCTCCAACTCCTATTTCTTTTGCATACATTGAGGTAAATGAGACTGATTTTGTGGAAAACTGGGATGCCTTTCTAGGATAGCACAGCTATTGAATTACTTATAGCTTTTAGTTCTTTACGCCTTCGTTTTCATGCATATATATCAGAGTGAACAATCTAGACATACTTGCCAGACTCACACATACTTTGCTTAAAATGTTTAGGTAGAGGCTGCTCATAGAAAGCAAGAGTACCGGCAATTGCTACATGGGTAACTACCTAGGAAGTAAAAATTAGTACTAAGATAGGCAGGGTTAGAAGAGTACATACTGTAAATGCAATTAACTATTTAAGTGTAACTATCTTAGACGGGACGCTACCAGTAGAAGAGGGAACACGTAGGAGCATTAACTATAGAACCAATTTTATGAACTCACTCACTCTCTCTCTCTCTCACACACACACACACACACACACACACACACACACACAAAGAGGCCAGAGGCTGAAAAATTGTATAAGTAAAAGGATCTTAGGAAGAACATCATACCGAGCACATCTCCTGAGGTGCCCATAGACCAAATAACTGCTGCAGACATCCAAGTAAGGAGGGGGGGGGAGACCGCCAAGTCTGAGCCTAGATACACCAAAAAATCGAAAAATATGAAAAATGAGTTAATCTTACCGAAAAATAGAGCAAAGATCTGGCAACATTTTGGTGTGCGTCTCGTCTCTGTACGATAATTACATAAAAAGCTGTCGTAATTATAACAATGGTAACTACGTCATGAGCGCGGCCCAGCTAACGTCATAACAATACCACGTGCACCAGCGCGACTCGCTTCATAAAACAGTATCACAGGTATTTTTTTCCTTTTTTTTGTGTATTTTTGAGCTAGATCTTCTAAATAGTAACTGGCAACCATCAGGTTAGCTGTGAGAAGGAACTGCTCACACCATCTCAAGTCAGTGCCGACTGGAAGTCGGAAGAGAGAGGGGGTGTGTCACTTTGTCTGACAGCTGACTACCCTTGGGACGTTACTTTTCGCCTTTCATTGTATACATTTTTGGTACACAATGCCTGCAAAGAAGAAACAGTTTGCCTATAACATTAGCAGGAAGAGGAGAAGGAACATAGAAGCAATGATAAGGGCTAAACAAGCAAAGAGAGCACAGCTGCTGTGGGTGGTGACGCCGCCACGATGCTAGTACCACCACCCTCCTCTCAAGACCTGTCCTTGTTCACTGCTACTGAACTATTGGATATTTCATGTTCAGAAACAAGGAAGACAAAATATAGGAGCATCACCTTTGCCCAACAGGTGATAAATCCTGGTGTTTCTACCAGAAAGCAGCAGCAGCAGACCTTCCTCCACCGTCTCACACCAAGATGAAAGTGCACTTCCAACTTGAACCTGCATACATGGAGGTGCATAATGTCTACAAAGACCTAACATCAGATGAAATGATGCAGCGTTGTATAAAAGGCAGAACGCAAAACTCTAATGAAAGTCTGCATCACCGCATATGGTCTTACAGCAATAAAGCCAAATATCAAACTAAGAGGCATGCTGATTTCGCAGTCAGCCATGCTGTTGCTGACTACAATAGTGGATATGTGAGGAGCTGTCTGGACACAGCACTGGGCTACAGACGTTCAGCAGTGACTCAAGCACAACTTGAATTAATGGAGAAGCAGATGAAGGAAAAACGGAACCGAGGTGGAAAGAAGAGGAAAAGGGAGGTGGACACGTCCTACGAGCCTGGAGGACATTAGATAATCGTGTCCACCAATATCCAGTCATAGGTACGTAATTATTAGTGTTTTTTTGGTATATTTTTATATTGTTATGTGTATAAATATCATATATGGGTGCAATTACATGTATCTGTACATAATCACTGGGAATAATCACTGGGAATAGGATTTTGAGAATTCATTTCTTTCTTTTCAGATTGATTGGGATGGATTTTTATGATTGGCCGGCCACCAGAGAACTTCAGGATAAAGGGATCTTCATGGAACTTCAGGAATAATGTCTATATAACCAGTTCTACTCTCAATAAACGTATAAAGGCACTGAGTATTTTTACCCACTGTATAGTAATGTTCAATGTATTTGTTGATTTTTTTCAAAAGTGCATTTATTTGTATTTTTCTGAGGTAAAACCATTATTTATGAACCGATCATTCTGAATTTTACAAAAGTTATTCAGGGGACCCTGTTTGACTTTGTAATGGAGCTGTCTTGGGTAATAATACCTTCAATTTTGCATAAATTGATGTAAAGTGCAAAAAAAAAAATTAAAATCAAGTCAAGACATAATAATATTTTTTTGGGGTACCATAAAACATGTTATTACATTATTTAAAAATGTTAGATGGTCAATTTGGCATTACTTTATCATTTGTGATTATCACCAATGATTTCGAGATTGCCAATATTGATTTTTTTTTGCTACAAGTGTTGCCATGTCCAATTTTTCACATTTTTATTTTTTATAACTTTATTAATTGGACGATCTTGATGCAACTTTAACCACATGAGGTTCAATATGCCTAAAGTCTCTGGTAAAAAAAAGTCAACGAAATCGAGCTTCACGGCTCTGTATATCGTGTACGTCAGGCCCGTGTTGGAGTACGCAGCGCCATTTTGGAACCTATACCTGGCCAAACACAAAGAAATTAGAAAATGTGCAAAGGTTTGTAGCAAGGCTAGCCCTGGAGCTGAGGGGTTTGTCCTACTAGGAAAGGTTAATGGAACTCAACTTGACAACACTGGAGGACAGGAGGGATAGGGGAAGAACATAATAACATATAAAATACTTAGATGAATTGGTAAGGTAGACAGGAACAGAATGTTTTAGAGATGTGACTCAGCAACAAGGGATCACAGCTAGAAGTGGAAGACTCGGATGAATCAAAGCGATGTTAGGAAGTATTTCTTTAGTCAGAGAGTTGTCAGTAATTGGAATAGTGTGGAGAGTGACGTAGTGGAGGCAGAAACCATACATAGTTTTAAGACAAGGTTTGATAAAGCACATGGAACAGGGAGAGAGAGGACCTAGTAGTGATAAGTGAAGAGGCAGGGCCAGGAGCTATGAATCAACCCCTGCAGCCACAAATAGGCGAGTACAATTAGACGTGTACACATAGAAACACACACACACACACACACAAACATGGAGAGCCAGGATGTTGGACGTGGTGCTGGAAAACCTCATGCACCAACATGTTAAGGACACTACCAGAGTGAGAGGGGAGGATGAACCAGCAAGATTGGATCTTGTGTTCACCCTGGGCAGCTCAGACATTGAGGACATCAAGTATGAGAGTCCCCTAGGAGCTAGCGACCATGCGGTTCTGTGCTTTGAATACATAGTAGAGCTGCAAGTGGAGAGAATAACAGGAGTAGAATGGGAAAAGCCCGACTATAAAAGAGGGGACTACATAGGGTTGAAGAACTTCCTGCGGGAGGTCCAGTGGGACAGAGAATGGCAGGAAAGCCAGTAAATGAAATGATGGAATATGTAGCAACAAAATGCAAGGAGGCAGTGGAAAGGTTCATTCCCAAGGGCAACAGTAACAACGTGAAGACCAGAACGAGCCCCTGGTTTACCCGACGGTGTAAGGAGGCAAAAACAAAGTGCAATAGAGAATGGAAAAAGTACAGAAGGCAGAGAACACACGAAAATAGGGAGATCAGTCGCAGAGCCAGGAATGAGTACGCACAGGTAAGGAGGGAGGCCCAGCGACAGTATGAAAATGACATAGCATCGAGAATCAAGACTGACCCGAAACTGTTGTATAGCCACAACAGGAGGAAGACAACAGTCAAAGACCAGGTGATCAGATTAAGGACAGAAGGTGGAGAACTCGCAAAAAAATGATCAGGAGTTATGTGAGGAGCTGAACAGGAGATTTAAGGAAGTTTTTACAGTAGAGACAGGAAGGGCTGTGGGAAGACAGCACAGAAGGGAACATCAAGAGGGAATATACCAACAAGTGTTGGATGACATACAAACAACTGAGGAGGAGGTGAAGAAGCTCTTAAGTGACCTTGACACCTCAAATGCGATGGGACCGGACATCTCCCCATGGGTCCTTAGAGAAGGAGTAGAGATGCTGTGTGTGCCTCTAACCGCAATCTTCAACACATCCCTTGAAACTGGGCAACTACCTGAGAAATGGAAGACAGCTAATGTAGTCCCATATTTAAGAAAGGAAACAGAAACGAGGCACTAAACTACAGACCTGTGTCTCTGACATGTATTGTGTGCAAAGTCATGGAGAAGATTATCAGGAGGAGAGTGGTCGAACACCTGGAAAGGAACAAGATTATAAATGAAAACCAGCATGGGTTCATGGAAGGCAAATCTTGTATCACAAACCTCCTGGAGTTTTATGACAAGGTAACAGAAGTAAGACACGAGAGGGGTGGGTAGATTGCGTTTTCCTAGACTGCAGGAAGGCCTTTTGGGACACAGTTCCCCACAAGAGATTAGCGCAGAAGCTGGAGGATCAGGCACACGTAAAAGGAAGGGCACTGCAATGGATAAGGGAATCCCTGAAAAGGAGGCGGGCAACAAAGTCATGGTACGTGAAGAGGTATCACATTTGGGGCCTGTTACGAGCGGGGTCCCCACAGGGGTCAGTTCTAGGACCCGTGCTATTTTTGATATATGTGAAGGGACATGATGGAAGGAATAGACTCTGAAGTTTTCCCTGTTCGCAGATGACGTGAAGTTGATGAAAAGAATTAATCGGACGAGATGAGGCAGGACTGCAAAGAGACCTGGAGATACATGTGGTCCAGTAACTGGCTTCTCGAATTCAACCCAGCCAAATGCAAAAGTCATGAAGATTGGGGAGGGGCAAAGAAGACCGAAAGACAGAGTATAGGCTGGGTGGAAAAAAGACTACAGACCTCACTCAGGGAGAAAGACCTTGGGGTGACCATAACACCGAGCACATCACCGGAGGCACACATCAACCAAATAACCGCTGCAGCATACGGGCGCCTGGCAAACCTGAGAATAGTTTTTCCCGATACCTTAATAAGGAATGGGTTTCAAGACACTGTACACTGTGTATGTTAGGCCATACTGGAGTATGCAGCACCAGTCTGGAACCCACACCTGGTCAAGCACGTCAAAAAGTTAGAAAAAGTACAAAGGTTTGCATCAAGGCTAGTCCCAGAGCTCAAGGGAATGTCGTACGAGGAAAAGGTTAAGGGAAATCGGACTGACGACACTGGAGGACAGAAGGGTCAGGGGAGACATGTTTAACGACATACAGATACTGCGGGGGAATAGACAAGGTGGACAGAGATAGGATGTTCCAGGAGGGGACACAGGGACAAGGGGTCACAACTGGAAGCTGAAGACTCAGACGAGTCACAGGGACGTTAGGAAGTATTTCTTCGTCATAGAGTTGTCAGCAAGTGGAATAGCCTAGCAAGTGAAGTAGTAGAGGCAGGAACCATACATAGTTTTAAGAAGAGGTATGACAAGGCTCAGGAAGCAGAGAGAGAGAGGATCTAGTAGCGATCAGTGAAGAGGCGGGGCCAGGAGCTAAGTCTCGACCCCTGCAACCACAATTAGGTGAGTACAATTAGGTGAGTACACACACACACACACACAGGCCAAAGACACGTGTGCTAGAGTATGGAAAAGGTAGGGAAGGCAAAGGACCAGGAAAACATGGAGTTGAGCCGAAGAGTCCGAAATGAATATGCATACATAAGGAGAGAAGCTCAGCGTCATTACGAGAATGACATACCATCAATGAAACAAAGAAACAGCAAAGATATAATCTCAGTTAAATCTAAATTAACAGTTTTTAAGCGTGGGAAAAAAGGCCTCATTATTTTTTTTCCAGGGGGGAATTTGGAGTGACCACAGAACAAAAATAAGGAATGGGCTTACACATGTTTTTATACCCTAATTTGCGTTTTCGTGGGGGGAGGAGGGTTGCGCTTCCGCAGATCAAACCTAAAATTGAACTCAAATGCGTAAGTAGTTAGCCTTCAAAAATTAGTTATTTATCCACCGTAGTTCCTTCTATGGTAACCAACTGACAGGGAGGTCGGCAGCTGGTTTCAAAACCTACCTATGGTAACCACTGTAGGGGGGGTCGGAGCTGGTGTCGTGAACCTACCTACTGGTAACCACCTGACAGGGAGGTCGGCAGCTGGTTTTCATGAGCCTATCAAATGGTAACCACCTGACGGAGGTCGGCAGCTGTTGTCATGAAACCTACCTACTGGTAACCACCTGACATGGAGCTCGGCAACTGATGTCATTTTACCTACCTACTGGTAACCAACTGACAGGGAGGTGGCAGCTGGGGTCATTTAACATATCTAATGGCCACTACCCGTCAGGGGTGGAATATACAAGGGTTTTAAAAAGCTTTATTAACCAGGAAGACTGGTATCCTGACAGTGAGGTCGGCACCTGGTGTCGTCAGGGTCACCGCGTCGAGTTCACGAAATTCCATGATCTTCCTTTTTTTTTAAAAAATTACTAATTAATGCATTGATCCCGAGTGTTTTTTTCCTTAATTTGTGTATATGTTAGTATACATGTGTACACGCACACTTTCAAAAACAGCCTTACGTATATACACAAAACCATGTATGGATATGTGCACAGGCCACATGTCCATACATACTTTGCTTTCTCTGGAATTTTTTTGACCTCCAACTCCCCATTTCTTTTGCATACTTGAGGTAAATGAGACTGATTTTTGGGAAAACTGGGATGCCTTTCTAGGATACACAGCTATCGAATTACTTATAGTATTTAGTTCTTTCCGCCTTCGTTTTCATGCATATATATCATAGTGAACAATCTAGGATATACTTGCCAGACTCACACATACTTTGATGCTTTAAGATGTTTAGGTAGAGGGGTGCTCATAGAAAGCAAGAGTACCCGGGAATTGCTACATGGGTAACTACCGAGGAGTAAAAATTAGTACTAAGATAGGCAGGGTTAGAAGAGTACATACTGTAAATGCAATTAAAATATTTAAGTTTTAAAATATCTTAGACGGGACGCTACCAGTAGAAGAGGGAAGACGTAGGAGCATTAACAATTTGAGCCCAAATTTTTTGAACTCACTCACTCTCTCTCTCTCTCACACACACACACACACACACACACACACAGAGGCCAGGAGGCTAAAAAATTGTATAAGTAAAAGGATCTTAGGATGAGCATCATACCGAGCACATCTCCTGAGGTGCCCATAGACCAAATAACTGCTACAGACATCCAAGTAAGGAGTCATTCACGGATCTGTATATCGTGTACGTCAGGCCCGTGTTGGAGTACGCAGCGCCATTTTGAAACCCATACATGGCCAAACACACAAAGAAATTAGAAAATGTGCAAAGGTTTGTAACAAGACTAGCCCCGGAGCTGAGGGGTTTGTCCTACGAGAAAAGGTTATGGAAAATCAACTTGACAACATGGAGGACAGGAGGGATAGGGGAAGAACATAATAACATATAAAATACTTAGATGAATTGGTAAGGTAGACAGGAACAGAATGTTTTAGAGATGTGACAGAGCAACAAGGGGGTCACAGCTAGAAGTAGAAGAACTCGGGTTTAATCAAAGCGATGTTAGGAAGTTTTTTCTTTAGTCAGAGAGTTGTCAGTAATTGGAATAGTGTGGAGAGTGACGTAGTGGAGGCAGAAACCATACATAGTTTTAAGACAAGGTTTGATAAAGCTCATGGAACAGGGAGAGAGAGGACCTAGTAGTGATCAGTGAAGAGGCGGGGCCAGGAGCTATGAATCAACCCCTGCAGCCACAAATAGGCGAGTACAATTAGATGTGTACACACACAACACACACACACACACACACACACACACACAACACACACACACACACACACACACACACACACACACACACACACACACACACAGGCCAAAGACACGTGTGCTAGAGTATGGAAAAGGTATGGAAGGCAAAGGACCAGGAAAACATGGAGTTGAGCCGAAGAGTCCGAAATGAATATGCATACATAAGGAGAGAAGCTCAGCGTCATTACGAGAATGACATACCATCAATGAAACAAAGAAACAGCAAAGATATAATCTCAGTTAAATCTATATTAGCAGTTTTTAAGCGGGGGAAAAGGTCTCATTATTTTTTTTCAAGGGGGAATATGAGCGACCACAGAGCAAAAATAAGGAATGGGCTTACACATGTTTTTATACCCTAATTTGCATTTTCATGGGGGGAGGAGGGTGCGCTCTCCGCAGATCAAAACCTGAAATTGAACTCAAAATATGTAAGAAGTTAGCCTTCAAAAATTAGTTATTTATCCACCGTAGTTCCTTCTACTGGGAACCAACTGACAGGGAGGTCGGCAGCTGGTTTCATAAACCTACCTACTGGTAACCACCTGATAGGGAGGTCGGCAGCTGGTGTCGTGAACCTACCTACTGATAACCACCTGACAGGGAGGTCGGCAGCTGGTGTCATGAGCCTATCTACTGGTAACCACCTGACGGAGGTCGGCAGCTGATGTCATGAACCTACCTACTGGTAACCAGCTGACAGGGAGGTCGGCAGCTTGTGTCGTCTGGGTCACCGCGTCAAGTTCACGAAACTCCATGATCTTCCTTTTTTTAAGAAATTACTAATTAATGCATTGATCCCGAGTGCTTTTTTCCTTAATTTGTGTATATTTTAGTATACATGTGTATACGTACACTTTCAAAAACAGCCTTACGTAAATACACAAAACCATGTATGGATATGTGCACAGGCACATATCCATACATACTTTGCTTCTCTGGAATTTTGTGACGTCCAACTCCTATTTCTTTTGCATACATTGAGGTAAATGAGACTGATTTTGTGGAAAACTGGGATGCCTTTCTAGGATAGCACAGCTATCGAATTACTTATAGTATTTAGTTCTTTCCGCCTTCGTTTTCATGCATATATATCATAGTGAACAATCTAAACATACTTGCCAGACTCACACATACTTTGATGCTTAAGATGATTAGGTAGAGGCTGCTCTTACAAAGCAAGAGTACTGGTAATTGCTAGATGGGTAACTACCGAGGATGTAAAAATTAGTACTAAGATAGGCAGGGTTAGAAGAGTACATACTGTAAAAGCAATTAACTATTTAAGTGTAACTATCTTAGACGGGACGCTACCAGTAGAAGAGGGAACACGTAAGAACATTAACTATAGAACCAATTTTATGAACTCTCTCTCTCTCTCTACACACACACACACACACACACACACACACACACACACACACACACACACACACACACACACACACACACACACACACACACAGAGGCCAGAGGCTGAAAAATTATATAAGTAAAAGGATCTTAGGGTGAGTATCATACCGAGCACATCTCCTGAGGTGCCCATAGACCAAATAACTGCTGCCGACATCCAAGTAAGGAGTCATTCACGGCTCTGTATATCGTGTACGTCAGGCCCGTGTTGGAGTACGCAGCGCCATTTTGGAACTCACACCTGGCCAAATACACAAAGAAATTAGAAAATGTGCAAAGGTTTGTAACAAGACTAGCCCCGGAGCTGAGGGGTTTGTCCTACGAGGAGAGGTTAATGGAACTCAACTTGGCAACACTGGAGGACAGGAGGGATAGGGGAAGAACATAACAACATATAAAATACTTAGATGAATTGGTAAGGTAGACAGGAACAGAATGTTTTAGAGATGTGACACAGCAACAAGGGATCACAGCTAGAAGTGGAAGACTCAGATGAATCAAAGCGATGTTAGGAAGTATTTCTTTAGTCAGAGAGTTGTCAGTAATTGGAATAGTGTGGAGAGTGACGTAGTGGAGGCAGAAACCATACATAGTTTTAAGACAATGTTTGATAAAGCTCATGGAACAGGGAGAAAGAGAGGACCTAGTAGTGATCAGTGAAGAGGCGGGGCCAGGAGCTATGAATCGACCCCTGCAGCCACAAATAGGTGAGTACAATTAGATTTGCACACACACAATCACATACACGCACACACACGCACACACACACACGCACGCACACACACGCACGCACACACACACGCACACACACACACACATACACACACACACATACACACACACACACACACACACACACACACACACACACACACACACACACACACACACACACACACACACACACACACACACACAGGCCAAAGACACGTGTGCTAGAGTATGGAAAAGGTATGGAAGGCAAAGGACCAGGAAAACATGGAGTTGAGCCGACGAGCCCGAAATGAATATGCATACATAAGGAGAGAAGCTCAGCGTCTTTACGAGAATGATATAGCATCAAAAGCCTAATCTGAACCCAAGTTGTTATACAGCCACATCCAGAGGAAAACAACAGTCATACATGACAACCGGCACGGCTCCAGGGGAATGAAGTCCTGAGTCACGAATCTACTAGTGTTCTGTAACAATGTAACAGAAGTATGACAGGAGAAAGAGGGATGGGTAAAATGCATCTTCTTGGCTCATAAGAAATCTCTTGATACAGTACCACACAAGAGACTGGTTCAAAAGCTAGATGAGCAGGCAGGAATAGCAGGGAAAGCACTACAGTGGATCATGGAATAGATGATACGAAGGATCTTCGGTTTGTGTCCGCCTCAGGACATCAACCAAATAACTGCCTGGCAACCCTAAGAATAGCGTATCGACATCAAAGGAGTAATTTAAGCCACTGTACACCATGTACGACAGGCCATAATGGAGTATGCAGCACCCGCATGGAAAACCCCCACCTGGTCTAAAAATTTTCAAGAAATTAGCGAAAGTGCAAATGTTTGCAGCAAGACTAGTACTGGAGCGTAGGGTATGCATACGAGGAGAGATTAAGGGAGGGGGTTTGTACATGAAAATGACATATAAAATACTGAGAGGAATGGACAAGGGTGGATAGGGACGGTTTGTCTCAGAGAAGGGAAACAAAAACAAGGGGTCACAGCTGAAAGTTGAAGACTGAGATGAGTCTCAGAGATGTTAGGAAGTACTTTTTTCAGTCATTGAGGTGTTTAGGAAATGAAACAGTCTGGAGAGTGATGTAGTGGAGGCAGGATTCATACATAGCTTTAAGAAGAGGCACGATAAAGCTCATGGAACAAAGGAAAAAGAAGACCTAGTTGAGGACCAGTAAAGAGGACGGGGAAGGAAGTATGACTCAACCCCTGCAAATACAATTAGGCAGTCCACACACACACACACACACACACCACAACACACACACACAAAACACACACACACACACACATTTTAGCTTGACGTTTTGTGTAAAGAATGGTTAAAAATTATTTTAACACCAGATTCATCAGATGCCAGGTGACTACAATTGGGTGGAGTGCACATACGATACGAATAAACTTCATGGAACAAGGAAGAGAGGGGATGACCTAGTGCGACATGTGAAGATTAGAGGCCAGGAGCTGTTACCCGACCCCTGTAAAAACAAATCGGTGAGCACAAATGAGTACGGACACATGCTGCACAAAAACCTAGCGACTTCTCACTCAGCAGCACAAGCTGCAAGCAGATGTATTGGTAGCCAGCTGAGGAAAGTCAGTGAACGAAGAATGGGGGAAAACCAAATGGCATTTAAAAAAGGGAAGAGGAGCCCAGGAGGTAAAAGCAATGATTTGAGGGATACAAAAGAAAAAAAAATCTCTTAGTTGAAATTAGATATTTGGTGAAAACAAAATGGGAAAATTTAATGATCATTATACGGAAATGTGGGAAAAAAAAAAGTATTTGATGATAAAGACTGAGGCCACAGAAATGGAGAAGTTGAATGGAAGGAAGAATAGTGAAGAATGGGAAAAAATACAGCAGTGGGGAGAGAAATTAATGAACAATCTTTACAGAAATACTCTCAATAAAGGTGAGGTGCAGAGATATTAGTCAAACTAACTACTAAGAACAGAAATGATACTGAATCCTGTACATAAATCAGTCAAGGCTGTCAGGCAGAAGAATCAACTTAATACCTCGATTAAGACAGAACAAAAAAAGAAAAAAAAATCATGAGGGAGAGGATGAAAAGACAAAGAGGAAGCAGGAAAAGCAAGTAGAGTTACAGAGGCTCACCACCTGGAGCGCTCTATGGCCTTAACTGTTTAGTGCTTCTAAAAGAATATACGGTGTACAGATTCTTGAACGATTCCTTACAAGGCGTTAAAACTCTCATCTTTAAGGTTTTTGCCAGGCGCTCATAGCTTCTGGAGTCCTATCTGTCACCACTGTAAATACTTCCTTAAATCCTAAAAAATCTCTTGAGCTTTTGCACATCTCGGTCGTTTGTTGTGATCTCTCGTCCATCTTCTTCAGCTTTATTTAACGTCCTTGACACTCGTTTTCCTCCTGGTTTTGGTGTGGCAACAGCTACGGGTCTGACCTTGAATCTATGCATAATTCGTTTATGTTCTTGTAATACAATATTTTTTCTGGGTTCTTTGTCTACTTTTTTCCAGGCTCGTAGTTAGGCCTTTCCGCTCACTTGTAACTCTGTTATGCTTTCGCATCTCTGGGTCATGTGATCTTCACCTACAAGGGGCCCTTCATATGTGGTGTTCTCAGTATCTAACTTTCTCAAATTGAATGAGGTTTAGGTCCTGGTGGTTACTTCATCTCTCTCTTTCCTGGTTTTTGTGATTCCTAACGTTTTATGCTCTTCAAATCACTTTTGTGCTGATTCATCCACAACAAGTAACATCAGCTAGGTGGTATCAAACCATTGCTACTGTTCTCTCATCATATTCGCGTGTGTGTGTTGGTGTGTGTGTAGTGTGGGTGTGTGTGTGGTGTGTGGTGTGTGTTGTTGTGTAATACTCACCTAATTGGTACTCACCTAGATTGTGGTTGCAGGGGTCGAGACAGCCCTGGCCCCCGCCTCTTTCACTGATCGCTACTAGGTCCTCTCTCTCATCTCTGCAGTTCCAGAGCTTTGTCATACCTCGTCTAAAAGCTTTGTATGGTTCCTGCCTCCACAACATCACTTATTAGGCTATTCCACTTCCTGACGACTTTATGACTGAAGAAATACTTCTAACATCCCAATGACTCGTCTGAGTCTTTTCGCTTCCAGTTGTGACCCCTTGTATTGTGTCCCCTCTCTGGAACAACCTGTCTCCTCCCTTATCCTATTCCACGCAGTAAATTTGTATGTCGTTATCACGTCCTCCCCTGACCCGCCTGTCCTCCCAATGTCGTCAGTGGCGATTTCCCTCATCCCTTTCTTAAGACATACCCCTGAGCTCCGGAACTAGCCTTGTTGTGTGTGTGTGTGTTGTGTGTGTTGTGTGTGTGTGTGTGTTGTGTGTGAGTGTGTGTTGTGTGTGTTCGTGTGTGGTGTGTGTGATTCCGGTGTGTGTGCGAGTTCGTTTGTGTGTTTGCGTGTTCGTGTGTGTGCGTGTTCGTGGGTGTTGTGCGTGTTCGTGGGTGTGTGACGTGTTCGTGGGTGTGTGCGTGTTCGTGGTTGTCGTGTGTGTGTGTGTGTTGTGTGAGTGTGTGTGTGTGTGTGTGTGTTGTTGTGTGTGTGAGTGTGTGTGTGTGTGTGCGTGCGTGTGGTGTTGTGTGTCAGTTCGAAACATTGCATAGCCTTCACCTACCAATTCTTCCCAGCTCGTTCAGAGTAGATGCCTTTCAGCTGGTAATGTCCTTTTACCATGAAGTATTATTCTCTCGTTAGTGTCCCTTTTACCTGGGCCATGAAGTTCTCTAGCTCTACCAGTAGTTTACTCTTTTGAGCACTACCTGAACCTTTTTCTGTACTTTTTCATTCCAGTGGATTATCTATCAAGTTATTTCCAATTAACTAAAATTTTATATTGCCAGGAAAAATTGTAAAAAAATTACCCTTTTTTTTGTTTTTAAAATATAATTTTGCTTCGCCTACAGTTAATCCCTTTCCACCAATATTTTACGCAGTTTCTGAGAGTACATGACATTCCTGTAGTTACCATCCCCATTATTTGTTATTCTTGTACCAGAAGTTACACTCTAAAAGTAGTTTTATTATTCCACAGTAGTTAACCTTTCACCTGTTGTTATCCTGCCACAATAAACATAACAAATATGTAAACATTAATACCGAAGCCTCACTTGTAAGTTAAACTGCAGAAGCTTTATGGTAAACATCAGGTTAAGATAAAAATGAACTGGGAGATGGAAAAAAAAAGCTGCAGAAGGCTAATAAAAGCAGAAAGATATAGTATTGAAAAAGAATAAAAATAAAAGATGGAAATGATAAAAAATAAGTTCTATTAATCTTTTTATCAAAAATACTTCCAAAAATCAAATATATTCCTGTGCATTGGCAATGTAAGATTTTTTAAACGGAGAGAATTTCAGGTCTAACTAATCCTCTTATATTCCTTTATTTTCCTTGCAAAAATATGCAAATACGAAGTAGTAGAAAACTAGTAAACATTAGTTTTCAAGCTTAAGCAATTTCTAACGAAAAAGGAAACCCATGTTTATCGCTTGAGCTCGTACTGATGACCTTGAAGACAACAACAATCAACCTCACAATCAAACTTTGAATCTTCCTGGTCAATAACAGTTGTAAAACCAATATGAACCTCCTCCATGTATAGGTTCAAGTCTCCAGTAAAACAATTAAGATACTACAATTATCTTTGTTATTCATCTTGATAACAAAGCTCAGCTTGTCCTGCTAATCACTTGTCTATATTTGCTTCACTCCTACAGACAGTGCTGTTGCTCTCTCTGAACAGCCACTACTGACACCCATCCTTGAGCACAATGTTTGGTAAAGTCAGTCGAGATTGTCAACATTATTAACTAAGTTATATTTACATTAAAATCGAAGAAAAGGATTAGGAATTACAAGTATTCGGTCACTGTGTTGTCCAGATAGGTGGTCCCAGATTTTCACAAGCTGAGCCTCATCTACCCTTAATTTGTGCATTAAAATAGCAAGAGAAAAGGTCGCAGAAATTCCAGATGCTACAATAAAAGCATGTATCCACACTCATGTACATGGATTTTCTGGATGTAGTGCAGTTGATGTGTATCTGTGTGTGTGTGTGTGAGTGTGTGTGTGTGTTGTGTGGTGTGTGTGTGTGTGTGTGTGTGTTGTCGTGTGTGTGTGTGGTGTCTGTGCGTGTCCTGTGAGTCTGTGCGTGTCCTTGTGTCCTGGTGGGTGTCTGTGCGTGTCCTGTGTGGTGTGTGGTGTGGTCCTGTTTCCGTGTCTGTGTGTCCCTGTGTGTGTCTGTGCGTGTCTGTGTGTTCTGTGCGTGTCTGGTGTGTGTGTGCGTGTCTCTGAGCGTGTCTGTGTGTGTGTGTGTGTGTGTATTTGGGAAGCACATGTATTCGTGCTTGCATTTTTGTATTTACACATTAATATGTTTCTAATGTGCGAGTAAACATGTATACTTAGAAAATATAAAAGTACTTAATAAGGGAAAAAAATAGCACTCGGGATCAAAGCAAAATTAATTAGTTACAAAAAGAGGAAGAGGAGCACCTTTAGTGAGCCGACACGGTGTCCCTGAACGACACCACTGTCATCTCGCTGGCAATACCAGTCTTCCTTTAATGAGGGTCTTAAAAAACCTTTGCATATTCCACCCTGTCAGTGGTGGACTGTGGGTAGGATCATGACACCAGTTGTCGACCTCACTGTCAGGTGGTGGACAGTGGGTAGGATCATGACACCAGTTGTCCGACCTCACTGTCAGGTGGTGGATATAGGTAGGTTCCTTGGAAGGATAAATATTGGAAGTATGACTACTGGTGTATGATCTACAGGTTATAACTACTGTGGAAGTATAACTACTGTGGAAGTATGACTACTGTGATAGTATGCCTACTGGTGGAAGTATGACTACTGGTGAAGTATGACTACTGGAAGTATAACTACTGATGGAAGTATAACTACTGGAAGTATAACTACTGATAGAAGTATAACTACCGATGGAAGTATATCTAACTGGTGGAAGATGAACGACTGGAAGTACGACTACTGGAAGTATAACTACTGGTGGAAGTATAACTACTGGTGGAAGTATGACTACTGGTGGAAGTATTACTGGTGGAAGTATGACTACTGGAAGTATAACTACTGATGGAAGTATAACTACTGGTGGAAGTATAACTACTGTGAAAGTATGACACCTGGACGGTATAACTTACTGATGGAAGTATAACTACTGAAGTATAACTACTGGATAGAATAAATAACCTACCGATGAAGTATAACTTCTGTGGAAGTAAACTACTGGAAGTACACTACTGGAAGTATAACTACTGGGGAGTAAACTACTGGTGAAGTATGACTACTGGTGGAAGTATTACTGGTGGAAGTATGACTACTGGAAGTATAACTACTGATGGAAGTATAACTACTGGTGGAAGTATAACTACTGGTGAAAGTATGACTACTGGAAGTATAACTACTGGTGGAAGTATAATTACTGGTGGAAGTATAATTACTGGTGGAAGTATAATTACTGGAAGTATAACTACTGGTTGAAGGATAACTACTGGTGGAAGGATTACTGGTAGTATAACTACTGGTGGAAGGATAACTACTGGAAGTATAACTACTGCTGGAAGTATGACTACTGGAAGTATAACTACTGGTGGAAGGATAACTACTGGTGGAAGGATAACTACTGGAAGTTTAACTTCTGGTGGAAGGAAAATTACTGAGAAGTAACTTCTGAGTAAGTAATACCTACTGATGAAATGTATAACTACTGGTGAAGTATAACTACTGGTGAGGAAACTACTGGTGAAGGATTAACTACTGGTGGAAGGATAACTACTGAAGTATAACTACTGGTTGAAAGATAACTACTGGTGGAAATATGACTACTGAAGTATAACTCTGCGGAAGATAAAAACTACTGGTGGAAGGATAGCTATGGAAGTATAACTACTGGTTGAAGGATAACTACTGGTGGAAGGATAACTTCTGGTGTAAGTATAACTACTGATGGAAGTATAACTACTGGAATCATAACTACTGGTGGAAGAATAACTACTTGTGGTATTATAACTACTGGTGAAGGAATAACTACTATGGCGCATAACCAACTTAAAGTATTAACTACTGGAGTATAACTCCTGATAGAATATAACTACTGGGGAAGTATTACTGGTGGAAGTTTAACTACAGGAAGTAATAACTACTGTGGAAGTATACCTACTGGTGAAAGTATAACTACTGAGGGAAGTATAACTACTTGGTGGAAGTATAACTACAGAAGTATAACTACTGGTGGAAGAATGACTACTGTGGAAGTAGACTACTGGTGGAAGTTAAGACTACTGGTGGAAGTAAAAACTACTGGTGGAAGTATGACCTACTGGTGGAAGTATATGACGACTGGTGGAAGTATGACTACGGTGGAAGTAAACTACTGGTGGAAGTATGACTATTTACTGGTGAAGTAATGACTTCTGGTGGTAGTATACTACTGTGGAATAAACCTACTGGTGGAAAGTATAACTATCTGGTACTGAACTGGATTTATCAAGCTTGCTAAAGTAAACGTGATACTAATATACTTGCGGATTGATTAACTATACCTCTAAATTGCCACTCTCCAGTTCTCACAAAATAATTTGTCCATAACCACTAACACCGTTCCCTGAGGAGTTCAAGTGCCATAAATACTCCTTTTCTTCTTCACGAAAAATAGGAAGGTTTGGAAGTCAGCAACTATATCTCCCAAAATTATAGTAAACTAACATAATGGCAAAAACATTTCTAAATTACTATTCCAGGTTTTAAGAAATCTTACTCGAACGAACACTTCCCTAATTAATCTGATGGAATTACATGAGAAATGAAGTTTCGGTAGGAACCATATAGGTATATCAACATTAACACTTGCAAAAGACCTTCGATGCTGTCAACAACAATATATTAGGTAAGAAACTACAAGCTACCGGCTTGTTCTGTAGGCTGGTTTAAAGTTCTACCTGAGCCAACATGAAACAGTTTGTCAAGATCAACAACAAACAATTCAGAACCCTTGCTGAAGCATGTGGGATTTTCCCCAAGGAGTATTCAGGTTGTCTTAGTGTTCCTGTGTTATGTGACTGACATATCATCGGTGTCAAGTGTAAGCATCTTTTGTATGCAGGTGACAGTGCCCTGTTAATGTCAGTAAAGACAAACAAGATAAAGCTAAATACTACCACTAAAATTAGAGTCCTGCAGAAAATGGTTAGTGAAATATCTGGGAATCCCCTTTGACTCAAGCATGTCATGATAATTGACAGGGAACGGTGTAGTAAAGAAAGCAAATCCAGAATTAAAGTTCCTCTAGCAGACAAGCACAGTGTCTACCTGAAAGCTCGAGCTCATCCTGCTCCCGCCGGTATCTAGATTCCTATTCTTTATTTCAGACCAATCATACGCCTCCCTGATGCTTCAGCTAAGTGGTGATGACGTCTGCTCGCTTGCCATTGGTTGAGAGGACAAAATGTAAACACTTCTTCTTTGGCATCTACACGTATGTTGCAATGAATTATATTTTATTTAACTATATTTAAGTGTACATATACCTGAATAAACTTACACGCTTAGTAAAGATTCATTCTAATCCCCGTTTGGTTTAGCAGCCTTCACGAGCATATTTTATATATTGTAAGCACGAAAGGCAAGTGGTACTGAATCAATAACAACACTGCGACTAGCCGAGGATTCGAACCCATTTCGTTTTGGCCCAGTGGGTGCTTGAGTCTTGTAGGATTGCGTGGTCCTGTGGGTTAGAACGTTGTGTGATTTTCGCTACCGTTAGAACACGAAAATTTTAGTATGGAACACAGGTATGCCGCATTTAGCACTATTCTCTTTACCAGGAGATACGTGAGTAAATCTGGATAGGTTTTTCGGAGGGTCAACGTCCCCGCGGCTCGGTCCTGAGTTTGGAAAAAAGCCTCGGACTAATTAACAATTTTAACAAACATCGAAGAATACACATTAGATGGGACGAAAAGTGTTTATTAAACCAAAATTAATCCGGTGAAGATTTAAGTGAGCGAATATTTGACGTTGCATGGTGACTTAACAAATGAGTAATTGGATGGAGTCATAAACGAGAATATCCATCATCAACATGGCCCCATTAAGAAAATTTCAAACAGGTTTCTTCTACCGCGCCTCGTCGTGATTAAATTATAAATGTCTTCATCATAAAATTATAAAGCATCAGAGAAAAATATTCTTCTTTTAGAGAATCGCTTTTCAGGTATCGAACCGAATAAGAAATAAGAACATAAGAACACTGCAACAGGCCTACTGCCCATGTGAAACAGGTCCATAAAACCGCTCCCCGGGCCTTAGAAACAATAACCACCTAGTACCTGGTCACTTCCATTTAAGGAAAGGGCACGGCATCAGACCTGGTTTGCACAAGCTTGGCAGCTCTAACTCACACCCCGACCCACACCCACTCATGTACTTATCCAACCTATTTTTTAAAAACTACACAACGTCTTAGCTTCATGACGTACTCGGAGTTTTATTCCACTCAGCCACAACTCTATTACAAACCAGTGCCTTTCCTATATCCTTCCAGCCTGAATCTGAACATTTTTTCAACTTGAAAACATAGCTGCAGTCCTCTCTTGGCTGGATATTTTTCAGGACTCTATTTACATCCCTTTTATTTATTCCCTGTTTTCCATCCTTTATACACCTCAATCATATCCCCCCTAATTCCTTCCTACGCAGATTCAGGGCCCCATCATCTATACCAATAGGGAAATTTCTGATACATGGGATCAACATTGGCCCATCCTCCTCTTGACATTTTTCCCAGTGCATTTATATCCATTCTGTAATATGGTGACCAGATTGTAATAATGTTGGTAGAATTACCGACAATATGAAAAGTAAAATAAAAATGATCTCACACACTTCTATTCCAGTCAAGATACTAAGACCAAAAGAGGCATCATCATCGGGTTTTTCCTAAGTGCGTTCCGAATTTGTAGTCCTGAGTTTCTTGACGAGGAATGTACATACATTCACCAAACCTTCACTGAGTTACATTTTCCTTCCTTTTTCATCAAACACTGCAAGAAAAGAGCTCTTCATATCATTAATTCTCCACGCATCAACACCACTCTCAACAAAGTTATAATTCTTCCCAACAGCCAGGTTGCACTGAACGTTTCTAAAGTACTTTCACAAGCTAACACCAGAGTCGCCATCGCTTCTAGCACTTCAATAAAGGATCTAACCAGGACAAAATCCAAGCACCACGAACCAGTCAATGCAGGGGTTTACACTATACCCTGTGGAGGCTGCGACAAGATTTACGTTGGTGAAACAGCAAGAAACCTCGACACCCGCCTCAATGAACACATTTACGCATGTAGGAATGATAACTTAAACAACGCCTGTGTACAACACCGAAATTCCACCAATCATCTCGTGAAATTCAGGGACGCCAAGTTAGTGATCAAAGAAACTAATTTCCGCAGACGCAAGTGCCTCGAATCAGCACTAATCGCTGTTTCGAATACAATTAAACAAAACAAAGGCAGCTTCACCATCTCTGAAGTCTTAGCAAGAATCCTCCTGAAAACGGTAAACCCTGCCATCACATAGTCTCTCCTGTTAATACTACACAAAGCACATTACAGAGAGTGAACACAAACAGGCCTTCTCTATCCAGTCTATATTTGTCTAACCTAGTTTTGTGTTACCCAAGTAATAGCTTTTATATCCTTTTACTCATGGACGAGTTAATTGCTCTACCATATTGTATTACTGCTACTACCACTAGTATTGCACCTCACTCTGAGCCTACATATACCCTCTGTGTCCATGTACTGTTTGTAACGGCTTGACAAAGCTCCTGGAGAGCGAAACGTTGCCACAATAAAATGTCACATTAGTTGCACTTGTGTCCTTTTACTTTTCACAATATGGTGACCAGAACTGAGCAGCATAATCTAAATGAGGCCTAACCAAAGATATATAGACTTGGAGAACAACCTGAGGACTTCTATTATTTATACTTCTTGATATGAAGCCAAGGATTCTGTTAGCTTTATTGCGAACACTTATGCACTGTTGTCTTGGTTTCAGATTTCTGCTAACCTGAACTCTTAAAACCTTTTCCCAATCCAGTAGTATTAGATCCGCACTATTCAGTTTATAAGTGGCATGGTTATTGTCCTGTCCAAAAAGACACAATATTTGATGACTCTTCCAACAGTTTTCAGTATGAAAGACTTGCTTTCATTTCTGAAACTACGCAAATTAACAATGCTCTCTCTCTCAGCTTTGACACAGTTACTCAAACTGGTGTTTGAGAGTGATATCTGGTTCAACTTTCTCGTTTGTTGCTCCCCAGGGACAAACATTACAGTTTTTACCAGACGTGGTTTGATGTGATACCCTCCCATTAAATGGCATGTCTTGCATTCTGCAATGCTTAGAACAAATTTAAATAATTTAATCAATCTAAGTAAACATAAGCAGCCTTTCTTTTCTCCTTATAGCATCATTTAGGAATTAAATATATATAGCAATAATATCTAGTGAAAGTATGTCATTATAGCCACTTGGGTAGAAGCAGCCATGACTAAGCAGGCATCCAGTATGTAAAGACCCACATACTGGATGGCTGCTAAGTCACGGATTCCTGAATATGTTATATATTATGAAGTATGCATAGGTAGTAATTCTTCGCAAAAAAAAAAAAAAAATAATCGATGAAAAGTAGAAGCAGAAGAAAAAATTTTACAAAAGCAGAAACAGCAGCCGCTACCTCAGCGAAAGCAACAGCCCTTACAGCCTGCTCATTATTAACTACAGCAGGAGCCAGCGCATTAATTACCGCAGGAGTCGGAGCATTATCAACTACCGCAAGAGCCGGCGCATTATCAACTACCGCATGAGCCGGCGCATTATCAACTACCGCAAGAGCCAGCGCATAATCAACTACCGCAGGAGCCGGAGCATTATCAACTACCGCAAGAGCCAGCGCATAATCAACTACCGCAGAGCCGGAGCATTGTCAAACTCCGCAAGAGCCAGCGCATAATCAACTACCGCAGGAGCCGGAGCATTGTCAACTACCACAAGAGCCAGCGCATAATCAACTACCGCAGGAGCCGGAGCATTATCAACTACCACAAGAGCCAGCGCATAATCAACTACCGCAGGAGCCGGAGCATTGTCAACTACGGCAAGAGCCAGCGCATAATCAACTACCGCAGGAGCCGGAGCATTATCAACTACCACAAGAGCCAGCGCATAATCAACTACCGCAGGAGCCGGAGCATTGTCAACTACCGCAAGAGCCAGCGCATAATCAACTACCGCAGGAGCCGGAGCATTATCAACTACCACAAGAGCCAGCGCATAATCAACTACCGCAGGAGCCGGAGCATTGTCAACTACCGCAAGAGCCAGCGCATAATCAACTACCGCAGGAGCCGGAGCATTATCAACTACCACAAGAGCCAGCGCATAATCAACTACCGCAGGACCCGGGAGCATTGTCAACTACCGCAAGAGCCAGCGCATAATCAACTACCGCAGGAGCCGGAGCATTATCAACTACCGCAAGAGCCAGCGCATAATCAACTACCGCAGGAGCCGGCGCATTATCAACTACCGCAAGAGCCAGCGCATAATCAACTACCGCAGGAGCCGGAGCATTATCAACAACCACAAGAGCCGGCGCATTATTAACTACCGTAGAAGGCGCATTAACAACAGTCACCGCCACGGTAAAGTAAGCCACAAGTTTCATGAATACATTTTTCGGAAGCAAAATATTTCAAGGAAGACAACGACAGAACCTATAGACGTAAGAAAAAGTTCCGTCATTTAAAATTTTGATATTGTCTCAGGCATTAGGCAAATGAAGTCTTGACCACCTATGTGGTTCTGGCGCTGCAGCCCACATCACAAGTGAACATTTTCTCGTCTTGGTGTATGCAAATGCTCTCGAATTTTACGAGGAGTTGCAATTGTCTGGAAAAACACAGATGAAGACATTCGGCGTCGCCGCTATTTTACCATATTGCATTTTCTTGTCTCTCTCATTATAGAAACACATGTTCATGTTGAAGCTTCAATTTCATGTTTATTGGTACATAAATTTTTTGTTGAGAAAGCTGTTGTTTGTCTGTCTTCAAAAATGTGATGCTAGAGATTTTCCTTATGAGGTACAAATCTACACGAATTTTTCCAGTCCCGAATAAGTGTGTCTGATCTCAGTGTCCATGATGTATCACTGCACTTTGTTACTGTTGGTGAGACACGGACACAAGTACAGTTAGTGTTAATAAGTCATACGGACAGTGTCAAAATCCTTGGAAGAAGAGCCCTTCAGTACCAAAGTACCCCTCCTTCCTCACCCGCACTCTCACTTCTTAAAAGGAGTGCACGAAGCAGTGTGTCCATATCTCAGACATACTATTTTATGTTCTAAATAAAAGAAAGTTAGCTTAATATAAGTAACATTTCATCATTTGTAAAAATCATATATCAGTTCTTACACATATTTGGAAATTGTTATATTCGATGTCTGTATGAAGATGAGAAGGAGGTGGACTGCAGTATGCATACAAGCTCTTGATAGGCAGGCCCTTTTTAAGTCCAACCTTAAGTCCAACTTACGTAGCTTCAGTAATCGTGGCATACTAAGAGTACGTTATATTTTATACAGTGTCACACACCCATATAGGCATGGCCTCCCGACCAGCCAGCCAGCTGCTAAGAGTATTTCAACCCGGACCTCCTTGTTATGCTAGCACCTTTTTTCAACCCAGATAATCACAAGGAAACCCAACATAGTTGTGAAGCGATGCTGAAGAGTTGTGTTTTCAAACATTGCCTGACTTGCCTCAAGGTCTGGTCACCGACAGTTTTCGCTTTTTACTCATTGTCGTACATATTGTTTATCCACTGTACATGTGAACGGAATATGTAAGTATTTGCTCACTGCTGACTATTTTTTCGCTTCTAATTTCTTACTTGGTTATTGTGCTATAACCAGATGTGCAGGTCACAAGACTATACCTGTGATTGTAACAGCGACTCTCATCAATGACTATTGCCCAACCAGTTTTTTTTTTACATCCATAAAATCTGAATTTATCAAGCTTGAAAACTTTATTTCAAGTTATTGGTTGGAAATCGTTAGAACCCTATTTTTATCTACTTTATGCATATCTGGCTATCTTATACAGTTGATCCTTGGTTGATCAAGGTTCGATATGTTATGCAATTATAGATGTTCTGCCCACCACTGTTGTAATGCATGATTATTTGAGTTAATGTCACCTTCCCGCCATACTGAACCTGTCTAGCCATTAATTATCCTCTGACCTATCTCATTAACAAGGCTATTTCGCCCTCATAACTGCCACTCACTGGTGTTTTGTTTTCACACCATTCTCTCTCTATATTCCAGAGACTGTTGTACTGTGAACTCCAAGACATCAACAGTTTCTGAGAAACTTAAACCTTCCCATCTGGCATCAACAATCATTGAACAATCCGAGTCACTTAGATCACATTTCCTCTCTATTCTGCTGTTCGGCAAGAAAAAGGTGTTTCACACAGAACATATTGAAAAATATATTTCATATCGTAGGTAGATTTCAGAAGCAAAGTAGGGTCACTGTTTGAGTGTTGCCATCATACTATGTACTCAACTTGTAATTCAAAAAAACTTGTTCTTTAAAACTGGAAAGACTACATTCTAAGTCTTTTGATGAATTAAACACTTTTTCTTTACTTTCTTTTTGATTTGTCATAATTCCTTAAATAAAATTTCTTGTGAAGAGAAAAATTTATTTTCTGTATAAAATAGGTATTCCTGAAGAGATGTACAGGCGGGGACAGAAGAGTCCTACAGTGGAACATGAGAGGACGGAGGCTGGACGGTGACTGGGGAAGAAATCTGGGGGATGGGCGAATAGAAGAGTGGACCACACGAGAGGGCTGAACCTCCACCTTCGTGTGAGAGTTAGAAAGGTGTTGAGAACTAGGCACAGAGGCCGAAAAAGAAAACTGCTGGGGAATTGTAAGCACCGTAGGAATGAAAGGAGACTAGGGCTTAGGGGGACGGGTTTCAACTGCGAAGGTGATGAACACAAAGATGCAGGCGTGCGAGGCCTCGCGGAGTGAGAAATATAAATGTAAAGAATCTAGTGATGGTGATATATATGAAGACAAAAGCATGTAATGTAAGTTTATTTATTGACATCTTTTAAAAATATATATTATTATTTTTAATTTACTATTGTATTAAGGAAAAAAAACTCTACCCCCGCTCTCCGCCTGTTTAAACGTTTTATTGAAAAAAAAATTTTTTAAAACAACAAATATTCTGGAATAATTTTGGCCGGTTCTGAGCCATATCCTGTCCAATTTATAGTTATTTCTGTCCATAAATACTTAAGTTATGAGAGAAAATATGTTCGTCTAACTCCTGCCTGGATACACACTTATACTGAAGCCTGGATACACCCTCATGCCGAAGCCAGGATACACACTTATAAATGAAGCCTGGATACCCCTCATGCCGAAGCCAGAAAACACACTTTTACTGCAGGCAGGATACACCCTCATACCGAAGCCAGGATACACACTTACACTGCAACCTGGATACACCCTAATACAGATGCCAGGATACATACTGGTATTACAGGAAGGATACACATTGGTAGTACGGCCAGGGTACACACTGGTACTACAGCCTGGATACACACTGGAACTACAGCCAGAATACACACTGGTCCTACAACAGGATACACACTGGTACTACAGCCAGAATACTCACTGATACTACAGCCAGAATACTCACTGGTACTACAGCCAGAATACACACTGATATTACTTACTGGAACTACAGTAAGGATACACACTGGTACTACAGCCAGGATACAAATTAGTACTACACTCAAAATACACACTGGAACTACAGCCAGGATAAACACTGGTACTACAGCTGGAATACACACTGGTAGGACAACCAGGCAAAACACTGGTACTACTGCCAGGATACACATTGCTACTACGCCCAGAATACACTCTAGTACTATAGCCAGGATACACACTGGTACTACAGCCAGATGCACACTGTTACTACAAGCAGGATACACACTGGTACTACAGCCAGGATACACACTGGTACTACAGCCAGGATACACACTGGTACTACAGCCGGAATACACACTGGTACTACAACCAGGGTACACACTGGTACTACAGCCAGGATACACTGGTACTACAGCCAGAATACACTGGTACTACAGCCATGATACACACTGGTACTGCAGCCAGGATACACACTGGTACTTCAGCCAGAATACACACCGGTACTAGAGCCAGAATACACTGGTACTACAGCCAGGATACACAAAGGTACTACAGCAAGGATACTCACTGGTGCTACAGCAAGAATACACACTGGTACTACAGCCAGGATGCACACTGGTACCACAGCCAGGATACACTCTTGTACAACAGCCAGGATACACACTGGCACTACACCAAGGATACACACAGGTACTACAGCAAGGATACACACTGGCTCTACGGCCTGGTTACACACAGGTACTACAAGAAGGATACACACTGGTACTTCAGCAAGGATACGCGCTGGTACTACAGCAAGGATATACACTGGTACTACACCCGGAATACAGTGGTACAACAGCTAGGATACACACTGGTACTACATCCAGAATACACAGTGGTACTACAGCCAGGATACACTTTTGTACTACAGTCAGGATACACACTGGTACTCCAGCCAGGATACACACTGGTTCTACCGCCAGGATACACACTGGTATTACAGCAAGGATACACACTGGTACTACAGCAAGGATACACACTGGTACTACAGCAAGGATACACACTGGTACTACAGCAAGAATACACACTGGTACTAAAGCAAGGATACACACTGGTACTACAGCAAGGATACACACTGGTACTACAGCAAGGATACACACTGGTACTACAACAAGGATACATGCTGGTTCTACAGCCATGATACACACTGGTACTACAGCAAGGATGCACACTGGTACTATGGAAAGGATACACATTGGTACTACAGCAAGGATACACACTGGTACTATGGAAAGGATACACACTGGTACTACAGCAAGGATACACACTGGTACTATGGAAAGGATACACACTGGTACTACAGCAAGGATACACACTGGTACCGCAGAGACCACACACAATCATGCACCATTTATGATGTTCCTTGTTTTACCAACTATGATGCTCCTTGTTGCAACAACCATAATGCTCCTTGTTGCACCAACCATGATGCTCCTTGTTGCAGCAGTCATGTTCCTTATCGCACCATCCAGAATGCTTCTAGTTGCTGCAGCATCATGCTGCTTGTGAGACCAGCCAGGATGCCACTCCGTTGCTTCAGCTCTGATCCTCCTGTTGTATCATCAGTGATGGTTCCTGTTGCACCAGCCAGGATGTTCCCTGTTGAAACAGCCAGGATGTTTCCTCTAACTCCAGCCAGAATGTTCCCTGTTGGATCAGCCAGGATGTTCCCTGTTGGACCAGCCAGGATGTTTCCTGTTGCACCAGCCATGATGCTTCCTGTTGCACCAGTCATGATGCTTCCTGTTGCACCAGCCATGATGCTTCCTGTTGCACCAGCCATGATGCTTCCTGTTGCACCAGCCATGATGCTTCCTGTTGCATCATTCATATCAACCAAAACTTTAATAATGTTTTTGAATATAATAATTATGAATAGGTGAAATTGGTCAAATATCAAAAACTCATTCAAAATTAAGTTCTTTCTAACATTTTCTCTTATTCGTTTAAAGATATATATATTTTTTTTATTTATGTTAATGTAAAAATTAATAATTTTGTTCCAAAAGAACCTTAGAAAACTAACCTAACCTTATTATAACAAGCGCAATTTAATTTAGACTAATCTAACTAAATATATTTCAGATAAATTTACAACAATATAATAGTAAACAAACCCCAATGAATTTTTTTTCTTCGTTAAGTTCAGAATGATTTTTGGGAAATTATTGCATACACAAATTTTCGCTTTCCTTGTTAGGCAAAAAGTACGTTGTATTAAAGCCAAAATCGCAAGTTTTACCTATACGGATGAATTTTTATATATAATATATATATATTTTATATATATATATATATATATAATATATATATATAATATATATTATATATATATATATATATAATAATAATATATATATATATATAATATATATATATTTTTTTAACATATAGGGAAGTACCACCTCTTAGCTGGAATGGGGACCCTCATCCTCAGAGAAGACAATAAACGTACCTCAGGGAAAACTCAAGGTTCTCCCCGGAGCTGTTTAAAATTTTTCTTCTCCTACCACCCCTATATTTTATTCTATGTGAACATTTTATTAATAAACAAAATAACATATATATATATATATATATATATATATATTTATATATATATATATAAAATATATATATATATATATATATATATATATATAATATATATTTTATATATATATATATAAATATATATATATTATATATATATATATTAGCGAAGGGATTCAGGGAGAAACCGGTTATTTTATATAGTCGGAAACTTGAGTCCTAGAAAATGGGAAGTACAATGCCTGCACTCTAAAGGAGGGGTTTGGGGATATTGGCAGTTTGGAGAGACATATTGTGTATTTTTAAGGGTATATACTTATGTGTGAGTGAGGTGAAAGTGTTGAATGATTTAAGTATTTTCTTTTTGGGGATTTTCTTTTCTTTGGGTCCCCTGCCTGGGTGGGGGGGAGGGCCCCCGCCCTTGTTGAAAAATATATTAATATATTTATATATAAAATTATATATGCAAAATAAATACTTTGAAAAGATAGTAAATTTTCCCAAGCTTTAAATGGGTAATTTTCCTTATTATAAAGGAACAGTAAAAATTTAAGGGACAGTTTATGTCAATGACATATGAGGGCCCCTTTTTGCCCCAACACCTGACTAAGGTGTTAGGCCCAGCAGGCTGGGGGCTTTTAAAAAGTAATTAGAGGAAGAGACGCAGGAAAAAAGTCAAAAAAGTAAAAAAAAATACTTAAATTGGCTTTTAAAAAAGTTTGTTATCGGGCCAAAAACAAAAAAAGAAAAAGTAGGGTCTTGAAGCAGGAGACTTTATATGGGGCCCCACTGCAAAATTTTTAAAACAAAAAATATGTAAGAACTTTTAAACCCAGTGTTGGGGGCCTCGGGAAAAAACATTTAAATTTAAAAACCTGCTAATTTTTTAAAGTAGTGAACAGGGAAAAAAAAAGTTTCGAGTGATTTGGAAATCCCCGAGGGAAAGCATTTAGAGAGAATGCAGAGTTCGGGCCCTTTGATAGCGCTTAAAACTTTCAGATTAGTTTTTTTCTCTAAAAAAAAACAAGGGTCACGAGGTTCTGAAAAGAGCCCCCCAGTATATTGAAGCGCTTTTTTCCTTTTGACGACGAAAAGAATTTTCTAAAAGGGAAAATTGTTTCTGCTGCAAAATTTTTGGAAGCCCATTTTTTTTTATTTTAAAAAAATTTAAAGCGTCAAGAATATTAAAAAAGGATATAAAACTTTGTCATGAAAAAATTGGGGATTTTTTATCATTTAAAATTATGGATGTAGACATATACTCGTATTTTCCCCTTTTTTGTGGGGCAGATAAGGAAAAAATTTTGTGATCACCCAAAAAAATTTTTGGGAAGTTTTTTTAAAAAAAAATTCTAATTGATACACGTAAACAAACACGTAAATTTTATAAGAGTACGATTGCAAATGGATACAGTCACCTCCTCGTCATGAGACCCATAAGCACAAGCCCCAAGGGAACAAAAACAGAAAAAATTTGTTTTACTTTTTGCTGCGGCTGTCTGCAGGACAAGCATGCCCCCAAAACTCGTATTTGTAGGGGTTTAAAGGAAAGGAAAATGTGGACTAGGGAAAAAACCAGATTGTGCGCTAATTACTCCACAAAAAACAGTGGAAATTCAGTGAGTCTTACTATGTTTTTCCACATCGTTATCTTGATAAAAACGTTCTTTGAAAAAATTAGGTGGGAATTTCCCATTATAACGACCCTTTCGGGTTTTAAAAGCCTTTGATAACCCCAGAAAACGGGGGGGGAAAGGGTTTTTGAGCTCTTGTTTTTTTCGTTTCAAAATTTGTTTTTTTTTTTAAATTTGGTCCCGCTTCCCTTTTCCCCTTTCCCAAAGGGATTAAAATATTCTCTCCCCTTCAAATTTTTTAAGGACGACCCACGGGAAAGTCCTTTTGGGTCCATACTCGCCCCTCAGGGACATTTTTTCCTTATCCCCTTTTGGGTTTTTTTGGGAAAATTTTTTATTTTTAGGTTGCCCCCCCTTTTTTTGGGAACCCTTTCCCCTTTTCAAAAATTTAAATCTTTATTTTGTTCTTCACACAGCTTTTTTTAAAAATTATTTTTTGCCCTTTATTTGTTTTTTTTTTATTTTTGTTTGTCCCTTTTTCAGGACTCATAGTTGTTAAAATTCGTTTTTAGCTTGCCCAAAAGGGAAAGCTTCCAGCAGTACAAAATTCAGCTTCATTTGCTAGGGTACAGTAACCCAAAGGTCTCCTTGCGAAAAATTCTTAAAGTAATTCGTATATTTGTCTTTTTTTACTTATCCCGGTAATGTTAATCAAAGAACGTGCCCCAACCTTTGAAAAGTTCTTTTTTACTTATTCCTTGGCCCTTTCTCCCCTTGGTTCCGATTTCTATGAGAAATCTATTTTCCTCGGGGGGGTACTTTTCTTCTGTTTCATATTCCTTTATTTCACCCTCATACCTTAAAATCCCCGGGGGCTGAATTGCCGTAGACATTTTCTGGATTTTTTCTTGTAGGAAACTGGAAAATCTCGCTGTTTTAAATTTTTAAAACCTCGTCTGTCCCCATTTTTTTTTATTAATTTAAAATTTACCCCGGTTTTGGGGAACCCGAGGGTGTTTTCTTGTGAGTGCCCGAGGTGCCATGTTAAAGGGGGGTTTCCCTCACATTGTTTATGGTAATTTTTTTTTGTTTACGGGCGCAAATTCCCCCTTATTACGATCGTTTAAATTTTTTTCTTTCTAAGTTTTATAAATTTAAAGAAGCACAAGTTTTTCCCCTTCCCTTCTTAATAATCCTTTTTTTTATTTTTTACCTGTTTTTAAAAAAATTCATGGTTAAAAAAACCATCCTGGAAAAAATTTATTGACAAAGGCCATAGCCCCCCAAAAAAATACTCCCTGAGATAAGGAACACAACTAAATTTTAAAGTATTTAGCAGCGGGGCCAAATTTTAAGGGGTGACAGCGTAAAAGCCCCATTAGTGATAGTGCACACAGGGCTGATGGGAACACAACCCCGGCATCCCGGGGAGGTACCTTTGAACCTTTGATATTTCCTTTGAAAAATTTTTTTAGAGTAATTACTTCTGAGCCCCCGGGCCCTGGGCCAGGAACTCGCCCAGTGCTTTGCCTGGTATTTAAATAGTTATTAATAAAAGATATATTTTTCATTTTAAAAAATAGGTTTAAAAATGCGAGGGGGTATATTCCATGTTTTATAACAGCAACCCGACAAAAAAATGAGAGTATGTCTGGTATATCAGTTTAGAGGGTTTCGATGAATCAGTGAAAACGAAGATTCTTTAAATTAAAGAAGAAGGAGTGTAGTAACACCAGGTGCGCAGGTGTGGTGCAAAGGTGCGGGGGGGGGAGGTGTTGGTGCCCCTAGGTTTCTGGGGGAAAATGTGTTAAATTCCCAGTGCTGGGGGGGGGGAAGTGTTGGGGCCCCAGGTGTGGGGGAGCAGGTGTTTTTGTGCCTAGGTGCTGGGGAAACTTTGTTAGTGACCCGTGTGGGGGTTTTAGGGGTTGGGGCATGGTGGAAAGGGGGGCAGGTGTTAGTGCAATAGGTTTTGGGGAAAGCATGTGTTTGTGCCCCCAAATGTGGGGGGTTTTAGGTGTTGGGGGCCTAGGTGTAGCGGAAACAGGGGTTAGTGCACAGGTGCTGGGGAAGAAAGTGTTTGTCACCCGTGCTGGGGATGTAGGTGTTGGGGCACAGGTGCTTTGGGAGCAGGGTGTTAGTTTCAATAGGTGCGGGGAAAATGTGTTAGTGCACCAGTGCTGGGGGGGGGGTAGGTGTTGGGGCACTAGGTGCTAGCGGAGCAGGTGTTAGGCACTAAAGGGGTGGGGGAAAAAATTTTGTTAGTTTCACCAGTGCTGGGGGTTTTAGGTGTTGGGGGCACTGGGGGCTGCGGAGCAGGTGTTGTGCACTAGGGGCTGGGGGGAAGCATGGGGTTTTTTGCACCAGGGCTGGGGGTGTAGGTGTTTTTGGGGCACTAGGTGCTAGCGGAAGAGGTGTTTGTGCACAGGTTTCTGGGGAAACTTTTGTTTGTGCACCAGTGCTGGGGGTGTAGGTTTTTGGTGGAAATAGGGGTAGCGGGCAGGTGTTTGTGCACTAGGTGTGGGGGGGGCTGTGGTTTGTTTCAAAAGTGCTGGGGGTTTTTGGGTTTTTGGTGCCCCCAGGTGCTGGGGGAGCAGGGTGTTAGTTTCAATAGATGATGGGGGGGGGAGGTGTTAGTTGCACCAGGGGGGTTTGGGTGCCCGGTGTTGGGTTTTACTTTGGTGTGGGGTGTAGGTATTGGTTTACTAGGTTTCTGGGGATGCAAGTGTTGGTTTCACCATGTGTGGGTTTTTAGGTGTTGGGGCATAGGTGTGAGGATGCAGGGGTTGGTGCACCCCCGGGGCGGGGGTGGGAGGTGTTGGTGCCTAGGTGTGAAGGAGTTTAGTTAGGGGAGAAGGGTTTTGGTTTTTGCACCCGGGGTGAGGGAGGTTGGACTTCCAAACAGGCTTTGGGGAGCGTGTTTTTATAGGGGTGAAAGGGACAAATGTTTTTTTTAAAACTTTACGGGCTGTTTTGGGGTGTGAGCAAAGTAAAAATTTTGGGAAAGGGGTTTTAGGGGGAAACCCGGGAGGCCCAACTTGAGTTTCCCGGAAAGGGAAGTTTTCGTGCCTTTCACTCTGAAAAGGGGGGGGTTTTTAAAAAGTTGGTTTAAAAAAATGTAATGTTTTAAAACAAACCCCTTTTGGCAAGACAGTGATGGAATGAATGTGGAAGGGAAAATTTTTCTTTTTCGGGGCCCCCTGGGCCCTTTGGGGGGAATCGGCCCGTGTGTTAAATAATTATTTTTTATATATATAAATATATATATATATATATATATATATATATAATATATATATATATATATATATATATATATATATATATTATATAAATATATATATATATATATATATGCGTGCCGAAATATGTAAAACTGGTCAATTAGCAGGAACTCATTTAAAATTAAGTCCTTTCTAAAAATTTTCTCTTATACGTTTAAAGATATATTTTTTTCATTAATGTTAATGTAAAAAAATTTAATTTTGCTCCAAAAGAATCTTAGAAAACTTACCTAACTTTATTATAACAAGAACAATTTATTTTAGCCTAACCCAACTAAATATATTTTAGATTTGCATACACAAATTTTCACTTGTCCTATATGGCAAGATGAGCGTTGCTATTTAAGCCAAGATCGCAAGTTCTGCCTATTCGGCACGACATATATATATATATATATATATATATATATAATATATTATATATATATATATAATAATATATATAATATATAATATATATATATATATATATATATATATACAGAACAAAATGTTAAGAAATGGCATTACCAGCTAAGTTTAAATATAGCGAAACTTAACTTAGAAAGACAGCTCATCGCCTGCGCAGCCGCCCCTGCAGACGAGGTCTTGAGATGCTGTCGAAGGCACTCCTCAACGGGCTGAAATGAGTTATAATTTGTAAACAATAAATTACCCCTAGGGGGTGTTATGTCAGCATATTTCATTCACTGATTGCTGACAAACTTACTTGTTTGGACTCAAAGGTCCGCATATCACCGGGGTTTATGATAAGTGACTAACTCACGATTTTATACTCAACTGCGCAGTCAATAGTAGCACATCACGAGTTAGAACACTTACCTGGTATATATATCTGACCCGTAATTACGCCCGGATATCCGTTGAGTTGATTGAAGAATAGTGTTCTTTGAAGAATGTCGCACTACACTCTGTTTGGATCACAACACTCGTTGTTACAACTGTTCATCAATAATTGTTCACACAATATCACTGAAGAAGCTGATCACACTTCTCTGTAAGTGTTTATTGTGTTTTGTGAGACACTTTGTTCAAAACTAACGCAACAGATCGTTCTTTGTTGGTTTTCCTG
>NC_069408.1:70815701-70845117 GCF_026875155.1 Cherax quadricarinatus
TACTTTTGTCGAATAAGGAAAGCAAAATTTTTTTGTATGCTTTAAATTTCGAAAAAATCATTCTGAACCAAAACGCAAAAATATTTTTTGGGTGTTTATTTTTAAATTATTATAAACTTACCTAAAACATATTTAGTTCCATTGGGCAAAATTTAAAATTGTGTTTTTTAAAATTAAGGTTAGGTAATTTTTCTAAGATTTTTTTGGGTACAAAATTATTATTTTTTACTTAACAAAATGAAGAACTATATATTTTTTAAAATTTTTAAAAAGGAAAATTTTAGGATGGGCCTAATTTTACATAAATTCTTTTTAATTGACCATTTTTTTTAATTTAAATTCGGCACGACATGTATATAAAAAAGGTTTTAAAAATTGAAAGTTTTAAAAATTTCCCGCAAACAGGTGAAATTTTTTAAAACATTGTGTCTAAATCCAAAAGCAGGACCCCGAACCTGCTAACTCTGTATCAGAGCCACATACTTTACCATTGAGCAAAACCCCAAACTGAGTTTGGGTCCCCGGGGTAGGGTTAACCGCTTATTTTGGGCTAAGCCCCAAAATTTATCTCGGGCCCTAGCTCAGTGGAAAAATTTCTTTACTTTCCAAAACAGAGTTAGAAGGTTCGAATAAAGCTGTGGACTTTAAGGGGACAATGTTTGTAAATAATTTCGCCTGTTTGCCTTTTGGTAAGAGAAAAAAATTTAGCACACAAAATTTTTTTATGAAGAAGTAAATGAAAGGGAGGGAGTTGTAACGTAAAGGAAAAGAAAGGTTAAGAGAGTGGTGAAGCAATTTTAAAAAAAAAGCAAATGAGAAAATTGGGTAAGATTTTTATCAAAAAATTTTTGTTGAAAAATAAGAAAAATTTTGGGAAATTGATATTAATAAGTTCAGGAAACCTAAGGAACAAATGGATTTTATGGTTAAAAAAAAAGGAGAGAAAAGCTATTAAAGGGAAAGAGAAGAGGAATCGGTAAGGAGGGAAATATTTTGGGGAATTGTTAAATGTTTATGAAGATGGGGAAAGTGCGATTTCGTGTATGGACGGGGAAAGGACTAACACCGGGAGGAGTGGGGAAAAGAACCATTGGGTGAATGTGGGGGAAGTTCGTGAAGTAAGATTTAAGAGGGAGAGTAGGATGCAACGAACAAAGTTAGTTTAGGTGGGGGGTGGAAATACCAAAGGTGTTTACATTGAAAAATGGTGAACAGTATTTAAAAAGGGGGTAAAAAAAATTTTTCATAGCATTTAAGGTTTTGGGGAAAAAAGGCGTATGGGGGGGTAATAGTGGGGGGGGGCAAAAAGGGCCCAATGTTGCCTATTTACGAAGTAGGAGGTACGTTATTGAAAGGAGTAAAAAACCCTTTTATTTTTTAGAACATAGGGGAGGCTCAGGTAAGTATAAAGGAAAGAGAGGAAATTTTTTTCCCATAAAAGTAGACCTTAGAAAAGGATATGGGGTTTGACATATGGTTGTTAAAGTATATTTATAAGGGTGTTGGCAAGAGGTGGGGGGGTTTAAAAGATAATCAAACACAAAGTGGGATTTTGGTAACATTTGCTCTTTGCTGGGGACACTGTGCTTTTAAAGAGATTCTCAAAGAAGTTTCCCAGGGGTTGTGGCGAGTTTGGTGGGGTATGTAAAAGAAAAATTTTTAAAAAGTGAAATGGGAAAAAGAGTAGGTGAAGTCAAAAAGAAATTGGGAAACCAAAAGAGGGGATTTTAAATTTTGGGGGCAAAAGAGAAATGGAGGAGGTAATGAAATTCAGATATTTAGGAGAGGAAAAGTCAGCAAGGGGCCCATAAAAAATAGGCAAATTACAAAATTTGAAAAGGGAAAAGGTAAAAGTGGGTTTTACTGAGGAGCCCTGGGGAACAAAGAACCATATCCATAAGGCAAAGAGAGAAATGTATAAGAAAAAAGGTTAAACCAATGCTCTTAAAAGGGTCCCAAAGCAGGGGTTTTTGTGAAGTTGCAACAAGGAGAAAGGCTGGGGGCAGGGGAAACGTTTTTTCTGGGGCAACTTGTGGGGGAATATAATGCAGAAAATTTATATTTTTGGGAAATTAAAAAGGTGTGGGATTACCAAAACTTTTTACCCAAAAAAGGTCTGAGGGGGGGTTTGGTTGAGGTGGTTCGGGCATCCAGAAAGGGTGGAACAAAATAGAATGACTTTGACAGTGAAATAAATCTCTATGGGGGGAAAAGGCGGGGTAGAGGTCGGGTAAGGGGGAAGGGGGTAAAGTAGGTTTTGTGTGAGGGTTTTGGATTTTCCAGCAAGCAGGTGAGCCTTTAGATAGAAGCGAATGCAGAAAAATTTTTTTTGGGACTAATGTTTGTTACAGTGAAAACCCAGGTAATATTTATAAAGGGATTCGGGGAAACCGCGGGGCCGGGGACTTCAGCCCTGGATTAAAAGTAAAAAAAATGCCTGCTCTCTGAAAGGGGGGATTTTAAAATTTGGGTTAGTTTTATAACTCGGTTAAGCGCGTCTCGGGTAAAAACATGATGGAGTTAATGATGCTAAAAAGTTTAAAATTTTGGGGCCCCCCCTTACCATGGTGAAACAGCCATGTTTTAAAAAAAAAAAACTGAAAAACCCCAAGTTGCCCCCCCGGGGCTTGCAGCCTGTCCAGATTCTTTGTATTTCCTACCTGATCCTCATCCGTTTTAATTCTCCCATTAACTTCACATCATTTTCAAAAGGAACATTTTCTAAGTCTACGCGTCCCTTGTGTCATTCACATAAACCAAAAAAATAGCACGGCCCCCTGGAATGCCAAACTCTTCACAGGCGCCCACTTTGACACCTGGGTCATGTCCCAAAGACTCGTTGGGTTTTTTTCTCCCTACAGGTATTCTCTAAATGCACTGCAGGGGCCCTTCCTGTTATGCGTGCCAAAATCTTCTGCTTTTGCACAAATCTCTTGCGAGAAACAGTGTCGAGGATTTTCTTGCAGCCCCAGAAAATGCAACCCTACCTGCCTCCTCTCGTGTCTTCCTTCCCTTTACTTGCCCATAAAACTCCAGTTTTTTTTGGTGACAAAAAATTTTTTCCTTTTTCCTAAACCCCGGGGCTTTTTTTCCCGTTATAAGCCCCTTTTCCCCCTAGTGCTCCCCCCACCCCTCCTCCGATAATCTTCTCCTTTGATTTTGCATACTATACACGTCATGCCAATTTGCCTGTATTTTATTTGTGTGTTGTGTGTGTGTGTGGTGTGGGGTGTGTGTGGTGTGTGTGTGTTTGTGTGGGTTTTGTGTGTGTTGTGGGTGTTTGTGTGTGTGTGTTGTTGTTTCAAAAATGGTAAAAACAGGCATCAAGATCACACTCTAAACTTACTTTCCATCATTCCATCCCTTTTTCCCTTTTTTCCCAGCGATTGCCCTTTTCTTTTCCCTTTTTCCCCTTCCCCCCCCTTTCTTTTTTTCCTCTTCTTTTTTGTTTTTTCCCAACCCTTTTTATGTCCCCTTCGCCCTCTATCAAGGGCTCCCTTTCGTATCCCCTCCGTGTGTTCCCCCTTTTCCCTCCCCCCCCACCTTCCTAGTTCCCATTTTTATAGTGCCCAAATATGCCCTTTTTTTTTCCTGTAAACCCTCTTTTCCCTTTAAATTTTGTTCTCCCATTTCACTGAAAAATTCCTTTCCCCCCCCTTTTCCTTTTTTTTTCCCCCCCGGGGGGGGGGTTTTAGGGTTATTCCCTCCCCCAAAAATTTCCCCCTTTCCCCACCCTTCACATTTTTCCTTCCTTCCATTAATTTCCATTTTCGCCTTTCAATTATTTTTTTTGGTTTTCCTAATTTGAGTTTTCCCTTTCCCCCTTTCGGACCTTCTACCTTTTATCTTTTTCCCCCCCGGGTTTTCCCTCTTTTTCTCCTCTCATTTTCCCCCCCAAATTTTTCCTCCCCTCAATTTTTTTTTTTAAAACTTTTTCACCGGGGCTATTTTGGGCTTTGTCCCCCCCTCCCCCATTCCTTTAAAACACTTCCCTTTTCCCCCTCCGACCTCCTTCCTTTTTTTCAGTTTTATTCATTGCCCTTTTATTCCCCTTCCTTTATTTTCCCCTTTCTGTTTCCTTCCTCTTTCCCCTCAACGCCCTGTTTATCCCGGATCTATTTTTCCCCACCCAAAATCCCTCCCTTTTTCCCTTTTAAACTCCGTTTAGGGAAAATGGCAATTTTTTTCAGGCGTCTGCCCAGCTTCGACAGGTGTTTTCCTAACATTCCCATTAAAAACCCCTTTACAGTTGTTTGTAACTCCTTTTGGCGGGAATTTTCCCAAATATCACGGGACAGGTGATAGAACGTGCAACATCTGGGAAAAATTTTGTAGACGTTACGCCGCCCAAGTGGCTTTAAACAGTGCAGTTCATTGACATAATCTGAAAACTGAAAAGTTATACCAAAAGACAGTAAAGACGAGGTTTAAAAAATCCCCTAGCTGCCCAGAAAAGACAAAGTAATCTTGAAGAGTCCCGAAAAGGGCAGGGAGGAATACCGGATAAAGGGGGCAGATGATGTCATTGTATTGTTCAATAAAGCCACGGATGAGCGAAACGTCTCCAAAAAAAAGATACACCAGAGTCTTATTCATCATTTCGGGATTTTTTAACACTGATGTACATCACTTATGGGTAAAGTTTTACCACTGATGAAAATCACTGGGTGGGTTTAAAGTTCACCACTGATATAAAACCTGATGGGTAATGTTCCCACTATAACATCACTGATGGGTATTTTTCACCCACGATGTACACACGATGGGTTAAAAGTTTCACCACGGGGGGGGTATACATCACTGATGGGTAATGTTCACCACTGATATACATCACTGATGGGTTTTTGGGTTTACCACTGATTTTACACACGAAGGGGAATGTTCACCACTGATAACATCACTGATGGGTAATGTTCCCCCCTGAGGGAACATCACTGATGGGGATAGTTCACCACCCGATGTACATCACTGAGGGGGAATTTTTCCCACTGATGACACCACTGAAAGGGGATTGTTCACCCCCTGACATACATCACTGATGGGGAATGTTTTACCACTGATATACATCACTGAAGGGGAAAAGTTCACCACTGATGTAAAATCACGAGGGATTGTTTCCCCCTGATGTACATCACTGACGGGTAATGTTCACCAAAGATGTACATACTGAGGGTATTGTTAAACCCCTGATAAACATCACGATGGGTAAATTTTTTCCCCCCCCCACTGATATACATCACTGATGGGTAAATTTTTCACCACTGATATACATCATGAAAGGGGATTGTTACCACTGATGTACATCACTGATGGGGATTGTTCACCACTGAATTTCAACACTGATTTGGTAAATTTTTTACCACTGATATAATCACTGAAGGGTATTTTTCACCCACTTTATGTACATCACTGTTTGGGGGGTTTTTTCACCACTGATGTACATCAAAGATGGGTATTGTTCAAACCCCTGATATACTCACTGATGGGGATTGTTTCACCCTGAAATACATCCCCTGTGGGTTTGTTCACCAAATGAAAATACATCACTGATGGGTATTGTTCACCACTGATAACCCTCCCTATGGGGATTGCCCCCCACTGATATACATCACTGATGGGGATTTTCACCACTGATATACCCTCACTGATGGGTATTTTTTCACCACTGATTTTACATCACTGATGGGTTTTTGTTCCCACTGATATACCCACGGGTGGTATTGGTTTTTCCACTGAATAACCCCACTGATTTGGGGATTGTTTTACCACTTTATATACATCACGATGGGATTTTTTTCCCCCACTGAAAACATCACGGGGGTATTGGTTTACCACTGATATACACACTGATGGGTATTTTTTTTTTTTCACCACTGATATCCCTCCAAATGATGGGTTTTTGGGTTTAACCAAATGATATACATCCTGATGGGTATTGTTCACCCTGATTTTAAAATTTACTGATGGGTATTGGTTTTACCACGAAAATACATCACTGGGTGGGTATTGGTTTTACCACTGATATACATCCCCCGATGGGTTTTTGTTCACCACTGATAACATCACTGATGGGGATTTTTCACCACTGATATTTCAACACGATGGGGGATTCCCCCCAACAGTGACAAAGGGTTTTCCCGGTCACTGAAACCGTGAAAGGTATTTCCCAACAACAAAATAATCTGACAAATAGCAAAATAGTCCAAAACCTATTTTTACATCTGGCCCGCGGGTAGAATGTCTAAATCCCACAGAGCGTCGGGGTCCCCCATGTTTTCTGGGTTTAAGCTGGGAAAACCCTGCTGCATCGCCTACAGTCACTCAGGTCAAAAAAAAACTTCAGAAACTGAGAATTAAAGAACCTAGACAAACTTTGGAAAATCCACAACAGAATTTTTATTTTCCGTCGTCCATCACATTACCATTTTTTCCCCGAGAAAATTTGGGAGCAATTGGTTAAACTGTGGCTGAAGAAAACCCAAACCCAAAGCACATGGGAAAAATCTGTAAACCAAAAACCCTTCAAAAAACCCGTGTTCAAGAACAAACAAAAAACTTTTTGTTTCGATTTCCCACCCGCCTTTTTCTTGTGCGGCAAAAATTGGAAACATTTGTACATCAAAAATGCCCAACCCCGGGAAAAAACCTATATTTGCCCTGCCCTTGCCCCAAAACTCTTTGTTCCCGCTCTCCCCCCCCACTGCTCGGCGGAAGACAAAGCCTTTAAAAAAATAAACTTTCGACCCCAGACTTTTCAAAATTTGTACATGAAGGAAATTTTTTTAGGGATCTATAGGAATATGGGTTTTTTTTTACATTCGTGATCCTGCTTGGGCATGTTTTAAAAAATAATTTGTTCTGATATTAAGGTTGGGCCACATTTAATTGCAATGAGACAAAAAGGTGACAGTTAAGGCAGATTTTCCCAAGGAAAAGGGAAAAAAATCACAGATAAAAAAAAAATCAGTGTTAGTTTCGCGTGTTAGGGGTTTTCGAAAATTAGGCCTTGAATTTTTCAAACTGATTTTTTTTTTCCCAATTTCTAGAAATTTTAATATTTAATTTTTTTCAAATTAGGTATAAATTTAAATTTAAAGAACTAACTTACAACTGAATATTTCCATTCTATGATAAAAAAAAACTGGTAAATTTTCTTACATCGGCATTTTCAGTCATGACATTGTCGAGTAATTGGGTTTTAAAAGCAAATAATAGTTGAATTTTGGGGTTCCATGCTGAGACTACAGAAACACCTTATGTGTAGCACATTATTATTTTATAATCAGAAAAGAAGCGCTAAACCACAAGGGCTATACAAGCTATGTGTAACAACACAGGCACTGGGTGCCGGACACATGTTTCTCTGTAATTTATCAATACCTTGTAGTTCTAAAAAGAATAATTTCCTTTTTAGTACTTGGGAAAACCCCTATATAAAAAACAGCCCCCAATAAAACACAAACAAACCCCTACCACGGACGGGGAAAAGAACCCCCGATCAGAGAGTCTCAGAACTCGACGCGGAAAACAAAAAAGCACAAAACAACGGGAAACAGAAAACGGTGATTTTCTTTTCACAAAGAAGGAAAGTAGAGTTCAAAGTCACAAGAGGAAGATATTTTGGGAAAGCTGAGGGATGAAAATAAAAAAATAAAAAACAGCGCATGCTGGAATCAGGCATTTTCAACACAGACACAAAGCCGAGCAAATTTCAACTAAATATCTCCCCCAAACAAGTTTTTGTTTTGGTTTTTTTAAACTTTTTAAAAAACATGTTTGTGAGGTGACACCCCAAGTATTTCATACTCGGGGGAAATTTTATACTGGGGATCAAATAAAAAAAATTTGTTGGAAGCGAAAATTTCTGGGCATAAACTGGGAAAAAATTTACTAAAAAAAATATTTTTTACCTGCCCCCAAATAGCAACAATAATTTTTTAAAAAATTTAAGAAGGAAAAAATTAAGGGTAGTAATTTTGTAACAGCCAATAGTATAGAGGTAGGGAAAGTTACACAGAGTCCCCACAAAGACCATTTTCTCCCAAAAAGTGAGCGAGAGGTTGTCAGTGAAGCCCAGGTTCTGAGATAAACGTCCTCAATAACGGGTTTCAAAACCTTGTAACTAGAACAAACCATAAACCAAAGGGGGGGGCTTGACCCCCGGCTAAGAATCTCGAAAATCCAGACCCACGCATGGTACACTTTGTTTTCAAACGTGGGCATTACGATTTCATGATTTTTAACTTGAATTTTTTACTTAACGATTTTTTCGCATACCATATATTATTCAGTCCCAAGAAAAAAAATTGAAAAAGCCCCCCTGGGGGGGAAAACATATAAATAATGAACGTCCCAGTTAAATCCTATCTTTCTATCAAATTTTTTATTTATTAATCGGCTGTTACTTGGTAAAAAAAAAAAAAAATGGGAACTACAAGAGGTGTAAGATGCAAGCAAAAGAGTAAAATTAAAAAACACTTGAAGGTGAAGTGTAGAGGAGTGTGATGAATGGTTTTGGGAAAAAACCCACAAGTTTTTAAAATTGAGACAAATTTGCCCGCATATGGGAATCTTTTTTTCGGAAAAAGTTTCGCCACACAGTGGGTTCATCAGTCCAATACAAAGAGGAAGGCGTAAAGGGGAGGGGGAGAAAGAGGAATCATCCCTCAAAACCCGGGGTCGATTGTTCAGTCCCCTCAAACTTGGAAAATGTACAGCATAGGGCCTAGACTTTGGGTTATATACTTTTGTGAGGTGCCCTGAAGCAGGTGGAGGGGGGTCATAGTGGTACCATCCACAGTCCCAAAATAGGTTCCCTTTGTCCAAAGGGTTTAACAAGTGTTGAAAGAATTTTTTGTAACAAGATCCCAAAGATGTGCAGTGGGCTGACATTGTGATAAAAGGTTTTTAAAAAAAACCCACAAATTTAAGATTGAGACACTTATGCACATATATACCCGGACCACCCTGTCCACCTCTCCAACTCTTTGCATCCTGCCTCATCCTCATCCGATTTAATTCTTCTCATCAAATTCAAAAACATCTGCGAATAGGGACAAATTTTAGATCTATTTCCCCTTTCCCTCATGTCGGGCACATATATCAAAAATAGCACGGGTCCTAGAAAATGACCCCCGGGGGACCCCCCCCCCGTCACAGGCGCCCACTGTGATACGTCTTCCCCCTTTCCATGACCCCGTTGCTGCCTCCCTGACGGTATTCCCTGGGTCCTTGCAAATGCCCCCCTGTTACATCGCCTGAAACCTCCACTTCGCACTAATCTCTTTTGGGGGAAATGTGTCAAAAAAGGGCCCTTTCCTGCATCTAGAAAAAAAGCAATCTACCCCAAACCCCCCCTCCGTGGCTCACTTCGTTACCTTTTCTTAAAACTCCAGGAGGTTTTTTGGGTACAAGTTTTTTTCCTTCCTGAACCCATGCTGGGTTTTTTATTTATTTAAACTTGTTCTGTTCCAGGGGTTTTTGACCCCTCTCCTCCTGATAAACTTCTTTCCCCACTTTGCACACAATACAACAGAGACACCCGGGCATTTGTTTAAACGCCCCCATTTTTGTTTTTCCCCCCTTAATAGAGGGCTAAAATTTGTGTCTTCCATTTCCAGGTAGTTTCCCTTTTTAGGGAGTTGGGTTTAAGATTGTGGGTTTGAGGCACCACGCATCCTGCCCTTTTTTAAGGGCCCTGGGGAGATGGCCCCATCCCATCGCCTTGAAAATCAAGGTCGGGTTAGGACTTCTTCACCTCCTCCTCGGTTGTTCGTAAAGTCATCCAACACTTGTTGGGGATATTCCCTCTTGATTATCCCTTTTGTGCTATCTTCCCCAAGCCCTTTCCCGTCTCTACTGTAAAAACTTCCCTTAAAAAACTCCTGTTTTTGCTCCTCACATACCCCTGATCCCTTTCTTGTAGTTCTCCACCTTCTGTCCTTAATCTGATCACCTGGGCTTTGACTGTTGTCTTCCTCCTGAAGTTGGGTTTTAAAACTTTTTGGGGCTTCTTATTCCCCCTGGGTTGCGAGGGTCTTTTCCAAACTTGGGGGGTTTCCCCCCTTACCTTTTGTGCATCTTCCCCCGGCCCTCCTGCTCTCCTTTTTATTTTCCCCTTTTGGTTCCCCCTCCTTTCCTGTATTTTTTTTCCATTTTTCCTTAATTGATTAGGTTTTGTGTTTTTTTTGTGTGGGGGGTTGTTTGGTGTTTTATTTTGTGTTGTTTTTTGTGTGGGTGTTTGTGGTTGGTTGGTTGGTGTTTTTTTGTGTGTTTGTTTGTTTTTTTTTTTTGTTTGTGTTTGTGGTGTGTGTTTTGTTGTGTGTGGGTGTGTGTGTGGAGTGTGTTGGTTGGGGTTGTGGTGGTGTGGTTGTGTGTGTGGTGGGGTGGGGTGTGTTTTGGGTTGTGTGGGTGGGGGGTGTTGGTGTGTGGTGTGTTGTGGGGTGTGTGTGGGGTTGTGTGTGGGGGTTTTGTGTGTGGTGTGTGTGTGGTGTTTTGGTGTGGTGGGTGTGGTGTGTGTGTGGTGTGTGTGGTGTGTTTTGTTGTGTGTTTTGGGGGGTGTGGTTTGTAGTGGGGGGGGGTGTGGGGTTGTGTGGGGTGGGGGGTGTGTGTGGGGTGGTGTGGGGTGTGGTGGGTGGGGTGTGTGTTGTGGGGGTGTGTGTGTTTTGGGGGTGTGGGGGGTGTGTGGGGGTTGTGTGTGGTTTGTGTGTGGGGGTGTGTGTGGTGTGTTTGGTGTTTTTGGTGTGGTGTGGTGGGTTGTGTGGGGGTTGTGTGTTTTTGTGGGTTGGGTTGTGGGGTTTTGGGGGGGTGTGGGGGTGGGGGGGTGTTTTGGTGTGGGGGGTGTTTTTGGTGTTGTTTTGGTGGGGGGGGGTGTGTGGTGTTGGGGGTGGGGGTGTGTGGGGTGTGTGTGTGGGGGTGGTGTGGTTTTGGTGGGGGTGTTTTTGTGGGGGGTGTGTGTGGTTTTTGTGTGTGTGGTGGTGTGTGTGTGGGGGTGTGTGTGGGGGTGTGTGGGTGTGGGGTTGTGGGGGGTGTGGTTTGGGTGGGTGTGGGGTGTGTGGGGGTTGTGTGTGGGGTGGGGTGGGGTTTTGGGGGGTGGGGTGGGTTTTTTTGTGTGTGTGTTTTGGTGTTTGTTGGGGAGGGGTTTTTGGGGGTGGGGGTTTTGTGGAGTGGTTTTGTGTGTGTGTGGGGTAGTGTGTGGGGGGGTAGGTGTGTGTTTTGTAGTGTGGTGTGTGTGTGTGTGTGTTTTTAGTTGTGTGTGTGTGTGTGGGGTTTTTGTGTGGGGTGTGTGTGTGTAGGGTTTTTGGTAGTGTTGTTTGTTTTGGGGTGTGTGGTGTGTGGTGTGGGGGGTGTGTTGGGGGTGTGGTGTGTGTGTGTGTTGTGTGGTTTTTAGTGGGGTGTGTGTGTGTGTGGGGGGGTGTGTGTTTTTTGGTGTGTGTGTGGGGGGTGTTGTGGGGGTTGGTGTGTGTGGGGTGTGGGGGTTTTGGGGTGTGTTGGTGTGTAGTGTGTGTGTGGTAGTGTGTGTGTGTAGTGGGGTTGTGTGTGTGGGTGTATGGTGGGGGGGTTTGTGTTTGTGGGTTTGGGGGTGGGGGGGGGGGTGTGGTGGGTGTGTGTGTGTGTGTGTGTGTGTTGTGTGGGGAAGGGGGGGTTTTGGGTTTGGTTTAGTGTGTGTAGGTGTGTGGTGGTTATTTGGGTTAATTTGTTGATGAATGGTTCAGAGAACCAAACTTTGTTGATAGATTCGACACATGGGGGCAACCCCTTTTTGGGGTATCTTTTTGAGGAAACTTTTTCCCCACACGGGGCTTCACAGTCCAAAACAAAGGAGAATCTTGAAAGAACGGGAGGAAATGGGTAATAAACCCAAAAACCTTGAGTCGATGTGGTCATCCATAAAACTTGAATAGAATACGGCAAAACGTGGGGAGAAGGAGTTTATAAACCGTTGGCAAAAAGGTGCACATCATGGGTTGGTGTCAAATTTGTTTTTTTGGGAAGTAGGTGGGCCCCCCAAAGGGAATTAGAAAGCGAAAAATTTCCCCAAATATTAAAAACCCCAAAGAATTGGGCATGTCTGCCCGGGGGTCTGCAGGGGCCCGGGAAAAACCTGTTTTTTCGCCTACACAGGGGGTTTCCCTTCAGTCGAGTACAAAAATTTTTATAGAAGCAGAAGAACTTGAAGACGAGTAATCATCCATCCCCCTTTAAATTTTTGAGGGGCAGTCCGCTCAGTCGGGAGAAAGCTTTGTTTTCATATCGGAAACAATATGGATTAAAATTTGACGGAGGGGGTTTAATATAGCGCCAGGAGGTGAGACGGGGTCACTAGTGGGAAGAAAAGAACGCGGATTTGGGGGCCCGGTCCCTCTAAAATCCACCCCTTTCTCACAAAGTGGGGGTTGTCAAAAGTTGTTTGCGGGTCTTACCAAAGTTACCTTGTGTTGCAGTGTCCAAGATTGAACTTTAAAAAGGAAATAAGAAATAAGAACAAAAGGGAAAATAAGAACAAAAAGAAAGGGGGAACACTGCAGCAGGCCGTTGGGCCCATAAAAAGGCAGTTCCCTTTAAAATTCCATCCCAAATAACAAACTTTTGCCCAAACCCAATTTTTCCCTTTCCCCCCAAGTACAAGCTCCGATGGCAAGTCCCACTCAAATCCAACCCCCCCACTCTTGTATTTAAACCAAACCAAAAATTTGAAACCCCCAAAAGCCTACCTCAAAAACCCCAAACTAGGAAGATTTTTTCCCCTCATCAACTACCCTTTTTCCCAAACCAATACTTTCCTATGCCCTTTTTTCAAATCTAAACTTATCAATTTAAATCCTTTACTGCGGTTCCTTTTGGAGAGTTTAATCCTCAAGACCTTGTTAATACCCCCTTTAAATTAATCCCAAAATTTTCCACTTTTTAAACCCTTCGATAGGTCCCCCCCTCATTCTTCGTCTAACAAGTGAATTTTAACTTTAAAAATCTTCAAAATTTTTTTCATAAGGGAAAATTTCTAATGCTATGTATTTAAATTTAAATCATCCACGCTGAAAGTTTTTTTAACAATTTATGGCCCTTCTGTAATTTTTGGGGAAACCCAAAATTTAGCCCCGCATAATCTAGGAGGCCTTTCTAATTTATTATAAAGCCGCGTAAAGAAACCCTGACTTCTGTTGCTTACACTTTTTGATATAAATTTCCCCGAAATCTATTTTTCCTTTTTTACGTACCTTAGGCTTGCCCGCTTGGTTTAAGGGGGCGCTTACCATAACCCCCAAATCCCTTCGCAATCTGTTTTGGCTAAAATTCCCACAATTAATTTTAAACCCATAAGTTCAGGTTATGGGGCACTCCCCCAGCTTCAGAACCTTGCATTTATACAATCCTCCTGAAATTCCCTAACTCAAAGTTGAATCAATTTCCACCTACTTCGTGTCATCGGGGAATTTGCTCAAACCTGTAATTCCTTTATCAAGACATTGTTTTTTTAAATTTTAAACAACAACGCCCAAAGACGATCCCCGTGGAAAAGCCTCTTGTTACTGATTCCCACCGGGGTTTAAAACCCCCTTTAAAGGACCTCTTTTCCTTTCCCGGGCTGTGGGGCCAAGTTCGATCCAAAGAGAGCAAATTTTTCCCCCAATGCCCGGGCTTTCTACTTTTTCAACAGGCCTTTTGGGGCGGGAAACCCTTTTAAATGCCTTTCTTAAAAAACAAGTAAATAAAAAAATCAAATTCTTTATCGTGTCAAAGCCCCCAAAAAATTTACTGAAGAAAGTTAATAAATTTTTTGACCGACCGGCTCTTGTAAAAAATGCTGATATCATTTAAACAAAACTATGCTTATCGAGATGGCTTCTTAAATTTTTTAGCTATAATTTATCAAATAATTTTTCCTACAAAATTTAGGTCAAAGGGTTTTTTTTTTTTTTTGGGGGTTTGGTTTTTTTTTTTTAAGTTGTTTCCCCTTTTTTTAAAAAAAAAAATGGGGGGTTTACTAAAAGACCCCAAAAACCCCTTTTTAAAACCCCAAAACCCGTTTTAAGAGATAAATTAAAAATATTTTGTTAATGGTTTACGACTTCCATTTTGCATTCCTTTAGAAAACCCTTTTAAAAAAACCCCACCCAAACCCCGGGGACTTTTTTTTGCTTCAGTTGGTCTACTGCTTCACAAACCCTTTCACTAATTTACTGGGGATGTTACATAAAATTTTTCTTCTTCTGGCCCCCCCTATAAAAAATTTAAATTCCGGAAAATATTTGTGTCCCTTTTCCGTGTAAAAAACCCAGAGAAAAAAAATTTTTTAAAATCGAGCACATTTTCTTCTCTTTGTCAGTAAATACCCAAAAATTTTTTTAAGGGGGCGTATCTTACTTGACTTTTTTTTTCTATATACCCGTAAAAAAATTTTTTGGGGTTTGTTTTTTGAATCCCTGCAAAATTTTTAATTTTATAGTCCCTTTTAAACTTTTCCCTTTTCCCCTTTTTTAAAGTCCCTCTTAAAGCAATATACTGATTTTATAAGATGACCCTCGCCTCTTTTGATAAAGCCTATAAATTCCTTTCTTATGCCCTTTAGATATTTGAGCCCATTATTCATCCATTTTTTTTCCCTTTTTTATTTTATCTAAAATTTTTTTATAAAGGGGTAAACTTCTTTTACAGTAGTATTGTGTTCAGAAAACTGCATATTGATTTGCTCCCCTTCGTTTCCCCAAATCAACAGATGAAAGGTTCTCTAACCCACGTAATCTGCTAACGAAAATCTGGGGCTGTTTTCTGAATTATCCCTACATCAAACTTCCCCTTCAATTCTAAATGTAATTGAAATTTTTTGGGCGCTAGCACCCCGTTCCTCTGAAACTTCTAAATTATTAAAAAGGGGGTTTTTTGTTTGGGCCCGAACAAAATCAAAAAAAGGTTATTAAAACCCCTTGTAGGGTTTGGGCAAAAAAACTGCTTCAAAAAACAATCCTGAACTACTTCTAAGAAGCTATGATTCAAAATTTCCCAAGGGGGGCAAAAATTCCAAACAAAATGACTAAAGTTAAATCTCCTAGAATTTCTACATTATCGTGGGCCCCCTGGCCCCTAAATTTCCTCCCCCAATAGTCCTCCCTTGGCCCTATCTAAATTTGGGGGGGGTATAAACCCACCCCAAAATTAAATTTTTTTTTCCCCCCTGAAAATTCTATCCAAACAGAATCTGTATGTGTTTCTTTAACTTAATACCCTTTTTTGCAACAGTTCAAGCGATCTCGGGCATACAATGCCACCCCCCCCCCCCTTCCCGATATTTTCTATCTACTTGGAACAATTTTTAAAAACCCGGGAAAGGACATTCTGCAGGCGGGCCCGACTTTTTTAAATTTAAACCCCGTCTCAGTAATGGCAAAAACTCTATGTTTCCTGCACTAGCAACTAGCTCAACTCCCTCCCCCCTTATTCCTAGCACTGCGACTATTTTGGGAATAAATAAATTAAAGAACCCCCCCCTCTCTCTTTTCCCCTTTCCCGCCCTTTCCTTTTTTCCACAAACCTATTACTGTCCTTTCAATTAGTGCCACTGGCTTTCCCAAAATTTTCCCCCCCCTTTTTCCCATTACTAGTTCTCCTAGTACTCAAAATTACTAAACCCTTTAACTTCCAGTTTTTCCCCAAAACCCAACCACTAAAATATTCCTAGTTTAAAGACCTAACAGCTCCCTCCACTGCATTGGCCAGTGCTCCCACCCCACACCAGATAAGTGAACCCCATCCCTGGCATACATGTCATTTCTGCCATAGAAGAGGTCCCAGTTGTCAATGAATGTTACCGCATTTTCCTTACAGTATTTGTCCAGCCAGCAATTGACACCAATTGCTCTGGACAACCATTCATTTCCAACTCCTCTCCTTGGCAAAATGCCACAGATGACAGGTTTCCCACCCTTCCTCCTAATTATCTCTATTGCTGACCTATACCTGCTAATCAGGTCCTCACTCCTACGTCTGCCAACATCGTTGCCTCCAGCACTGAGACAGATAATAGGATTGCTCCCATATACCTCTCATGATGTCATCCAGACGGCTAACAATATCCTTCATCCCAGCCCCAGGAAAACACACTCTCTGCCTCCTACTTCTGTCCTTCAAGCAGAATTCCCTATCCATGTACCTAATCTGGCTATCCCCAACAACAACAATGTTTTTACCTTCCTTGGCGTCGTCCGTCGTGATGCTCCGAGTAGTCGACTCACATTCGCCAGGTAGCATTACACCACTTGTAGAATTCGTCAAGACGTTCTCGATGGTCTTCGTTGGGGTTTCTAGGGATGTCTCACTCACGTCTGCCAATGCTACTTTGGTGCTCATTGTGGCATTCCCAGTAGAACACTCACATTCGTCGGGTAGCACCGAGAATGGGTTGGAAATTTCCACGGTAGTCTTCTGGTTTCTCGTTGTTTCTGCCTCTCCAACCGTTTTCTTGATCTTCAACTTGGTTCCATGTTGCCCGGCCACTGACCAAGCTCCCCTCTTAACCTGGGAACTCACAACAGGAGGATTACTACGAATCCTCTTGTTCTCCTCCGTTAATCGCCGTATCTCCATCTTAGCAACTCTGAGCTCTTCTCTCAGCTGCTGGTAAAGTTGCTCAAGAGAGGGCATCCTGGTTCAGATTCACAGAGAGCACACAAACAGGTCTTCACAGAGCTAAGTACACGTCACCACTGAGCTAAGTGCACGTCACCACTGAGCTAAGTACACGTCACCGACAGGTTGTTAGGTAAGACACATATGCAACAGTTAGGTATCTTTATTTCGAAACGTTTCGCCTACACAGTAGGCTTCTTCAGTCGAGTACAGAAAAGTTGATAGAAGCAGAAGAGACTTGAAGACGATGTAATCAGTCCATCACCCTTAAAGTTTTGAGGTGGTCAGTCCCTCAGTCTGGAGAAGAGCATTGTTTCATAGTCTGAAACAATATGGAGTTAAAGTGACAGGATGGAGGCTTATATAGCGCCAGGAGGTGAGACGTAGGTCACTAGTAGAAGTAAGAACGCGGATGTTGGGAGGTCAGGTCCCTCTCAAATCCAGCCGTTCTCACTAGTAGAGGCAACTACTACTACAACTAACCCATCTCATTGGGTAGGACCTACTTCCACTGGGGAATCCCGCCTACCAGTGACTATGCCCTCGTCTGCTGCCCGTCCCATTTCCACCTGACATTACTATATAAGCGTCAGGCGCCTTGCTTCTGCTTCAGAATCTCCACGACTATGGTGCTCTTCGCACCTACTGCTAGGTTGAGGGACTGATTACCTCATCTTCTGTACATAGTTCTCCTGTCTCCAAGTTATGTCCTGGAATTTGTATTGATAAAGCCACTGGATAGCGAAACGTTTACAATAAAGATACCCAGATGTTGCACATGTGTCTCAATTTCATCTTGTCGGTATTGTATACCATTCTTGTAAATCTATATTAGCAGTTTTTATGCGGGGGAAAGGCCTCATTATTTTTTTTCAGGGGGAATATGAGCGACCACAGAGCAAAAATAAGGAATGGGCTTACACATGTTTTTATGCTCTAATTTGCATTTTCATGGGGGGAGGGGGAGTGCGCTCTCCGCAGATCAAAACCTGAAATTGAACTCAAAATATGCAAGAAGTTAGCCTTCAAAAATTAGTTATTTATCCACCGTAGTTCCTTCTGCTGGTAACCAACTGACAGGGAGGTCGGCAGCTGGTTTCATAAACCTACCTACTGGTAACCACCTGATAGGGAGGTCGGCAGCTGGTGTCGTGAACCTACCTACTGGTAACCACCTGACAGGGAGGTCGGCAGCTGGTGTCATGAGCCTATCTACTGGTAACCACCTGACGGAGGTCGGCAGCTGATGTCATGAACCTACCTACTGGTAACCACCTAACAGGGAGGTCGGCAGCTGGTGTCATGAACATATCTAATGGCCACTACCTGACAGGGTGGAATATATAAGGGTTTTAAAAAGCTTTATTAACCAGGAAGACTGGTAACCACCTGACAGTGAGGTCGGCAGCTGGTGTCGTGAACCTACCTACTGGTAACCACCTGACAGTGAGGTCGGCAGCTGGTGTCGTCAGGGTCACCGCGTCGAGTTCACGAAACTCCATGATCTTCCTTTTTTTAAGAAATTACTAATTAATGCATTGATCCCGAGTGCTTTTTTCCTTAATTTGTGTATATTTTAGTATACAAGTGTACACGCACACTTTCAAAATCAGCGTTACGTAAATACACAAAACCATGTATGGATATGTGCACAAGCACATATCCATACATACTTTGCTTCTCTGGAATTTTGTGACCTCCCGCTCCTATTTCTTTTGCATACATTGAGGTAAATGAGACTGATTTTGTGGAAAACTGGGATGCCTTTCTAGGATAGTACAGCTATCGAATTACTTATAGTATTTAGTTCTTTACGCCTTCGTTTTCATGCATATATATCATAGTGAACAATCTAAACATACTTGCCAGACTCACACATACTTTGATAATAAAATACTTGATATTTAGTTATAATTTTTGTTGTGTTATGTTAAAATTCAGGGGTAACCTGTTTAGATCCTGGTATAAATCTTGTGCCAGGCGATGTGTGTGAGGAAGATTCTTGACACTTGCTACTCTTATTCACCTAAGATGTTTAGGTAGAGGCTGCTCTTAGAAAGCAAGAGTACTGGTAATTGCTAGATGGGTAACTACCGAGGATGTAAAAATTAGTACTAAGATAGGCAGGGTTAGAAGAGTACATACTGTAAAAGCAATTAACTATTTAAGTGTAACTATCTTAGACGGGACGCTACCAGTAGAAGAGGGAACACGTAAGAGCATTAACTATAGAACCAATTTTATGAACTCTCTCTCTCTCTCTCTCTCTCACACACACACACACACACACACACACACACACACACACACACACACACACACACACACACACACACATGCACACACACACACACACACACACACCGAGACAGAACACAGGACGAAAGGAAGACAATGAAAGAGAGAGTTCAAAAACGAAAGGAGAAATGGGAGGAAATGAAAAAGGAGAGCAGAATAACCCAGGATCAAATGGAAGGACAAGCGCACCCCCCAGAAACACCTGCAGAAGGACTCCAGCCACGACACCCCCAAGGCAACTGAACAATCCAAACCAACCATCACACACCGATCCCTCTGTTTCCACCCCCCGCACCACAGTTATAGTATTAGAACCAGAAGTTAAGGTTTGGTACACAAATGCAGATGGATTAAAACGAATAAACATGAGGAATGGCAAGAAAGAATCAATGAGAAGTCCCCAGACTCATAGCATTACAGAAACAAAACTCATGGAGACAATAACAGATGCAATCTTCCACCAGGATACCAGATCATGAGGAAAGATAGAAGGGGCAGGGGGGGAGGTGGGGTTGCTCTGCTCGTAAAAAACAGATGGAAATTCGAGAAAATGGAAGGAATAGATGAGACGGGAGAAAGAGACTAACATAGCAGGTACACTTCAGTCTGGGGAACACAAGTGGTCATTGCAGTGATGTATAACCCACCACAGAACTGCAGGAGGCCAAGAGAGGAATATGAAGAGAGCAACAGAGCAATGGTGGACACACTTGCTGAGGTGGCAAGAAGAGCTAACTCCAGCAGAGCAAAGTTGCTGGTTATGGGGGATTTCAACCACAGGGAGATTGACTGGGAAAACCTGGAGCCACATGGGGGTCCCGAAACATGGAGAGCCAGGATGTTGGACGTGGTGCTGGAAAACCTCATGCATCAACATGTCAGGGACACAACCAGAGAGAGAGGGGAGGATGAACCAGCAAGACTGGATCTTGTGTTCACCCTGAGCAGTTCAGACATTGAGGACATCACTTACGAGAGGCCCCTTGGAGCTAGCGATCACGTGGTTCTGAGTTTTGACTATATAGTAGAGTTACAAGTGGAGAAGGTAACAGGAACTGAAGGGGACAGGCCAAACTATAAAAGGGGGGACTACACAGGTATGAGAAACTTCCTGCAGGAGGTTCAGTGGGACAGAGAAATGGTAGGAAAATCAGTAAACGAGATGATGGAATATGTGGCAACAAAGTGCAAGGAGGCAGAGGAAAGTTTTGTTCCCAAGGGAAACAGAAATAATAGGAAGACCAAAACGAGTCCTTGGTTTACCCGAAGGTGTAGGGAGGCAAAAAACTAAGTGCAACAGAGAATGGAAAAGGTACAGGAGGCATAGGACCCAGGAAAACAAGGAGATTAGTAGAAGAGCCAGAAACGAGTATGCACAGATAAGGAGGGAGGCCCAGCGACAGTTTGAAAACGACATAGCATCGAAAGTCATATCTGACCCGAAACTGCTGTATAGCCACATTAGGAGGAAGACAACAGTCAAGGACCAGGTGATAAGGCTGAGGAAAAGAAGGTGGAGAACTCACAAGAAACGATAAAGAGGTATGTGAGGAGCTCAACACAAGATTTAAGGAAGTATTTACAGTAGAGACAGGAAGGACTCGGGGGGACAGACCAGATGGGGGACACCAGCAAGGAATACACCAACAAGTGTTGGACGACATACATACAGATGAGGAGGAGGTGAAGAAACTGCTAAGGGACATCGATACCTCAAAGGCAATGGGACCGGACAACATCTCCCAGTGTGGTCCTTAGAGAGGAGCAGATATGTTTGTGTCGTGCCACTTACCACAATCTTCAACACGTCCCTGGAAACTGGGCACCTAACCTGAGGTATGGAAACCGGCAAATGGTTATTCCCATTTTTAAAAAAAAGGAAGAAGAAAAGAGGCACTAACACTATAGACCTGTGGTCAATTGACGTTATAGTATGCAAAATTATGGCAAGATTAAGTCCGGAGGAGATTTGTGGAGCACCTGGAACTGAACAAGAGTATAAATGGCCAACCAGCACGGATTCACGGAAGGCAAATCTTGGTTCACAAACCTTCTGAGTTCTTATATAAAATAACAGAAGTAAGACACGAGAGAGAGGGTGGTTGATGTGCATCTTCTTGGACTGCAAGAAGGCCTTTGACACAGTTCCCTCACAAGAGATTAGTGCAGAAGCTAGAGCAATCAGCGCAAATAACAAGGAAGGGCACTGCAATGGTGATCAAGACTAGCCTGACAGGGAGGCAACAACCGATCATGGAACGTACTGATGTATCACAGGAGGGCACCAGTGGACGAGTGGGGTCCCACAGGGGGTCGTGTACCTAGACCAGTGCTATTTTTTGTATAGGTGAACGACATGATGGAAGGGTTAGACTCAGAAGTGTCCCTGTATGCCAGATGAATGTCAAGTTAATGAGGAGAATTCAATCTGTATGAGGACCAGGCAGGACTTCAAAGGAGACCTGGACAGACAGGACACCTGGTCCAGCCATAATGGGCTTCACGAATTTTAATCCTGCCAAAAGCAAAGTCATGATGGATAGGGGAAGGGCACAGAAGACCAATGACAGAGTATATGCAAGGTGCGCCAAAGACTGCAAACCTCACTCAAGAGAAAGATCTTGGATGGAGTACTAAACACCGAGCATGTCACCGGAAGCACACCTCAAATCAGATACTTGCTGGCAGCATATGTCGCCTTGGCAGAACCCTGAGAACAGCATTCAGATACCTAAGTAAGGAATCATTCAAGACTATGTACACCGTGTATGTCAGGCGCATACTGGAGTATGCAAGCACCTGTTTGGAAACCCGCACTTTGATAAAGCACGTCAAGAAACTCAAAGAAAGTACAAAGGTTTGCAAACAAGGTTAGTTCCAGAGCTACGGGAATATCCTATGAAAAAAGATTAATGGAACTCGGCCTGACGACACTGAGGACAGGAGGTCAGGGGAGACATGATAACGACATATAAAATACAGCGTGGAATAGACAAGGTGGACAAAGACAGGATGTTCCAGGGAGGGGACACAGAAACAAGAGGCCACAATTGGAAGTTGAAGACACAAATGAGTCAGAGAGATAGTAGGAAGTATTTCTTCAGTCATAGAGTTGTAAGGCAGTGGAATAGCCTAGAAAATGACGTAGTGGAGGCAGGAACCATACACAGTTTTAAGACGAGGTTTGATAAAGCCATGGAGCCCGGGGAGTAGAGGGCCCAGTAGCAACCCGTTTGAAGAGCCGGGGCCAGGAGCTAAGACTCGACCCCTGCAACCACAAATAGGTGAGTACAAATAGGTGAGTACACACACACACAGGCCAAAGACACGTGTGCTAGAGTATGGAAAAGGTATGGAAGGCAAAGGACCAGGAAAACATGGAGTTGAGCCGACAAGCCCGAAATGAATATCTACCATAAAGAGAAAGCTCACAGCGTCTTTCGAGAATGATATACCATCAAAAGCCTAATCTGCTGAACCCAAAGTAGATTGTTACACAGCCACATCCAGAGAAAAAAACAGTCATACATGACAACCGGCACGGCTCCAGGGGAATGAAGTCCTGAGTCACGAATCTACTAGTGTTCTGTAACAATGTAACAGAAGTATGACAGGAGAAAGAGGGATGGGTAAAATGCATCTTCTTGGCTCATTATAAATCTCTTGATACAGTACAACACAAGATAATTGGTTCAAAGCTAGATGAGCAGGCAGAATAGCAGGGCAAGCACTACAGTGATGCAGGAGGAATAATGATACTAAGGATCTTCGGTTGTGTCTGCCTCAAGGACATCAACCAAATAAACATTTGCCGAGCAACCCTAAGAATAGCGTATCGACAACAAAGAGTAATTTTAAGCCACTGTACACATGTACGGACAGGCCCATACTGGAGTATCAGCACCACATGGAACCCACACTGGTCTCACACGTCAAGAAATTAGCGAAAAGGCAAATTTTGCAGCCAAGCTAGTACTGGGAGCGTAGAGGTATTCCATAGGAGGAGAGATTAAAGGTGGTGTAGTACAAGAATAATGACATATTAAATACTGAAGGAAAGGACAAGGTGATAGGGACGGTATGTCTTAAGAGAAGGAAACAAAAACAAGGGTTCACGGCTGAAAGTTTGAAGACGAAATAGTCTCCAGAGAAGTTAGGAAGTACTTTCTTCAGTCCATTGAGGTGTAAGTAAAATGAAACAGTTGGAGAGTGATGTAGTGGAGCAGGATTCATACATAGCATTAAGAAGGGCCCGATAAAGCTCAAGAAACAGAAGAAGAAGACTATATGAGAACCAAGTAAAAGAGGACGGTGTAAGGAAGTCTTGACTCAATCCCCCTGCAACTCACAAATTAGGCGATCCCCACACACACAGATACACACACACACACACACACACACACATTTTATCTTGACGTTTTTGTAAAGAATGTTAAAAATTATTTAACAACCAATTCACAGATGCCCAGGTAACCACAATTGGTGAATGCACAACGATACGTTAAACCTCATGGAACAAGAGAGATGGGAAGACCTTACGACATGTAAGATTAGAGGCAGGGAGCTGTTTCCCCGCCCTGTAAAAACAATCGGTGAGCACAAATGATACGGACACATGCAACAAAAACCTAGCGACATCTTCACTCAACACACAAGCTGCAAGCTGATGTATGGTAAGCCAGCTTGAGGAAAGTCCCAGAAACGAAGAATGGGAAAAGCCAAATGGCATTTAAAAAAGGGGAAGAGAAGCCGAGGAGGTAAGTAAATGGTTGCAGCAATGATTAGAGATATAAAAGAAAAAAAAATCTCATTAGTTGAAATTAGATATCTTGGTGGAAAACAAAAGGGAAAATTTAATGATCATTTAAACGGAAATGTGGGAAAAATAAAAGTATTTGATGATAAAGACTGAGGCCACAGAAATGGAGAAGTTGAATGGAAGGAAGAATGAGGTGAAGAATGGAAAAAATACAGCAGTTGGGGAGAGAAATTATGAAACAATCTTTACAGAAATACTCTCAATAAAGTGAGGTGCAGGAGATATTAGTCAAACTAACTACTAAGACAGAAATGATACTGAATCCTGTAACAGAAATCAGTCAAGGCTGTCAGGCAGAAAGATATCAACTTAAATACCTCGATTAAGACAGAACAAAAAAAATAGGAAAAAAAAAAATCATGAGGGAGAGGATGAAAGAGACAAAGAGGAAGCAGGAAATGCAAGTAGACTTACAGAGGCTCACCACCTGGAGCGCTCTATGGCCTTACTGGGTTTAGTGCTTCTTAATGCCTCCGGTCAATGTGTGTGTGTGTGTGTGTGTGTGTGTGTGTGTGTGTGTGTGTGTGTTGTGTGTGGGTACTCACCTGTGCTCGGTATGATACACAAAGATCCTAGCGTGTGCGTGTGTGTGTGTGTGTACTCACCTATTTGTACTCACCTATTTGTGGTTGCAGGGGTCGATTCATAGCTCCTGGCCCCGCCTCTTCGCTGATTGCTACTAGGTCCTCTCTCTCCCTGCCCCATGAGCTTTATCATACCTCGCCTTAAAACTATGTATGGTTCCCGCCTCCACTACGTCACTTTCTAGGCTATTCCATGGCCTGACTACTCTATGACTGAAGAAATACTTCCTAACATCCCTTTGATTCATCTGAGTCTTCAACTTCCAATTGTGACCTCTTGTGTCTGTGTCCCTTCTCTGGAAAAATCTCGTCTTTGTCCACCTTGTCTATTCCGCACAGTATTTTTTTATGTCGTTATCATGTTCCCCTGACCCTTCTGTCCTCCAGTGTCGTCAGGCCGATTTCCCTCAACCTTTCTTCGTGGGACAACCCCCGTAGCCGGGGACTAGTCTTGTTGAAAACCTTTTGCATTTTTTCTCAATTTTTTTGACGGTTGACTGGGTGGGTTTCCAAACTGTGCTGCATACTCCAGTATGGGCCTGACGAAAATGGTAACAGACTTGAACAAATCCTTATGAGGTATGGAACCTATCCGTGGGTTCGCCGGGCGCCCGTTTGCTGCACAGTTATCGTTTGATGTGCGCCTCGGAAATGCTGGGTTTTATATTCCCCCCCCAGACTTTTTCCTTGAGTGAGGTTTGATTCTTTGGCCATCTAAACTAAAATTGGTTGCGGCTTCTTTTGCTTTTCCCCCCAACTTCATGACTTTGCTTTTTGGCAGGAAAAAAACTCAAGGAGCCAGTTGTGGACCGGGTTGTAGCCTTCCTTTTCCCCTTTGTAGTGTTGTATCACCTGTGCTCGGATGATACACAAAAACCTAGCGTGTTTGGCGCGCCTTGTGTGTGTGTGGGGTGTGTATGGTGTGGTAATATATAAAATTAAAATTATATTTTATATAAATATATAAAATATAAATATATAATATATATATATATATAAAATATATAAATACCACCAAATTTGTACTCCCAAATTTCGGGTTGCATGGTCAGACCAGCCCCTGACCCCGCCTCTTCACTGAACACTACTGGTCCCCTCTCCCTTCTCCATGACTTTATCATCCTCACTTAAGCTAATTATGGTTCCTGTCTCCCCTACCCACTTGTAGACATTCCCCTTCCTGGGGAACTCAAAACGAAAAATACTTCCAACATCCCTGTGGCTCATTGATCTTCAGCTTCCAAAGTGACCCCTTTTTTCTTGTCCTCTCTCTCGAACTTCTTCTCTCTGTCCCTTTTTCTTTCCACGCGTTTTTATATGTCGTTTTCACGTCTACCTAACCCCCCCGTCCTCCCCGGTCGCAGGGCCCATTTTCCCTTTAACCCTTTTTTTTGTAGGGCATTCACCTTACTCGAACTAACCCTGTCGCAAACCCTTTCTTTTTTCTAATTTTTAACGGCTTGACCCCGGGGCGGTTTCCAAACTGGGCTGCAACTCCTGTAATGGGCCTGACGTACACGGGATACATTGTTTGAAAGATTCCTTTCTTAGGTATGGGGGAAAGCTAATCTCAGGTTTGTCAGGCCCCGTATGTTTCAGCAGTTATCTGGGTTTTGTTTCCCAAACGTGCTCGGTGTTATGCTCACCCCAAGATCTTTTTCTTGAGCGAGGTTTGCAGTTTATGGCCCCCCACCCATACCTGTCTCGGGCTTTTTTGCTCTTTTCCACTTTTATACTTTGCATTTGGGAAGGGGGGAATTCGGAAGCCCGTTGTGGACCACGTGTCCAGCCTGTCCAAATCCTTTGGTGTATGCGTGCGTGTGTGTGTTGTGTGTTGTGGGTGTTGTGTGGGGGTGTTTTTTGGGGTGGTTGTTGGTGTGTGGGGGTGGGGTTTTTGTGTTTTTCTGTTTGTGTTGTTGTACTCACCTATTTGCGGTTATAGGCGTCGAGCCATAGCTCCTGGCCTCGGCTCTTTGCTGGTCGTTACTAGGATCACTCTCCCTGCTCCATGAGCCCTATCGTACTTCTTCGTAAAGCTACGTATGGATCCTACCTCCCCTTCCTGACAACTGTGTCTGAAGAAATATTTTCTAACATCCCTGTGGCTCATCTGAGGGGTGGTACTCTGGTTCGAAGTGTGGGTTGTTTTGGGTTAGTCTGTTTAGCTGTAGTGGGGTTGTTAGGGTTGAGTGTGTTCTGAGGGAGGTAGATAACTAGTCCTCTCGAGTATGGACCCTCCTTGTCTCTTTCCTGCCCCTTTCATGTTTGCATCCTCCCTTTCAGTTTCTGTCATTCTTCTCATGTTCTGTCATAGCCGCAGTATACCCACAGTCAATTTGATGAGCCCCTTAGTCGTGGTTTCTGCTGAAGGATCCCCTTTCGCACTGTTTCAAACTTGTACATCAATTTCACTGGATGATTTTTTTCCCATTGAGATCCTCATATTCCATTGCAGACACTGCAAGGCTCCAGGCGGACATCAACCAAATCTTTCAATGGGCTGCAGAAAACAATATGAAGTTCAACGATGAGAAATTTCAATTACTCCGATATGGTAAACATGAGGAAATTAAAAGGAAACATAAACACATATGCAGTTTAATGTGATCCTTTATTGACAACGTTTCGCCCGCACAGTGGGCTTTTTCAAGTCACAAACATATCTACCTGGGGTGGAAGGTACGTGAGTATTTATAGTCAGGTTCAGAATGTTGAGGTCAGGTGGAGAATACTGCATCTGATGATCTACCGGGTGGAGTTATAGACTCTAAAATCTTGGGTAGCTTGGAAGGGGTATTGGATAAGTTGTGAGCAGACCTTTTGCAGTGTTCTATGATCTTATGTGGGATAGCGATGAAGAAGTTTCTTGGCAAGTGGTTCAGCTATGTTATAGAAGCCATTGTTCTGATTGAAATTGTTGATTATAGAGATAAGCGATGATTCCAGGATTCTTCGGTATTGAGTGTTGTCTTCTGTGGCGGTAAGTCTTGAGTTTCTGTAGTTAATTAAATGGTTGTGTGAATTGCGATGTTGTACACAGGCATTCCTTGTTGTGAGTCCCCAGGTTAAGAGGGGAGCTTGGTCAGTGGCCGGGCAACATGGAACCAAGCTGAAGATCAAGAAAACGGTTGGAGAGGCAGAAACAACGAGAAACCAGAAGACTACCGTGGAAACTTCCAACTCATTCTCGGTGCTACCTGACGAATGTGAGTGTTCTACTGCGAATGCCACAACGAGCACCAAAGAAGCATTGGCAGACGTGAGTAAGACATCCCTAGAAACCCCAACGAAGACCATCGAGAACGTCTTGACGGATTCTACAAGTGGTGTAATGCTACCTGGCGAATGTGAGTCGACTACTCGGAGCATCACGACGGACGACGCCAAGGAAGGTAAAAACATTGTTGTTGTTGGGGATAGCCAGATTAGGTACATGGATAGGGCATTCTGCTTGAAGGATAGGAATAGGAGGCAGAGAGTGTGTTTTCCTGGGGCTGGGATGAAGGATATGGTTAGCCGTCTGGATGACATCATGAGAGGTAATGGGAGCAATCCTATTATCTGTCTCAGTGCTGGAGGCAACGATGTTGGCAGACGTAGGAGTGAGGACCTGATTAGCAGGTATAGGTCAGCAATAGAGATAATTAGGAGGAAGGGTGGGAAACATGTCATATGTGGCATTTTGCCTAGGAGAGGAGTTGGAAATGAATGGTTGTCCAGAGCAATTGGTGTTAATTGCTGGCTGGACAAATACTGTAAGGAAAATGCGGTAACATTCATTGACAACTGGGACCTCTTCTATGGCAGAAATGACATGTATGCCAGGGATGGGGTTCACTTATCTAGGTGTGGGGTGGGAGCACTGGCCAACGCAGTGGAGGGAGCTGTTAGGTCTTTAAACTAGGAATAGTTAGTGGTATGGGTTTTGGCGGGAAAACTGTGAAGTCGCTGGGTAGTAACATGAGTACTAGGAGAACTAGTAATAGTCAAAATGAGGTGGATATTGGAAAGCCAGTGGCACTAATTGACAAGGACAGTAATAGGTTTAGTGGAATAACAGAAAGGAGCAGGAAGGGTAAAGAGAGAGGAGGGTCATTAAATATTTATTACACAAATAGTCGCAGTGCTAGGAATAAGATGGACGAGTTGAGACTAGTTGCTAGTGCAGGTAACATAGATGTATTTGCCATTACTGAGACGTGGTTTAATTCAAAAAGTCGGGACATGCCTGCAGAATGTCACATTCAGGGTTTTAAATTGTTCCAAGTAGATAGAAGTATCGGGAAGGGGGGTGGGGTGGCATTGTATGTCCGAGATCGCTTGAACTGTTGCATAAAAACGGGTATTAAGTCTGAAGTAACACATACAGAGTCTGTTTGGATAGAATTTTCAGAGGGGCATGAAAAAATTAATTTTAGGTGTGATATACCGTCCCCCAAATTTAGATAGGGACCAGGGGAGACTACTATGGGAGGAAATTGTTAGGGCCACAAGGCACGATAATGTAGTAATTCTAGGAGACTTTAACTTTAGTCATATTGATTGGAATTTCTTGACTGGGAATTTAGAATCATACGATTTCTTAGAAGTAGTTCAGGATTGTTTTTTGAAGCAGTTTGTGACAGAACCTACAAGGGGTAATAACCTGCTTGACTTAGTTCTGGCCAACAATGAATCCCTTGTTAATAATTTAGAAGTTTCAGAGGAACTGGGTGCTAGCGATCACAAATCAATTACATTTAGAATTGAATGGAAGTATGATAGTAGGGATAACTCAGTAACAGTCCCAGATTTTCGCTTAGCAGATTACGATGGGCTTAGAGAACACTTATCATCTGTTGACTGGGGTAACGAAGAGAGCTATCAATATGACAGTTTTCTGAACACAATACATACTGCTCAAAGAACGTTTATCCCTTATAAGGAAATTAGATCAAATAGAAATGACCCAAAATGGATGAATAATAGGCTGAAATATCTACTAGGGCATAAGAAAGGAATTTATAGGCGTATCAAAAGAGGCGAGGGTCATCTTATGAATCAGTATATTGACATTAAGAGGGACATTAAAAAAGGGATAAGAAAAGCTAAA
>NC_069408.1:70845617-70850617 GCF_026875155.1 Cherax quadricarinatus
GAATATTTTTAACAACCTTGGGGATTGTAGAAAATTTTTTTTTTTTTATCAAAAAAACCCAAAAAAAAGGGGAAAAATTTTTTAAACAGAAAAAATTTGAAAAAAAAATTTGTATCCTCGTGATTGTTTTGGGAAAACAAAACCCCCGGGAAACAGTCTGATTTAAAGTTTCAAAAAATTAAATTTAAAATTTTGATACAATTTATAACTAAATCAAAAATAATTGAAAAAAGATTCTCCAAGAAGAATGGGTGATTTTTGAGAAGGAAATTAGAAGGGGGGGAAAATCGGAAAAAAAGTGAAGAAGGGGGAGGAAGGAGGGAGAAGAAAAGGCTTATTCCAATAAGAATTTAACATAAATGGAGAAGTAAAACTTTAAAAAAGTTGAGTTACTATAAATAATGAGGTTGATTATGGACATACCTTGGGGGAAAGACCCAAGCAAAGGAGGATTGTGCGTTTAAAGGCTAATTTGGAACCAGGAAGGGTAACAGCCGATGGGGGGTTAAGGAAGGGCGATTTAAAGGAAGTAGTCCTGGTTAAATTTTTAATTGAAGCACCCGTAAAAGAGGTCTTTGACCCTCTCCCAAATTTTTAAATTTAAATGTCAGAAAGTTGTGCAAAAAAAGGGTTAATCCGACAATGGAAATTAAAGAAAGACACATTGAATCTAATTTTGTAGTACGTTTCGCCATCCAGTGGCTTTATCAATACAGATTCTAGGACAAATAGGAAGACAGTAGAACTATATACAAAAGATGGGGTAATCAGCCCCCTGGGGCCTTGAGTTAGTGTTCACAGCATCGTGGTGGAGGAGATCTGGAGCAAAGGAAAGAAGACTGCGCTTTTATATGGCGTCAGTGAATGGGGACGGGCAGCAGACGAGGTCAGTCACTGGTAGGCGGGATTTTCCCCCGTGGAAGTAGGTCCTTTCCCCAAAAAGATGGGTTAGTTGCAGCAGCCGTGAAGAAGGTCTTGTAGATGTCCTCTGAACCAAGATTCCATGATGTTGCAGTGTTGACAAGTTGTGCAAAGAAAGTATAAAATACGACAATATGAAAGTAAGACACAGTGGCAACATCTGGATCTTTATTGGTAGCGTTTCGCCAACCAGTGGCTTTATCAATAACAGAATTCTAGACAATAATAGGAAGACAGTAAAACTATATACAAAAAATAGGTAATCAGTCCCTCGGCCTTGATTAGTGTTCACACATCGTGGTGGGAGGAGAGTCTGGAGCAAAGGCAAGAAGACTGGCGCTTTTTATAGGGGTCAGTGAATGGGACGGGCAGCAACGAGGTCAGTCACTGGTAGGCGGGATTCCCCAGTGGAAGTAGGTCCTTCCCAAAGAGATGGTTAGTTGCAGCAGCCTGAAGAAGTCTTGTAATGTCCCCGAACCCAAAATTCCATGATGTTGCGTGTCTGACAAATTTGTCAAAGAAAAGGATAAAAAAACCGACAATAAAAAGTTAAACACATGTGCAACATCGGGATATCTTATTGTAGTAGACTTTCGCCATCCAGGGGCTTAAAATAAATAAAATTTTTGGGACATAATAGGAAATTCCAAGTTGCACATGTGTCTTAATTTCTATTGTGGGTATTTTTCCCTTTCTTTCCCCATTTGTCAGACACTGCAACATCATGGAATCTTGTTCAGGGGCCCCTTACAAGACCTTCTTCACGGCTGCTGCAACTAACCCATCCTTTGGAAGGCCCTATTTTCCACTGGGGAATCCCCCCACCATGACTGCCCTCTTTCGCTCCCCGTCCCATTCACGACGCCTATAAAAAGCCCCCATCTTTTCCCTTTTGCCCAGACTCTTCCACCGATGCTGGAACACAAACCCAAAGGCCGAGGCTGATTCCTCATCTTTTGTAATATTTTCTACTGTTTTCCCTTTTTATGTCTAGAATCTGTATGAAAAAGCCACGGAAAGGGGCGAAACGTCTACTAAAATAAAGATTCCAGATTTTGCACATGTGTTTAACTTTCATATTCCCGGGGTTTTTTTTATACTTTCTTTGCAAATTGTCAGACACTGCAAACCCCATGGTTCTTGGGTTAAAGGGGGACATTACAAGACCTTCTTCCCGGGCTGCAACAACCCCATCTCTTTGGGAAGGACCTATTTCCCGGGGGGAATCCCCCCTACCATGACTGACCCGTCTGCTCCCCCTCCCTTTCACTGACCCCTAAAAAAAGCGCCAGTCTTTTGCCTTTGCTCAAACCCCTCCACCACGATGCTGTGAACACTAACTAAAGGGCCGAGGGACTGTTACCTATCTTTTGTATAAGTTCACTGTCTTCTATTTTTCCCCTAGAATCTGTTTTGATAAAGCCAGGGAGGGCGAAACGTCATACATAAAGAATCCAATGTTGCACATGTTTTAACTTTATTTTGTCGGTTTTTTTTATCCCTTTTCTTTGCACAACTGTCAGACACTGCAACATCAGGGAATTTGGTTCAAGGACATCTACAAACCTTTTTCACGGCTGCTGCAACTAACCCATCTCTTTGGGAAGGACCTACTTCCACTGGGGAATCCGCCTACCAGTGACTGACCCGTCTGCTGCCGTCCCATTCATGACGCTAAAAAAAAGCGCCAGTCTTCTTGCCTTTGCCCAACTCCCTCCACCACGATGCGTGAACACTAACTAAAGGCCGAGGTTGATTACCTCATCTTTTGTATTAGTTTACTGTTTTCCATTTGCCTAAAATTGTATTGAAAAACCCACGGGATGGCAAAACGTCTACTACAAAAAAAGTTTTCAGATGTTGCACATGTGTCTTAACTTTATTTGTGGGTATTTTATCCTTTTTTTGCACATTGGGAAAATGTTGGTATTCAAATTCGTGGTGACTAGGGGACCAGCCCAAACTGCCCCTCCATAAAAAATAAAAAGGCACAAAAACCGTATGGAACAATACACAAATAACCCCACATAGAAGAAGGAGCTTACGACGACGTTTCCCGGGCCGACTTGGGGCCCTTTTCAGTCACAGGTGACTTTGTAAGGTCCAATCGGACCCAAACGTCGTGTAAACCCTCCCTTTTCCATGTGCGGGGTTTTTTGTATATTGCCTCCATAATTCTACATAAGAAAAAAACACAAACTTGACTTTATGCAATAAAATGATTAGGTTTAGTGCAGCCAAAAACTGAGGAAAACAGCTCAAGTAAATACAGAAAAATAGCCTAAGGACAAAGCGAGACAGTATGGGAAATTCCACTATCAGAGGAAACCCTTTTTCATTCCCGATGTTATGGAGGCATAAGCCAAAGTATGGCCATGACATGGGGATATATATATATATATATATATATATATATTAATATATATTATATAATTTTTATATATATATATTATAAAATGCAAAAAGTACAGTAAAAAGGTGATTTCAGAAAATGCAAAACAACCACTCTGAAAGAATAGGAAATTTTAAGGGTTTCGTGACTACTCACTTACAAGGAACTATTTTTTCAGAGTGGTTGTTTTGCATATAATTAAAATATATATATATATATATATATATATATATATATATATAATATATAATTAATATATATATATATATATGGGTTATTATTTTTATTATTTAAAAATTCGCCGGTATTCTCCCGGCCCCCACCTTTTCCCCAAATGGTGGCCCGCCCTTTGGGTCCCTCTTTTGGGAGTGTCTGGCCCCAAATCTCCCATGGGGGAGGCACAAGTCCTCCTCATCTTTGGGACCAACTGTCCCCAGGGGCCAGCCCCAACTAGACCTCTCGGCTGCCCTCCCCGCCCCAAGGGAGCAATGGAATACATCTTGTGAGCTGAAAGCTGGCTCCATATGGCTTTTAAAAACCCTTTCCAGAAGAATTGTAGCCTGACACTGAGGCTACGATTTGTGATGTCAATTTCAAAGGTCAACTCAAATTCCAGGTCTTCCTTTCTTTTAGGGGTAAGAAATTGCTCATACTAACATTAATCACATGTACATATCTTCCCAATTTAATATTTTATATTTTGACAAAAATTTACACAATAGCGACAGGTATGTGAGAACAAAAAGTATATAGCTAATTCTGCTGATATTTGGTCCCACCTTCCTTAAGTGATTTATTTATTATCATTATTTTTTTATTCTAATTTTTCTCATTATTATAATTATTAAAATAATGAACAATGGAAAAAATCCCAAACCGAAAAAAATACGCAATTTAAACCCCATACTTTTTAATTAAAATTTTTTTAAAATTAAAGAACGTATTTAGTATACAAGGTTATGTTTTTTCACAATGGGTAAATATTAAATAACTCAATTTTATGAGAAAACTGATATTACCCATTACTTGGGTTTTTGTGTTAATTACTTCGTTTTTACCACTTGTTGTATGTGTGTATGTTGTGTGTGTTGTGTGTGTTTTGTGGTGGGGTGGTTTTTGTGTGTGTGTGGTTTGTGTGTGGTGTGTGGTGGGGTTGTGCGCGTTGTGGGGTGTGGGTGTGTGGGTTGACGTGGTGGGTGCGGTGTGTGGGGTGTGCCGTGGGGGTGTGTGTGTGTTGTGTGTGTGTGTGTGTGTGTGTGTGTGGTGTGGTGTGTGTGTGGTGGGAGTGTGTGTGGTGGTGTGTGTGTGTGTGTTGTGTGGTGTTGTGTTGTGTGTGGTGTTTGTGTGTTGTGTGGTGTGTGCAGTGTGTGGGGTGTGCGATGTTGTGGTGGTGCGATGTGTTGGTGTTGCGATGTGTGTGGTGTGTGCGATGTGTGTGGGTGTGCGATGTGTGTGGTGTGTGCGATGTGTGTGGTGTGTGCGATGTGTGTGGTGTGTGCGATGTGTGTGGTGTGTGTGGTGTGTGTGGTGTGTGTGTGTGGTGTGTGTGTGTGGTGTGTGTGTGGTGTGTGTGTGGTGTGTGTGTGGTGTGTGTGTGGTGTGTGTGTGGTGTGTGGTGGGGTGTGGGGTGTGTGTGTGGTGTGTGTGTGGTGTGTGTGTGGTGTGTGTGTGGTGTGTGTGTGGTGTG
>NC_069408.1:70855617-70888117 GCF_026875155.1 Cherax quadricarinatus
CTTTCTTGATACGATCCAGGATTGTTTTTTAAAACAGTTTGTGACAGAGCCTACTAGGGGAAATAACCTCCTTGACTTGGTTCTTGCCAGTAGGGAAACACTAATTAATAAACTTAAACTTCCAACCCATTCTCGGTGCTACCCGACGAATGTGAGTGTTCTACTGGGAATGCCACAACGAGCACCAAAGAAGCATTGGCAGACGTGAGTGAGACATCCATAGAAACCCCAACGAAGACCATCGAGAACGTCTTGACGAATTCTACAAGTGGTGTAATGCAACCTGGCGAATGTGAGTCGACTACTCGGAGCATCACGACGGACGACGCAAAGGAATGTAAAGACATTGTTGTTGTTGGGGATAGCCAGATTAGGTACATGGATAGGGCATTCTGCTTGAAGGACAGGAGTAGGAGGCAGAGAGTGTGTTTTCCTGGGGCAGGGATGAAGGAAAATTGTTAGCCGTCTGGATGACATCATGAGAGGTAATGGGAGCAATCCTATTATCTGTCTCAGTGCGGGAGGCAACGATGTTGGCAGACGTAGGATGGGGACCTAAATTAGCAGGTATGGGTCAGCAATAGAGATAATTAGGAGAAGGGTGGGAAACCTGTCATATGTGGAAATTTGCAAAGGAGAGGAGTTGGAAATGAATGGTTGTCCAGAGAAATTTGGGTGTCAATTGCTGGCTGGACAAATACTGTAAGGAAATGCGGAAACATTCATTGACAACTGGGACCTCTTCTATGGCAGAAATGACATGTATCCCAGGGATGGGGTTCATTTATCTAGGTGTGGGGTGGGAGCACTGGCCAACGCAGTGGGAGGAGCTGTTAGGTTTTTTAAACTAGGAATAGTTAGTGGTATGGGTTTTTGGGGGGAAAACTGTGAAGTCTCAGGGTAGAATATGAGTACTAGGAGAACTAGTAATAGGCAAAATGAGGTGGATATCGGAAAGCCAGTGGCACTAATTGACAAGGACAGAAAATAGGTTTAGTGGAATAACAGAAAGGAGCAGGAATGATAAAGAGAAAGGGGGGGTCCTTAGTATATTTTAAACACAAATAGTCGCAGGCTAGGAATAAGATGGACGAGTTGAGATTTAGTTGCTATGCAGGTAACATAGATGTAATTGCCATTACTGAGACGTGGTTTAATTTAAAAAGTCGGGACATGCCTGCAGAATGTCACATTCAGGGTTTCAAATTGTTCCAAGTAGATAGAAGTATCAGGAAGGGGGGTGGGGGGCATTGTATGTCCGAGATCGCTTGAACTGTTGCATTAAAACGGGTATTAAGTCTGAAGTAACACATACAGAGTCTGTTTTGGATAGAATTTTCAGAGGGGCATAAAAAATTAACTTTAGGTGTGATTACCGCCCCCCAAATTTAGATAGGGACCAGGGAAGACTACTATGGGAGGAATTGTTAGGGCCTAAAGGCACGATAATGTAGTAATTCTAGGAGACTTTAACTTTAGTCATATTGATTGGAATTTCTTGCTGGGAATTTAGAATCATACGACTAATTAGAAGTAGTTCGGGATTGTTTTTTGAAGCAGTTTGGACAGAACCTAAAAGGGGGTAATAACCTGCTTGACTTTAGTTCTGGCAAACAATGAATCCCTTGTTAATAATTTAGAAGTTTCAGAGGAACTGGGTGCTAGCGACCACAAATCAATTACATTAGAATTGAATGGAAGTATGATAGTAGGGATAACTCAGTAACAGTCCCAGATTTTCGCTTAGCAGATTACGATGGGCTTAGAGAACACTTATCATCTGTTTTACTGGGGTAAAAGAAGAGAGCTACCAATTGACAGTTTTCTGAACACAATAAAAGCTGCTCAAAGAACATTTATCCCTTATAAAAAATTTGATCAAATAGAAATGAACCCAAAATGGAATGAATAATAGGCTGAAATATCTACTAGGGCATAAGAAAAAGAATTTATAGGCGTATCAAAAGAGGCGAGGGTCATCTTATGAATCAGTATATTGACATTAAGAGGGACATTAAAAAGGGGATAAGAAAAGCTAAAAGGGACTATGAAATTAAAGTTGCTAGGATTCTAAAACTAACCCAAAAAGTTTTTTCCAGGTATATAGAACAAAAGTCAGAGATAAGATAGGGCCCCCTTTAAAAAAAAACTATGGGCATCTTACTGACAAAGAGAATGAAATGTGCTCGATTTTAAATAATTATTTTCTCTCGGTTTTTTTCACAGGAAGACACTAATAAGATCCGGTAATTAATTTTTTTAGTGGGCCAGAAAAAGATAAATTATGTAACATTTACAGTCACTAGTGAAATGGGTGTGAAGCAGATAGACCGACTGAAGCAAAATAAGTCACCGGGTCCTGTGAGGTTTTTTTTTTAATAAAGTTGTTTGAATTACCGACAATATGTAAAGTAAAAGGACACAAGTGCAACTAATGGACATTTATTGTGGCAACGTTTCGCTCTCCAGGAGCTTTATCAAGCCATGCGTAATGGCTTGATAAAGCTCCTGGAGAGCGAAACGTTGCCACAATAAATGTCACATTAGTTGCACTTGTGTCCTTTTACTTTACATGAGGTTTTTTCAAGGGTTCTAAAGGAATGCAAAATGGAAGTCTGTGAACCATTAACTAATATTTTTAATTTATCTCTTCAAACAGGTGTAGTGTCTGATATGTGGAAGATGGCTAATGTAATTCCTATTTTTAAAACAGGGGACAAGTCGTTACCGTCAAATTACCGCCCAATAAGCCTGACCTCAATTGTAGGCAAATTACTAGAGTCAATTATAGCTGAGATTATAAGAAGCCATCTCGATAAGCATAGCTTGATTAATGATAATCAGCATGGATTCACAAGAGGCCGGTCTTGTCTAACTAATTTATTAACTTTCCCTTTAGTAAAGCTTTTGAGGCTGTTGACCACGATAAAGAATTTGATATTATTTTACTTAGTTTTAGTAAGGCATTTGATAGAGTTTTCCCCACCAAAGACTGTGAAGAAAGTAGCAGCTCATGGCATTGGGGGGAAGAGTGCTCTCGTGGATCGAATCGTGGCTCACAGACAGGAAGCAGAGAGTGTCCATAAATGGGGTTAAATCCGAGTGGGGATCAGTAACAAGTGGCGTTCCACAGGGATCAGTCTTGGGCCCGTTGTTGTTTATAATATATATCAATGATCTTGATGAAGGAATTACTAGTGATATGAGCAAATTCGCCGATGACACGAAGATAGGTAGGATAATTGATTCAAACGTAGATGTTAGGGAACTTCAGGAGGATTTAGACAAACTCTACTCTTGGTCAGAAAAGTGGCAGATGCAGTTCAATGTAGATAAATGCAAGGTTCTGAAGCTCGGGAGTGTCAATAACCCTAGCACTTACAAGTTAAATAATGTAGAACTTAGCCATACAGATTGCGAAAAGGACTTGGGGGTTATGGTCAGCAGCAACCTTAAACCAAGACAGCAATGCCTAAGCATACGTAATAAGGCAAATAGATTACTGGGATTTATATCAAGAAGTGTAAGCAACAGAAGTCCAGAGGTCATACTGCAGCTTTATACATCATTAGTAAGGCCTCACCTAGATTATGCAGCTCAATTCTGGTCTCCATATCACAGTCACTAGTGAAATGGTTGTGAAGCAGATAGACAGACTGAAGCAAAATAAGTCACCGGGTCCTGATGAGGTTTTTTCAAGGGTTCTAAAGGAATGCAAAATGGAAGTCTGTGAACCATTAACTAATATTTTTAATTTATCTCTTCAAACAGGTGCAGTGTCTGATATGTGGAAGATGGCTAATGTAATTCCTATTTTTAAAACAGGGGACAAGTCGTTACCGTCAAATTACCGCCCAATAAGCCTGACCTCAATTGTAGGCAAATTACTAGAGTCAATTATAGCTGAGATTATAAGAAGCCATCTCGATAAGTATAGCTTGATTAATGATACTCAGCATGGATTCACAAGAGGCCGGTCTTGTCTAACTAATTTATTAACTTTCTTCAGTAAAGCTTTTGAGGCTGTTGACCACGATAAAGAATTTGATATTTACTATATGATATTGTTTCATACTATGGAACAATGCTCTTCTCCAGACTGAGGGACTGACCACCTCAAAACTTTAAGGGTGATGGACTGATTACATCGTCTTCAAGTATCTTCTGCTTCTATCAACTTTTCTGTACTCGACTGAAGAAGCCTACTGTGTAGGCGAAACGTTTCATAATAAAGATACCTAACTGTTGCATATGTGTCTTACCTAACAATATTGTTGTTGTTGGGGATAGCCAGGTTAGATACATGGATAGGGCATTCTGCTTGAAGGACAGGAGTAGGAGACAAAGGGTATGCTTTCCTGGGGCTGGGATGGAGGACATTGTTAGCCGGCTTGACAACATCATGAAAGGTAATGGGATCAATCCTATTATTTGCCGCAGTGCTGGAGGCAATGATGTAGGCAAGCGTAGAAGTGAGGATTTAGTTAGAAAGTTCAGGACAGCTATAGACATGATTAGGAAGAAGGGGGGGCGCCCTGTTATATGTGGCATTTTGCCAAGAAGAGGTGTTGGTAATGAATGGTTGTCCAGAGCAATTGGTATTAATTGTTGGCTGGATAAACACTGTAAGGATAATGCAGTACCATTCATTGACAACTGGGACAACTTCTATGGCCGAAATGACATGTATGCCAGGGATGGGGTTCACTTATCCAGGGCAGGTGTGGGTTTTCTTGCTAACTCAGTTGAGGGGGTTGTTAGGACTTTAAACTAGATTAGTTAGAGGTATGGGTTTAGAAATGATTAATAATGAGTATGGATATATTGACTTATGCTCTGATATTAAGAATCTTAATAGTAACTGTCATGGAGTAACTCTGGGTAATGATAATTTCAGAAATTGTGTTAAAACAAAGATGAATAGGAAAAATGTGCAGAAGAAAAAACATATGATGTTATTTTATGCTAACAGTCGAAGTGCAAGAAATAAAATTAATGAACTACGTTTGGTAGCATGTGCTGGGAACTTTGATATCATTGCATTAAACTGAAACGTGGTATGATTTAAAGAGTCGGGATATGACTGCTGAGTGTAATATTCAGGGATTTAAGTTGTTCAATGTGGATAGATGTAATGGGAAGGGGGGAGGAGTTGCATTGTATGTTCGAGAAAATATTAATTGTTGCATAAAAACAGGTATAAAAATAGATGGAGCAGTAACAGAGTCTGTTTGGGTAGAGTTCGTGGAGGGTCAAGAAAAACTAATTCTAGGTGTAATATACGACCTCCAGGCTTGGATCACGATAGAGGGAGACTTCTTTGGGACGAAATTGTTAGGGTTTCTGGACACAGTAACATAGTCATAGTAGGGGACTTTAACTTTAGTCAAATTGACTGGAATTCTTTGACAGGTAATCTAGAGTCAGTGACTTCATGGAAACAGTTCAGGACTGTTTTCTGAAAACAGAGTGTAACTGAGCCTACCAGGGGTAATAATTTGCTAGACCTAGTCTTGTCAAATAAGGAAACACTCGTGAATAATCTGGAGATCACTGAAGAGCTTGGCGCAAGTGATCACAAATCCATCACCTTTAGCATTAATTGGGAATGCAAGAATAATGATAATACAGTAAAAATCCCCGATTTTCGTTCCGCCGATTATAATGGACTTAGGGAACATCTGTCTAATCTTGATTGGGGTTATCTAGCTAATGATTTTATTGACGATAATCATACTTATGAATATGAAGGGATCTGCTTTTATGATTGTTTTCTTAATAATGTACACAGTGCCCAGAGTATATACATTCCCCAGAGAGAAATTAGGTCTAATAATAACGATCCCAAATGGGTTAACAGGAGGCTAAAGCATCTATTAGGGGAGAAAAGGGGAATTTATAGGCGCATCAGAAGAGGAGAGGTTAACCTTACTGACCAATATGTTCAGCTTAAAAGAGAAGTAAAAAAGGCGATTAGAAAGGCTAAACGTGACTATGAAATTAGAGTTGCTAATGAATCAAAGACTAATCCAAAGGGGTTCTTTCAAGTGTATAGGACGAAGGTGAAGGAAAAAGTAGGACCTCTGAAATCTGGGAATGGACAGCTGACGGATAATGAACTAGAAATGTGTTCCCTATTTAATGACTATTTTTTGTCAGTTTTTACACAGGAAGATGTAAATGAGATTCCAGTAATTAACAATTATTTAGTTCCTGATGAATTTAAGTTAACTAATATTTTCTGTCACGAGGGACATGGTTATTAAACAGATAGACAAACTGAAACAAAATAAGTCCCCGGGACCCGATGAGTTGTTTTCAAGGGTACTTAAGGAATGCAAGATGGAGCTTAGTCAGCCATTAACGAGTGTATTCAATGCGTCCATCCTTACCAGTGTTGTGCCAGAGTTGTGGAAGATGGCTAATGTGGTTCCTATATTCAAATCAGGGGATAAGTCCACTCCTTCAAATTACCGTCCAATAAGCCTGACATCTGCTGCTAGGTAAGACACATATGCAACAGTTAGGTATCTTTATTGTGAAACGTTTCGCCTACACAGTAGGCTTCTTCAGTCAAGTACAGAAAAGTTGATAGAAGCAGAAGATACTTGAAGACGATGTAATCAGTCCATCACCCTTAAAGTGTTGAGGTGGTCAGTCCCTCAGTCTGGAGAAGAGCATTGTTCCATAGTATGAAACAATATGGAGAAGAAGTGACAGGCGCTATAGAAAGCTCCATCCTGTCACTTCTTCTCCATATTGTTTCATACTATGGAACAATGCTCTTCTCCAGACTGAGGGACTGACCACCTCAACACTTTAAGGGTGATGGACTGATTACATCGTCTTCAAGTATCTTCTGCTTCTATCAACTTTTCTGTACTTGACTGAAGAAGCCTACTGTGTAGGCGAAACGTTTCACAATAAAGATACCTAACTGTTGCATATGTGTCTTACCTAGCAACCTGTCGGTATTTTATACCATTTTAATGTTAAGCCTGACATCTATAGTGGGCAAGTTATTAGAATCAATTATAGCTGACATTATCAGAAGTCACCTTGAAGAGCATAACTTGATAAATGAATCTCAGCATGGATTCACGAGAGGTCGTTCCTGCCTGACAAACTTACTGACGTTCTTCAATAGAACATTTGAGGCAGTTGACAGTGATAAGGAATATGATATTGTTTATTTGGATTTTAGTAAAGCCTTCGACAGAGTACCTCACAAGAGACTCTTAAGAAAAGTGGCAGCTCATGGTATAGGAGGTAAAGTTCTAGCATGGATTGAGGCATGGCTTACCAATAGAAAGCAGAGAGTTACCATTAATGGAGTGAAATCTGAATGGGGATTAGTCACTAGTGGCGTTCCACAAGGATCAGTTTTAGGCCCTCTCTTGTTCATAATTTACATTAATGACCTTGATGAAGGGATTACTAGTGTGCTGATGATACAAAGATAGGCCGTATAATTCACTCTGAGGAGGATATCAATGAACTCCAGGACGATTTGAACAAATTAATGTCTTGGTCTGAAAAATGGCAGATGAAGTTTAATGTGGATAAGTGTAAGGTACTTGCCCTTGGTAATGAAAATAACCCTCGAAGCTATAATCTAGGTGAAGTAGAGCTTGGTCATACAGAATGTGAAAAAGACTTGGGAGTCATGGTAAGCAGAAATATAAAGCCAAGACAGCAGTGCCTTAGTGTGCGCAACAAGGCCAACAGATTACTTGGATTTATCTCAATAAGTATAAGTAACAGAAGTCCAAAAGTTATTTTACAGCTCTATACATCACTAGTGAGGCCTCATTTAGATTACGCTGCTCAGTTTTGGTCCCCTTACTACAGGATGGACATAGACTCATTAGAGAACATACAGAGAAGAATGACTAAAATGATTTACTGTGTAAGGAACCTCCCGTATGAAGATAGACTTAAAGCCTTAAATCTCCACTCTCTGGAGAGGCGTAGAATGAGGGGAGATATCATTGAAGTGTATAAGTGGATGACGGGCATAAACAAGGGAGACATTAATAAAGTACTGAGGGTGTCGAACCAGGTAAGAACCAGGAATAATGGATTTAAGTTGGATAAATTTAGATTTAGAAAGGACATAGGTAAGTACTGGTTTTCTAACAGAGTTGTAGATGCGTGGAACAGTCTTCCCAGTGGGGTGATAGAGGCTAGGACCTTGGGTAGCTTTAAGAAGAGACTGGACAAATATATGAGTGGGAGGGGCTGGGTTTGATTGGTGTCAAGGGGTACGGGAGTTATTTCTTGAGTAGCTTTAGGTAGATGTCGTTTTGATAAGGACCTGCCTCGTATGGGCCAGTAGGCCTTCTGCAGTGTTCCTACATTCTTATGTTCTTATGTTCTTATCTCAGGTAAACGCGTTCTGCACTTTCACTCGTTCCTCACCATATTTCATCTTTAACTCGCCTCTCTCGTAAGTAATAATCTCTGTGCCTCCACCTCTTGTTCGTCTAAAACTTTCGACTGAACGAAAGCATACACCTTGACCTGTAGTTCACTATACACATTGACCTGTGGTTCACTATACACCTTGACCTGTAGTTCACTATACACCTTGACCTGTAGTTCACTATACACCTTGACCTGTAGTTTACTATACATCTTTACCTGTAGTTCACTATACACCTTGACCTGTAGTTCACTATACACCTTGGCCTGTAGTTCACTATACATCTTGACCTGTAGTTCACTATACATCTTGACCTGTAATTGACCTTTCACCATTTTCCTCAGTTATCTTTTCATTTTAATCTATTATCTCTTGTTCACCTTCTACGTATCTTCATCTGTTGTACATCTTCCACCTCCACCATCACCACTTTTACAACCACCACGACTACTTCATCCGTGACAGCACTTTCCATAACCACCACCACAACACTGCAGCTGTGACAATATGCCCCAGCATCACATCACGGCAGCAGTGATAACACGTCCCACCACCACCAAAACAACACTTCACCAGTGGAAACATGTCCCCCCCCCACCATAACACTTCAGCAGGGGAAACCGCCCACCCCCCCACCATAACACTTCAGCAGGGTAACACGTCCCCCCCCCCAAACCACCCCACCCCAAACAACATAAAACACAGTGCCCAACCCTTTTTTCCACAATAAAACATAAAAAAAACCTTTGCACAGAGAGATGTAAAACCCATCAAAAAGCTAGAATTTAGACAAAGCAATATACTTTAAAACTCCCCACAGGAGCAATGTAAATTTATTAATCCCTACAGGAAGCCATACTTTAAATAAATCTCTATAAAAGAGAAAACCCCGTAAAAATTTTCTCATAGAGCAAAACATTAACTGATAAAACTGTAACAGAAACACTTTTTAATGAAGCTATACGCTGAGAAAAAACCCCTTCTTGTAAAGCTTAAAGTACAATATATCATTGAAAGATTGTACAATGTAAATTAAGAAGAAAGTTGAATAACTAAATATTTTATATTTAAATTACGGGGGTGTCGTTGAAAACCCAAAAGGGGTTTAAAAGGAAAAGAGGAACAACAGGGAAAAGGGTGTGGGTGAAAATAACGTCGAGTAAAAGGGTTTAAAACGGGCTGATTTTTAACAAAATTACATATATTGAGTAAAAGGGTTAAAATGGTGATTTTTTACAGTAAATTTAAACATGTAAAGGCTGTTTGTACCTTTAACAAACCTTTAGTACTTCCTTCTATTTTCTTCCCCTTTTTAAAATTTGCCAAAAAAAGAAAAAAAAAAAAGGGAAAAAAACAGTTTTCCCAAAATTTTTGTTGCTCGGGTATTCTTAAAAAAAAAGGGAAAAGAGTTTCACATATTTTTTGAGCTGGACCTGGTGCCCTTAAACAACCCCCGCTAAATCTCTTTTCTCCCCCGGCTATAATCTTCCTGGTTAAGGGAAGGTTTTAAAAACCCAATATTATCTAAATGTCAGATGGGGTCGTAGTTTGGGGCATGACACAATTTTAACCCTGTGACATACTAAACGGTTTAACTTTTAGTAGTAACTTAAGTGGGAATTGATTTTTTTAGAAAGAAAATTTAAAAGGGGGAATTGCTTTTTTTCCAAAATTTTTTCCCATCAAGTATTATTTTTTCAAAAACCCATTACTTTAACTCTAAAGCATTTAAAGGCACCCCTTAAATTAACCTTAATGAATAAAAAAAATTTTTTTTTCGAGAAATGAAATTCGTTGACATCAATTCTGTTTATAATCAAGATTTTTTTCTAAATTTTTTCAAAAGAAACTTTTGGTTTGGGAAATTTTTTAAAAAAAAACAGTTTTTTTTAAAAAACGTTTCTATTTGGCATAGCAAATGTTGGCAAATACCAATACAAAGGGAAAAATTTCAATTTACTGTAGTACTTACCGTAATCTGAAGGCGCGTAAAAAAAAGTCCCTCAGGCAAAACTCTTCTATATTTAAAAATTATACGGGAAATTCTTTTTTTTTCATTTTTTTTTTCAAAAACAGGTGCAAGTTACGGGGTTTAAATCATTTTAAAAAATCACAAAAAAGGAAAATATTTTGTCTTGTTTGGGCCGCGTGAATGGTACTTTTTCTTTCAATAAAAAATTAAAACGATAGAAAAATGAGTGTTTTAACAACAAATAAAAAAGTTGAAAGAAAACTGAAAAAAAGAACTTAGATGGGTTTAAATGAAGACAGCAATTTCAGAATATGTTTAAATACTTTGATATATTTTTTTCCCAAAGGTTTACGGCAGGAGGAGATTTTAAAAACAAAGCTTAGAAAACGCAAGCAAAAAAAAAACAAGACAAATTTTTAAGAAAAAAATTCCGGTTTTTAGATTTTTTTATGCAAATGTGATCTTTTGTACGAGTCGAGCCCAACACAGGGGGATATCAAGAGACCTCGTTTTCTTTGTTTAGGTTTTTTTAAATTTGATGTAACACACAGGGAAAAATTTTCCCCATGGGTGAATTTATAATTAAATTTATATTGTCCTCATATAGTCGGGGCACAGTTTAGAGTAAATATTACGAATTTTTTCAAAAATTTTAAAAACTTCTCCCGTTTTTCGACTTTTTTACTAGTGCCTAAAGGGGAACAAATTTCCCACAACCTAAAAAATTAAATTATGGGGTTTTAAAACCAAATTTAGCCCGGGAAAATTGTAGCCTTGCAGTGAGGTTGACAAATTTTTGTCAAATCAGCGGGTTGACTAAAAAAAGCCGGGTGCTTGCTTTAAAAGGGGAGTATGAAGTTTGAGACACTTATGCAACAAAAGGGAACTTTTTTTAAAGGGAAACGTTTCGCCACACAGTGGCTTCGGGCCCCAATTTCAAAAAAGGAAGGGGGGGGGGAGAGGAGGAGTTTGAGGTAAAACCGCCCCCTTAGCCGGGAAATCTGTCTGCCATTAAAATAAATTTTTGTTAAAACTAAAATTTAAAGAAAAATTAGGTTAAAATTAATTTACATGGGGGGGTGTGATTTTTGGCCCTGACTATTTTTGCGGGCGGGGCCCTGGTGCCGGCCCTTTCCCTTGAGTGGGGGTTATCACCCTGGGGGGGGTTCTTTTGGGAAAAATCCGGGGGGGGGGGGGGAAAATGGACCTGCCCCGGGAAAGGGTCAGTGGGGCCTTTTGCGGGGCCTTCCCTTTCTTTTTGTTTTATATGACAGGAGAAGTCGTTTTAAAATACTTTTGTCAGGCGATTTGGAAGCAGGGGGAAAGGGGGGGGACCCACAGGGGAAACCTTCCCCTAAGTAGGTCTTCGAAAAGGTTGGACAAGTTTTGAAGAATTCCTTGCATCAGCCCCTTGTTTGTTGCAGTTTTCTGACAGAAGTGAAAAGCAAGGGGAAAAAAAAGAGAAGCTCAAAGGATAGTCTACCCAAGATACAAAACATGGGGGGAAAGGGTTCAAGAAAAATTGGGAATACAGAATGCGCTTTACCACAACAGACGACTCGGGAAAAAGAAAAAAAATGAGCTAACCCCAAAAACCCCCCCATTGCTTTAAAACCTAGACTCCCCCAAAACCCAGGCTAATCCAGATTTCGGCTCCAGCGCAGAGCTAAACCAAAACCACCCCCAGCCCTGTTTTGGCCCTCATATTAAAGTCCTCCACCCTTAGTGCAAATCCAGACTCCCCTAAAGACTACAACTATCCCTTAAATATAAACCAACATTACAAAAACCTTTGCCCACAAAAACAGATGTATTTTCATAATACTTCTTCAACTCGAGTTTAAACTTACATCATTTTCCCCCTTTCACCTTTTTTTACTTTAATATCTGTTGCTAAACCTTTCCCATCTTCGTTGTACATCTTCCACCTTCCCCAAAAAAACTAAAAACCATTGAAAACCCGCCCAAAATACAAACCCCCAAACATTGAAAGCGGTAAAAACCACGTCCCATCACTGCAACATGCAGCAGGGGACAACACTTTCCCACTACAAAACCCCCTTCCCTTCCCCTGACAACATTTCCTTTTCCCCCACAACCTGCAGCAGTGACAAACGTCCCACCACCAAAAACAACAACACTTCAAAAGTGAAAACACGTTCCAACACAACACTTTGCAATAAGGAACACGCCCCACCACCAAAAACACTGCAGCCATAACAACCCCTCCCATTTCCCACCCAGTGAAAAAGGGCGCCCAAAACCACACATTTGGAAAACGTTTTGACAGAGCGATATATACTTCTTTAAAAATTAAACATTAGCTAAAACTCTTCAAAAAGGGGCGAAACTTGAATTTATTAATACTAAAGCAAGCAAAACCCCCGTTTTAAATCTCGTAAGAGAAAAAGCTTCTCGTTGAGCAAAACCCAACTAATAAAATTGTACACAAAAAACATGTTTAAAATGAAGCTCTTAGGGAGAGTAAAACATTTCCCTTAATAAAGTTTAAAGGTACAACACAAAGAAAAAACCAAAGGGGAAATTTTAAGGGAAAAAGTGTAATTTAACGAAATAAAAAAAGGGTGAATTAGAGGGGGACGATGTAAACAGAAGAGTAAATGAGCAAGAGGAACAACTTTTTAAGGGTTTGTAAGGTGAAGTATACTTCAAAAATAAAAGGGTTTTAACTGGCTGAGTTTTATAGAAAAACTAAATAAAATGGGAGGCGGGGACGCGACTGCGCCCCAGTACTTCCTCCCATTTTTTAATTCCCCAATTTTTTTCTTCCCCAAGAAAAAAAATTCAAAATTTGAAAAAAAGAGATTATTTAAATTTAAATTTGGGTGGCATCAGCTTTTTTTCTTGTAAAAAAAAGGAAGGTTGAAACTCACTAGAAGCCCCGCCCCTGGTGCCCTTTGGGACAAAAACCAGCTTTTCGACATCACTTAAAGGCTATGAATTTTCCCGGGTTAATGGCACCAGTAAGCCTGTGACACTACAAAAAATCTGTGACCCAAATTTAAAATAGTGGGTTGCCACGATTTCTCATACACTTTTTTAATTTGCCTACATTTTTAAACCTAATTTTTTTCCCATAATTTTTAGCATCAAACACTTCTCGCTTAACATTTTATTAATTGTGAAACCCTTTCCCGGGAGGTCGTAAATTTTTAACCTATATTTACTCTGGAGGAAAATTTAAAGTATAAAAATTTTTTGACATTAATTTTCTGTTTTTTTAACTAGATATTCTTGGATTTTTTTTGATAAACATTTGGGTTGGGAAAAGTTCTAAAAAAATAATTTGTTTAAACTTTTTCAGTGGCTGTAAAAATTTTGGGGTCAAATACAAATACAATCTGAAACAAAACATTTTTTTTTTAGAGTCAACAGATAGTTTTAAGATCCCTTTTACGGGTTAAAAAACAAAAAAAAAAAAAAAATCACAAGAAATATATTTGTCTAGTTTAGCAGGGTAAAGGGTACTAGTTATTAAATTAAAACACAAAAAAAAGAGTTTAGAGAGGGTTTGAAAGCAAAAACAAGAATTTGAAAAAATTTGGAGGGAAAAAAAAGGTTTCCCAGGATAAAGTTTTAAAGACAGTATATTGTGTGAAGACATATTTTTTAAAGGGATTAAATTTAAACCCATGAACTTGGAAAGGCGCCCAATAAAATTAAGGGAACCCCAAGAAAATTTTCAAGCGGGAAAACTCCTGTTTTTTAGGGACTAAAAACGTACATTAAGGTTTTGTACGGGTTGATTTAAAACACGGTGGATATCACTTTATATCTTTTTGTTTAAGAATTCCCGTGCGGCACTCCGGGCAGAATTTCAGAACATTGGGTTTTTTAAATTTATTTATGTTAAATAATGAAGTGACACGGGTGAAATTTAAAACAGGAGGTACATCTGAAAAAAAGTAAAATACGCGAAGTAATAAAGTAAACTACAAACGAAGTAATTAAAAATAAACTTTAAACTTTAAATTTAAAAAATTTAAACCCCCACATGAAATAAAGTGATACACATGGAAAAAAAAGTTAACTACACATGAAATAAAGTTTAACAATTTGTTAAATAATAAAAATAAACAAAAGTGATGTAATTTAAAAACAGCGAGGGAAAAAAGTAAACTACAGCTGAAATAAAAAATAAAGTTTAAAATACACTGAAGTAATAAAGTAAAATTTCACATTTAAATAAAAATGACCTCAAAAATTTAAAATTTTAAATTAAAAATACACATGAAAAATTTAAAATGAACAAAAGTTTGAAATTTAAAAAAGTAAATACTTCTGAAATAAAGTGAAAAAAAACAGTTTAATAATAAAGGGAACTACAGGGGTTTAAAAAATTTAAAATGAAAAATACAGTTTTTAAATTTAAAAAAGTGAACACAGTTGAAATAAAAAAAGGGGAATACAGTTTTTAAATAAAAAAAGGGAAATTTCAGTTGAAATAAAAAAGGGACACAGTTTAAATAATAAAATGAACCAGTTGAAATAAAAAAGTGAACTACAGCTGAAATAATAAAGTGAATTCCCCCCTTGAAAAAATAAAGTGAACTACAGCTGAAACAATTAAGTGAAACCCCAGTTGAAATAAAAAGTGGAAAATACAGTTGAAATAATAAAGTGAATACAAAACTGAAACAAAAAAGTGAACTACAGCTTTAAATAAAAAAGTGAATACCGCTGGGAAACCAAAATGAACCCCACAAACTAAAAAATGAAATGAACTACGTGGAAAAAAATAAAGTGAAATACCGCTGGAAAAAAATAAAGAGAACTACAGCCCGAAATAATTATTCATTAAAAATCTGTGTTTTTTTCCCCGCCAAAAAAATTTTAAAAAAAAATGTCAGAAAACTAGAGGGTGACTAACGTGGGGAGAGTGGGTTTGGGAACCTGGAAGGTCAGCTGGGTGTTATACACTTGCAATTGACTAAATGTTGAAAATTTTGGGGCCCCCCCCCCCCCCCCCCAAACCCCCCCCCCCCCCCCCCCCCCCCCCCCCCCAGAAATTTTTTTTCAAAGTTAAACCCGGGGTGAAACAAATGTTAAACAAGGGTGAAATTTTCAAAGAAAAGTTAGGGAAGGTGATGCAAATGTTTTGCAAGGGGGTTTCAAATGTTAGAAAGGGGGGTGCAAATGAAACAAAGGTATGCAAAAAGTTTGCCCGGGTGGGGCAAATGTTAAACAGGGGGATTTCAAATGATAGCAAGGGGATGCCCAAAAGATGCAAGGTGACACAAATGTAGCAAGGGAGGGAAATGATAGCAAGGTGATGCAAATTTAGCCCGGTGATCAAATGTTAGCAAGGTGTTGGCCCAAAAAGATTGCAAGGGGGGAAAGCAAATGAAAGGGAAAGGTTGGGGGAAAAATGAAAGGGGATGCAAAAAGTTTTGGGAAGGGATGCAAATGATAGCAAGGTGAGGGGAAAAGATAGCAAGGTGATGAAATGATAGAAGGGGATGCCCAAAAGATAGCAAGGGAGGAAAAGATAGGGAAGGCGAAGGAAATGTATCAAGGTGATGCCCAAAGAAAACAAGGTGTTAAATGATGCAAAAGGGGAAGCAAATGTTTAAACAAAGTTATGCAAATGATAGCAAGGTGAAGGAAATGATAGCAAGGGGATGCAAAAAGAAGCAAGGTGATTCCAAAAGTTAGCAAGGTGATGCAAATGATGCAAGGTGATGCAAATGATACAAAGGGGATTCAAATGTTAGCAAGGTGAGGGGGAAAAGTTTAAACAAGGTGAGGGAAAAGATAGCAAGGTGAGCAAATGTTAGCAAGGTGAGCAAAAGGGTTTGCCCAAAGGGGAGGGAAAAGTTAGCAAGGTGAAAAAAAAAAGTTAGCAAAAGGGGATCAAATGTTTTTCAAGGGGGAGCAAATGTTTGCAAGGTGATGCAAATGTAAAAAGGGTGAGGGAAATGTTTTCCAAGGGGATGCAAAAGTTAGCAAGGAGGGAAATGGGTGCCAAAGGGGAAGCAAAAGTTGCAAAGGGGATGCAAATGTTAGCAAAGGGGAGGGGAAAGTTGCAAGGGATTCAAAAGAAAAAAAGGGGGAGGGGAAAAAAAAGCAAAAGGGGAGCAAATGTAAACAAGGGATGCAAATGAAAGCAAGGGAGGGAAATGTTTTGCAACGGATGCAAATGATAGCAAGGTGATGCAAAAGTTAAACAAGGGGGATGCAAAATGTAGCAAAGGGGATTTCAAAAGAAAGCAAGGTGAGGGGAAATTTTTACAAAGGGGATGCAAAAAATTGCAAGGTGATTCAAATGATAGCAAGGGGGGAAATGTTAGCAAGGGGATGCAAATGATTTGCAAGGTGATGCAAAAGTTAAACAAGGTGATGCAAATGATTTCAAGGTTGATGCAAAAAAAAAAGCAAGGTGATGCAAATGATAGAAAGGGGAGGGAAATGTTAGCAAGGTGATGCCAAAATTTTTGCAAGGGATGCAAATGTTTGCAAGGTGGGGAAATGTTAGCAAGGTGGGTGCAAATTTTTTGCAAAGGGGATGCAAATGTTAGCAAGGTGTGCAAATGATAGCAATTTAGGGAAATGTTTGCAAGGTGATGCCCAAATTTTTTTAAGGTTATGCAAATGTTTAGCAAGGGGGAGGGAAATGAAGCAAGGTGAGGGGAAAAGATTTGCAAGGGATGCAAATTTTTAGCAAAAGGTGAGGGAAATGATAGCAAGGGATGCAAATGAAAAGCAAGGTGGGGAAAGATAGCCCAAAGGGGGGGAAATGTTCAAAGGGGATGCAAAAGTTAGCAAGGTGATGCAAAAAAATAGCAAGGTATGCAAAAAGAAAAACAAGGGATGCAAATGATAGCAAGGTGATGCAAAAGATTGCAAGGGGGATGCCCCAAAAGATGCAAGGTGTGCCCAAAAGTTTTGCAAGGTGAGGGGAAAATTTAGCAAGGTGATGCAAAAGATAAACAAAGGTGAGGGAAAGTTTAGCAAGGGGGATGAAATGTTAGCAAGGTTGCAAAAAGATAGCAAGGGGACAAAATGTTACAAGGTGATGCAAATTTTTAGCAAGGGGGAGGGGAAAGTTAGCAAAGGGGAGGGAAAAGAAAGCAAGGGGGAGGGAAAATGATAGCAAGGGGATCAAGTGATAGCAAGGTGATTCAAAAGTAGCAAGGGGATGAAGGTAGCCCAAGGGGGGTCAAAAGATTGGGAAAGGGGATGCAAATGATAGCAAGGGTTTCAAGTGAAAAGCAAGGGTGATTTCAAATGATAGCAAGGTGATGCAAATGTTTTGCAAAGGGGAAGGGGGAAATTTTGAAGGGTGCAAATGAAAGCAAGGGGAGCAAATGTTAGCAAGGTGATGCCAAAAGTTAGCAAGGGGGGATGCAAATGTTAGCAAAGGGGAGGGAAAAGATAGCAAAGGGGATGCAAATGAATTTGCAAAAGGGGAGGGAAAATGATACAAGGCAAAGGGAAAAGATTTCAAGGGATGCAAATGTTAGCAAGGGATGCAAATGATAGGGAAAAGGGTTTAGGGAAATGATTTGCAAAGGGGATGCAAAAGATAGCAAGGTGAGGGAAAAGATACAAGTGATGCAAATGATAGCCAAAGGGGAGCAAATGAAACAACGGAGGGAAAAGTTAGCAACGTGAAGGGAAATGATAGCAAGTTTATGGGAAATGTTTTGAAGGTGGGGAAATGATAGCAAGGTGATGCAAATGATACAAGGTGAGGGGGGAAAGTTAGCAAGGGATTTCAAATGATGGGAAGGTTTAGGGAAATGTTGCAAGGGATCAAATGTTAGCAAGGTGATGCAAAAGTTACAAGGTGATGCAAATTTTTTGCAAGGTGATGCAAATTTTTAGCAAGGTGATGCAAAAGGGAAAGGCCCCAAAGGGGGTGCAAAAAGATTAAAAAGGTGGCAAAAGATGCAAGGTTTGGGGGAAAGATAGCAAGGTATTTCAAATGTAGCAAGGTGAGGGAAATGTAGCAAGGTGAGGGGAAAAGATTCCAAAGGGGATGCAAATGTTAGCAAGGGGATGCAAATGAAAGCAAGGTGATGCAAATGAAAGCAAAGGGGAAAGCAAATGATACAAAAAGGGGTGCAAATGTTAGCAAGGTGGGGGGGGAAATGAACAAGGTGATTTCAAATGTTAGCAAGGTGAGGAAATGATAGCAAAGGGTTTATGCAAAAGAAAGCAAGGTGATGCAAATGATACCCAAAGGGAGGGAAATGTTAGCAAGGGGATGCAAATGTTAAACAAGGTAATGCAAAGAAAGCAAGGTGATGCAAAAAGTTAAAGGGGAGGGAAAAGTTTTCCCAAGGGGAGGGAAATGATAAACAAGGTGATTTCAAGGATACAAAGGGGATGCAAATGTTCGTAAGGGGAGGGAAAAGTTTGAAAGGGGATGCAAAAAGTTAGCAAGGGATTGCCAAAAGTTAGCAAGGTGGGTTCAAAGGTTTAGCAAGGTGAGGGAAAATTTTTGCAAGGTGATGTAAATTTAAGCAAGGGGATGCCCCAAAGTTAGCAAGGGATGGGAATTTTTTAGCAAAGGGGAAGCAAAAGATAGCAAGGAATGCAAAGATGCAAGGTGAGGGAAATTGGGTTTGCAAGGGAGGAAATGTTAGCAAGGGGTTTCAAATGTTAGCAAAGGGGAAGCAAAAAGGGTTTGCAAGGTGAGGGAAAAGTTTCAAGGTGAGAAAATGTTAGCAAGGTGTTCAAATGATAGAAAAGGGAATGTAAATTTTACAAGGTGGGGAAAATTTTGCAAGGTGAGGGAAATGTTAGCAAGATGATGCAAATGTTACAAAGGGGATGCAAAAAGTTAGCAAGGTGAGCAAATTTAGCAAAGGGGATCCCAAAAGATACAAGGTGAGGGGGAAAAATAGCAAGGGTTTATGCAAATGTTCCCCAAAGGGGAGGGAAAAGTTAGCAAGGGGTGAAAAAGTTAGCAAGGTGAGAGAAAAAGTTAGAATGTGAAGCAAAAAGTTAGCAAGGTGATGCAAATGTTAGCAAAGGTTTAAGCAAATGTTTGCAAAGGGGATGCAATTTATAGCAAGGTGATCAAAAAGATAGCAAAAGGGGGGGAAAAGTTTGCAAGGTGGGGAGAAATGTTAGCAAGGTGAAAAGCAAAAAGTTAGCAAAGGGATTCAAATGTTAAACAAGGTGAGGGAAATGTTAAACAAGGTGAGAGAAATGTTTGCAAGGGTTTTGCAAAAGTTTGCAAGGTGAAAGCAAATGTTAAACAAGGGGGAGGGGGAAAAGTTAGCAAAGGGGGGAGAAATGTTGCCCAAAGGTTTATGCAAAAGTTAGCAAAAAGGGAGGGAAAAATTTTGCAAGGGGGAGAGAAATGTTTGCAAGGGGGATGCAAATGAAAAGCAAGGTAATGTAAATGTTAAACAAGGTGAGGGGAAAAGTTTTGCAAGGGGGGAAAAAGTTAGCAAGATGATGCAAATGTTAAACCAAGGTGATGCAAAAAAGATAGGGAAAGGGGAGGGAAATGATAGCAAGGGAGGGGAAAGATAAAAAAAAGAGAGATCAGTTATTTAAAAGTAATGAAAAAAATAAACAAGGAGAAGGGAAAAGATACCAAGGTGAAGGAAATGATAAAAAGTTGAGGGAAATGACAGCAAGGTGAGGAAAATGAAAGAGAAAAGAAAGGAAAATGATAGCAAGGTGATGGGTATGACATCGAGTTTAGGACGATGACAGCAAGGAGAGATGAAAGTAAAAAGAAGGAGACAAGAAGAAGGTGAGAGATAGGATACAAATGTAAGAGAGGGAAAAGAAAGATGAGAGAAATGAGTGCAAAATATTTCAGAGTGCAGAGAAATGCAAGTTGTGATTTCTGGGTATTTTTAATGACAAATAATCAGTTGTGCAAAAAAAAATCAAGATCTACTCAGAGTATATATTGTTTTTGTCTGGAAAAATATATCAATATAAGAGAACATAAGAACGAAGGAACACTGCAGAAGGCCTACTGGCCCATGCGAGGCAGGTCCAGGTCTCCTACCGGCTTAAGCCAATGCACCCAACCTAGTCAGGTCAGGTCACATTGACTTAAGGGAGGAACACGGCAACCGACCTGGTAGCACAAGCTATCAGGTCTAACTCACACCCACCCACATCTACTCATGTATTTATCCAACCTATTTTTAAAGCTACACAACGTTCTGGCCTCTATAACGGTACTTGGGAGTTTGTTCCACTCATCCACAACTCTATTACCAAACCAGTACTTTCCTATATCCTTCATGGAATCAGAGTTGATTCAGTATAATTCACCAGTAGCTGTATGACCCAAATATTTTAATGCTAACCAGGGAATATAATAATCCACTTCGAGGACAGCGTGAAACAAGCTTTTATGCCACAAGACGGGCAGAAAGCAGCAACTTCACTCTGGCTGTACCTTTCTCCAGAACATCACTCCATCTGAGATCATATATACCCAGGATGACTCGAGTATGGAACACATTCGTACAGCATAATGATGTCAACGAGATAACGTCAGTTGATCACATGAAAATGCTGGCCCACAGATGGCTCCAACTTCATCCTGTTCCCTACTTGTATGTCTCATAACAATAAAAATGCTTTCAAATGAGCTGATGTAGGTAACAGCTCTTATCTTGTCAATAAAGTTAGGTATCCTTAACCTGTAAATAGCTTGTCAATAAAGCCAGGGATCCTTAACCTTGTCAAACCCTGTGTAAAATAATAATAATAATAATAATAATTATTATTATGATCATCCTAACACACTGCCCTTCAGAAAGTGAGAAAAGGTAAATATCCAGGGCCCAGAGATGGATTCCTGGATATATGGATCAGGGAATAGATGGAGAGAGAAATGAGAGAACAGATATTTTAAAGCCTGACTTGAGCAAGACTGTAAAACAGGATATAGTTTCATAATCAATTACTCTGGTTTAATTTACTATCAATTTGCTGTCACATGGAAGGTGAACTCTGAGAGCTGAGTAACAATAGTTGAACCAACAAATATAACTTTCTTGAATAATTTCTGCCTTTAAACTTACTTCTGAATTATTTCTTCTAACAGTTACTGAACATGAAAATAAAAGAAAAGAACAACAGTATTTGTTTATTAACGCAGGAATCATCAATAGATTTACGAAACAAAAAATCTGAACCTAGTGAGCTCAACCTGATTTTCTTGACACCATTGACTAACCTCATCTTTATACTATAAATTTTCCTGATTAATGAAGCTTTAAACCCACATTAGGTGTGAGAACCAGTGAAATTATTATTATAATAATCAAGGGGAAGCGCTAAACCCGGAGGATTATACAGCGCCTGGGGGGGGGGGGATGTGGAAGGCATTCAGGCTTAATTCGGGGAACTGGAGCACAGATCCAATTCCCTAAATCAAGAGCCCCTCACCAACATCAAGGAACCTTCCTTGAGGGGAGAACCAGTGAATGTTTAAGGAGAATGTATAGTGAACACGTCAAGGTGAAGAGTAGCTTGCAAGTCATGGTACAAAGTTAACTAGAGAAGGTTTGTGGTGAATTGTAGGTGAACTAGTCAATCAAGAATGCTAGAATAGCCAAATATGACCAAATTAAATAAAAAGGAAGCAATATAAACAAAATCTAATGATAAAAATCTAATGATTATCACTCACAGGATCCTGGATACCGACACCAATAGTAAGAGGTTCAACCATGACGTCATTTCTTTACATAAATGCTTCTTATAACTATAGTTCTGCAATATTCTCTTCAACAAACATAAATCAACATAAGGAAAAACGAATACTTAGTGATTAATGCAGATCTCACCGATTTATAACTAATAAAAAAAAAGGAAGCGCCCTAACATTTGCTAGACCTGATGATTTTGACGTCAAAGATGTCAGCCTGACTGTCAGGATGCGAAACTTTCTGGTTAATGAAGGTTTGAACATTAATAAAACCTCCACGTCATTCGCTGGACAATATTCTGGTTCATGTAAACATTTAAGATACTTCACAGGAATCACTGAGATTAATACTAAAACTGGGATTTGGCAAGCTGGCTAAGCTACGTGTGGAAGGATGTATACTGGTGGACGGATAATTGAGTGTGAACGGTTTACTGGAGGAAGGATAACTATCGAAACAATAACTATTCGAAACAAAACTATTAGTGGAAGGAAAACTATCGTTGGAATGATAAGTACTGGTAGAAGAATAACTATTGGATAAAAATATTATTGTTGAAGGTATTACCATTGTGAAAGTTTAGCTACACATGGAAGGAAAATTACTGAAGGAATGGTAACGTCTAATGAAATAGTGATAGATGGATAACTACTGGGAATATCATTGCAAGAGGAAGGATAACTACTTGTGAAAGGATTACTTCTCGTTCAAGAATAACTACTAGAAGGATAACTACTGATGACTGGGTAACAGCAATTGCAAAGACAACTACCCATGGAAGGGCAAGTACCTGTGAAAAGCAACCTTCAAACCTGTAACTATCAATACTGGAAAACTACTGTGAGAGGAACAACTATGGGTGGAATGACAGCTGCTGGAATATAACTAACTGATAAGGCAAATTGTAATAAGTTACGTAGCGTTAGGACAATATTGGAAAAAAATGTCCGAGTGTTGCTACTTGTAGTGTCAGTAGTGGTAGCGTCAGTGATGGCGTCACTACTATAGTGTCACTTCTAGTCGAACGTCACTTCTAGTAGAACGTCACTACTGGTAGTGTCACTACTAATAGCGTCACTACTAACAGCGTCATTTCTAGTAGAATGTCACTACTGGTAGTGTCACAACTGGTAGTGTTACTACTGGTAGTGTTACTGCTGGTTGTGTTACTGCTGGTGGTGTTACTACTGGTGTTACTACTGGTGTTACTACTGGTGGTGTTACAACTGGTGGTGTTGCAACTGGTGGTGTTACAACTGGTGGTGTTACTACAGGTAGTGTCACAACTGGTGGTGTTACTACAGGCAGTGTCACAACTGGTGGTGTTACTACTGGCAGTGTCACAACTGGTAGTGTTTTTTCTGGTATTGTGTCCATGGGTAGTATCACTACTGGCAGTCTCTCTATTGGTAGAGGTACACTACTTGTAGTGTACGTTAGGCTACGTATGGCCAGCAGTACCAGCCTGGTTGATCATGCCCTTATTCACCGGAGCCCTGGTCAAGAACTGGGCCCCTGGAACACCCTCCAGATACAATCTAGGTATGGTACTGTTTTCTCCTCTGACATTACCTGATAGCTGTGACAATGAGACAACCTTCTTAAAAGGCATTACTAAGCACTGAAATCACATTATTATCTATATTAATATATACACTGTTTCTTAACGAGCAGGCTTTCCTGATACACTCGTTCATAGAGCCGTCTTCAGACTGGTTGGATATTCAGCTGTTTACTCCTTTATATACCAAAATAAAACACTGCTGAAGGTATGAAGGCACTCACCTGGCAAGAGTCACATGATGTCATACACACAGCTCATACACGCAGACAACTGGAGCGTGAACTCACTCACCTTGACAACTCGATCGTGAAGATCTGGGTAAAATAAAAAAAAACAATCAGGAGCGTGTAAACCAAAAACAAACATAAACAAAAGCAAGGAAGGGGTTGGATATTCAGCTGTTTACTCGTTTATATACTACAAAGACACTAACTTGTACGTTGAACTATTTGTCTTTCGTCTCTGCGTGCCTAATAACTTTGCACATTGTCTTGTGTAGACTTAGTGTTGTGAGGGAAAAGTTCAATAGATAGGAGTAGCGAGGGAGTATATAGTAACAATAGTTTCATTGCCGGCTACTTGTTAAGGTAGGGTAAGTCCAGCTCCCGCTATCCCTTCCCCTCCTTCCCCCCCCCCGAAAGGTGACGTGTGGGGCTCCGGTCCAAACAGTAATCACTAGACTCCACATCTTTCCCCGCATACTGTAAGTACATGCCCGCCTTGTATTCTAGTGGATTTATTGGTTGAAAGCTTCGCTTTTGACCAATAATAAACTTAGTCCTTTCAGTCTTGCTCTAGGTTGACTGTTGTAATAATCACCACGTCTTTTAGGTATTGTACTTATCATGGAGAGTGATTTCTAAGCAGTGGGAAACCTGTCTATCTTTCCAGCTTGGATGACAGAGAGGGTCACCTGCCAATCAACGAGTGGAATTGATGGAGATGGACTAACGTCCTGAGACTTCCCCTTTTTGGATTTAATTACCTGTGCACCTGTATGAATTGCAGGACGTAACCCTCATCATTGCAGGGTAAGAACTGCTTTCTGTCATCGGGATAGAATACTCACGGCGATTACTTGAAGAACGAACCGGTGGGTTGTAACCAACACCTGGGACCCCCCCTTCCCCCATCATCAGCAACGGCTACGATTTCAACAACACGCAGTGTCACCAACACCAGACACCCAAGTTTTAGAAATATTAGCGTTGAATTCAGATATTTATATTTTTCATTTTTCATTTTCTTTAATGTAGGATCAATATTTCATGTTTAAGTGTTTTATATTTTATATTTTCTAAATAATAAATTGTTTATGTTTGTCAGTTTTTGTTCTTTTTCTATTCATTAATTTTCCTGAGGAGGAGCCAGCTTTGGTAATACTGCCTGAAGTTGTTACAGAGCTGAGTAAGCCTTCACAGTGTGGACTCGTAAAATTTGTATATATAAATCATTTGCCTTATTACATAATATATTTCGTATGTGAGTTGACGGACTTTGACAAGTTGCATGTATACAAAGGTTTTCTAGTGTGTGACCCACATTGTTTTTCTGTCACCTTGTGGCACTTTTTTCATTTTATTCACAGATGGTTCTCATGCAAGACCGGTTTTTTTTGTCACACTAATTATATTCAGGATGACCTTTATTAATGATAAAATACCTCTACACTTCTTTGTTCTACCTCATTAGTTTTGCCCTGCTAGAATGGCAGTTAGGCAAACACATTACAGATGAGCCTGTCTAGGATCTAGTGTCGGATAATTATCTGGGATCAAGATTCTAAATAATAATATATCTTTATTTACAAGTACATGTACAAAGTGTACGGATCTACCTGACATCAATGACATATTACTATAGACAGCCCCTTTTTATGCAGAGCATTTCTGGCATATTAGGTCAGTTTTATCCCAGGATGTGACCCACACCAGTCGACTAACTCCAAGGTATGCATTTTACTGATGGGTAAACACAGACAACCGGTGTAAAGAAACACGTCCGATGTTTCTACTCTGGCCGGGAATCGAAACCAGATACTCGCTGTGTGAAGCCGTGTGGCCACCAGGCCATAAGTTAAACTCTGGTTGTCTGGGCTGTCTGCAGTCTTGATTCTTAATATCCTGTAGAAATATTTAAATTGTGATTAACACCTGGAGCCTGTTTGGCAGATTGCCTAGGGGCTAGATACCAATTTTTTGTCTTGGTAAAGATGTCCTCCTAACTTCTATTTTCTCTGTGGGACAGACCAGCCGATGGGAAATTCCCACGTGATAGTTATCACTATGAAACACAAGGAAACAGCAAAGATATAATCTCAATTAAATCTATATTAGCAGTTTTTAAGCGGGGGAAAGGCCTCATTATTTTTTTCCAGGGGGAATATGAGCGACCACAGAGCAAAAATAAGGAATGGGCTTACACATGTTTTTATGCCCTAATTTGCATTTTCATGGGGGGAGGGGGGTGCGCTCTCCGCAGATCAAAACCTGAAATTGAACTCAAAATATGCAAGAAGTTACCCTTCAAAAATTAGTTATTTATCCACCGTAGTTCCTTCTGCTGGTAACCAACTGACAGGGAGGTCGGCAGCTGGTTTCATAAACCTACCTACTGGTAACCACCTGATAGGGAGGTCGGCAGCTGGTGTCATGAGCCTATCTACTGGTAACCACCTGACGGAGGTCGGCAGCTGATGTCATGAACCTACCTACTGGTAACCACCTGACAGGGAGGTCGGCAGCTGGTGTCATGAACATATCTAATGGCCACTACCTGACAGGGTGGAATATATAAGGGTTTTAAAAAGCTTTATTAACCAGGAAGACTGGTATCCTGACAGTGAGGTCGGCAGCTGGTGTCGTCAGGGTCACCGCGTCGAGTTCACTATACTCCTTGAGCTTCCTTTTTTTAAGAAATTACTAATTAATGCATTGATCCCGAGTGCTTTTTTCCTTAATTTGTGTATATTTTAGTATACATGTGTACACGCACACTCTCAAAACAGCCGTACGTAAATACACAAAACCATGTATGGATATGTGCACAGGCACATATCCATACATACTTTGCTTCTCTGGAATTTTGTGACTTCCCCCTCCTATTTCTTTTGCATACATTGAGGTAAATGAGACTGATTTTGTGGAAAACTGGGATGCCTTTCTAGGATAGCACAGCTATCGAATTACATATAGTATTTAGTTCTTTACGCCTTCGTTTTCATGCATATATATCATAGTGAACAATCTAGACATACTTGCCAGACTCACACATACTTTGATGCTTAAGATGTTTAGGTAGAGGCTGCTCTTAGAAAGCTAGAGTACTAGTAATTGCTAGATGGGTAACTACCGTGGAAGTAAAAATTAGTACTAAGATAGGCAGGGTTAGAAGAGTACATACTGTAAAAGCAATTAACTATTTAAGTGTAACTATCTTAGACGGGCCGCTAACAGTAGAAGAGGGAACACCTAAGAGCATTAACTATAGAACCAATTTTATGAACTCTCTCACTCTCTCTCTCTCTCACACACACACACACACACACACACACACACACACTCAGGCCAAAGACACGTGTGCTAGAGTATGGAAAAGGTATGGAAGGCAAAGGACTAGGAAAACATGGAGTTGAGCCGAAGAGCCCGAAGTGAATATGCATACATAAAGAGAGAAGCTCAGCGTCATTACGAGAATGACATACCATCAATGAAACACAAAGAAACAGCAAAGATATAATCTCAGTTAAATCTATATTAGCAGTTTTTAAGCGGGGGAAAAGGCCTCATTACTTTTTTTCCAGGGGGAATATGAGCGACCACAGAGCAAAAATAAGGAATGGGCTTACACATGTTTTTATGCCCTAATTTGCATTTTCATGGGGGGAGGGGGGTGCGCTCTCCGCAGATCAAAACCTGAAATTGAACTCAAAATATGTAAGAAGTTAGCCTTCAAAAATTAGTTATTTATCCACCGTAGTTCCTTCTGCTGGTAACCAACTGACAGGGAGGTCGGCAGCTTGTGTCGTGAACCTACCTACTGATAACCACCTGACAGGGAGGTCGGCAGCTGGTGTCATGAACATATCTAATGGCCACTACCTGAGGGTGGAATATATAAGGGTTTTAAAAAGCTTCATTAACCAGGAAGACTGGTATCCTGACAGTGATGTCGGCAGCTGGTGTCGTCAGGGTCACCGCGTCGAGTTCTCGGTACTCCATAAGCTTCCTTTTTTTAAGAAATTACTAATTAATGCATTGATCCCGAGTGCTTTTTTCCTTAATTTGTGTATATTTTAGTATACATGTGTACACGCACACTTTCAAAAGCAGCCTTACGTAAATACACAAAACCATGTATGGATATGTGCGCAAGCACATGTCCTTACATACTTTGCTTCTCTGGAATTTTGTGACCTCCCCCTCCTATTTCTTTTGCATACATTGAGATAAATGAGACTGATTTTGTGGAAAACTGGGATGCCTTTGTAGGATAGCACAGCTATCGAATTACTTATAGTATTTAGTTCTTTACGCCTTAGTTTTCATGCATATGTTTCATAGTGAACAATCTAAACATACTTGCCAGACTCACACATAGTTTGATGCTTAAGATGTTTAGGTAGAGGCTGCTCTTAGAAAGCAAGAGTACTGGTAATTGCTAGATGGGTAACTACCGAGGGTGTAAAAATTAGTACTAAGATAGGCAGGGTTAGAAGAGTACATACTGTAAAAGCAATTAACTATTTAAGTGTAACCATCTTAGATGGGACGCTACCAGTAGAAGAGGGAACACGTAAGAGCATTAACTATAGAACCAATTTTATGAACTCTCTTACTCTCTCACTCTCTCTCTCTCTCACACACACACACACACACACACACACACACAGAGGCCAGAGGCTGAAAAATTATATGAGTAAAAGGATCTTAGGGTGAGCATCATACCGAGCACATCTCCTGAGGTGCCCATAGACCAAATAACTGCTGCAGACATCCAAGTAAGGAGTCATTCACGGCTCTATATATCGTGTACGTCAGGCCCGTGTTGGAGTACGCAGCGCCATTTTGGAACCCACACCTGGCCAAATACACAAAGAAATTATAAAATGTGCAAGGGTTTGTAACAAGACTAGCCCCGGAGCTGAGGGGTTTGTCCTACGAGGAGAGGTTAATGGAACTCAACTTGGCAACACTGGAGGACAGAAGGGATAGGGCAAGAACATAATAACATATAAAATACTTAGATGAATTGGCAAGGTAGACAGGAACAGAATGTTTTAGAGATGTGACACAGCAACAAGGGATCACAGCTAGAAGGTGAAGACTCGGATGAATCAAAGCGATGTTAGGAAGTATTTCTTTAGTCAGAGAGTTGTCAGTAATTGGAATAGTGTGGAGAGTGACGTAGTGGAGGCAGAAACCATACATAGTTTTAAGACAATGTTTGATAAAGCTCATGGACCAGGGAGAGAGAGGACCTGGTAGTGATCAGTGAAGAGGCGGGGCCAGGAGCTATGAATCGACCCCTGCAGCCACAAATAGGTGAGTACAATTAGATGTGCACACACACAATCACACACAATCACACACGCATACACACACACACACACACACACACCAAACATGGCCTAGAGTAGGAAAGTATGGACGACCAGGAAAACTGGAGTGACCACACCCAAAGAATGTGCTACAAGTATGAGAAGTAGCTTTTGGAATAAACAAAGGACCTAAATAACCATGGAGTTGATACGCCCATCGAGGAAATGAATATGCATACATGGAAAACTCGCACGGCGCTTAGAGGAATGAATCCTATCAAAAGCCTATTTTCTGAACCAATTGTTATACAGAAATGCACAGGAAAAAGAGGATGGTCAAATGCACCCTCCTGGCTCAAAAAAAGTCCTTTTGATGTCCACGAATTAATGGTTCTGAAACTTAAGAAGTATGCAGGAGAATAGAGTGGGAAAGCACTACAGTGGTAAAGGGAATCGATGTACCGAAGGATCTTGGTTAGTGATGAGCAGGCTCGGGAAACATCAACACATATAAGTGGATCTGGGAATAGATAAGAATAGCGTATCGACATCAAAGGAGTAATTTAAGCCACTGTACACCATGTACGACAGGCCCATACTGGAGTATGCAGCACCAGCATGGAACCCACACCTGGTCTAACACGTCAAGAAATTAGCGAAAGTGCAAATGTTTGCAGCAAGACTAGTACTGGAGCGTAGAGGTATGTCGTACGAGGATAGATTAAAGGTGGGGGTAGTACATGATATTGACATATAAAATACTGAGAGGAATGGACAAGGTGGATAGGGACGGTTTGTCTCAGAGAAGAGAAACAAAAACAAGGGGTCACAGCTGAAAGTTGAAGACTGAGATGAGTCTCAGAGATGTTAGGAAGTACTTTTTCAGTCATTGAGGTGTCAGGAAATGAAACAGTCTGGAGAGTGATGTAGTGGAGGCAGGATTCATACATAGCTTTAAGAAGAGGCACAATAAAGCTCATGGAACAGGAAGAAAGAAGACCTATTTGAGACCAGTAAAGAAGACGGGTAAGGAAGTATGACTCAACCCCTGCAACCACAATTAGGCGAGTCCACACACACACACACACACACACACACACACACACACACACACACACACACACACACACATTTTAGCTTGACGTTTTGTGTAAAGAATGGTTAAAAATTATTTTAACACCAGATTCATCAGATGCTCAGGTGACTACAATTGGGTGAATGCACATACGATACGATAAACCTCATGGAACAAGGAGAGAGGGATGACCTAGTAGCGACATGTGAAGATTAGAGGCCAGGAGCTGTTACCCGACCCCTGTAAAAACAAATCGGTGAGCACAAATGAGTACGGACACATGCACAAAAACTTAGCGACTTCTCACTCAGCAGCACAAGCTGCAAGCTGATGTATTGGTAGCCAGCTGAGGAAAGTCAGTGAACGAAGAATGGGAAAACCAAATGGCATTTAAAAAAGGGAAGAGGAGCCGAGGAGGTACAGCAATGATTTGAGGGATACAAAAGAAAAAAAAATCTCTTAGTTGAAATTAGATATTTGGTGGAAACAAAATGGGAAAATTTAATGATCATTAAACGGAAATGTGGGAAAAATAAAAGTATTTGATGATAAAGACTGAGGCCACAGAAATGGAGAAGTTGAATGAAAGGAAGAATGAGGTGAAGAATGGAAAAAATACAGCAGTTGGGGAGATAAATTATGAAACAATCTTTACAGAAATACTCTCAATAAAGTGAGGTGCAGGGTATATTAGTCAAACTAACTACTAAGACAGAAATGATACTGAATCCTGTAACAGAAATCAGTCAAGGCTGTCAGGCAGAAAGATATCAACTTAAATACCTCGATTAAGACAGAACAAAAAAAATAGGAAAAAAAAATCATGAGGGAGAGGATGAAAGAGACAAAGAGGAAGCAGGAAATGCAAGTAGAGTTACAGAGGCTCACCACCTGGAGCGCTCTATGGCCTTACTGGGTTTAGTGCTTCTTAAAGATTATACGGTGTACAGATTCTTGAACGATTCCTTACTAAGGCGTTAAAACTCTATTCTTAGGTTTGCCAGGCGCTCATAGGCTTTCTGGAGTCCTTTCTGTCTCCACTGTAAATACTTCCTTAAATCCTAAAATCTCTTGAGCTTTTCACATCTCTGTCGTTTGTTGTGATCTCTCCTCCTTCCTTCTTCAGCTTTATTTACTGGTCCTTGACACTCGTTTTCCTCCTGGTTTGGTTGTGCAACAGCTTCGGGTCAGACTTGGATCTATGCATATTCGTTTATGGTTCTTGTAATCTCACTATTTTTCTGGGTTCTTTGTCTACTTTTTCCATGCTCGTAGGTTTGGCCTTTCCGCTTCACTTGTAACTCTGTTATGCATTCGCATCTCTGGGTCATGTGATCATCACCTCCAAGGGGCCCTTCATATGTGATGTTCTCAGTATCTGAACTTCTCAAATTGAATGAGGTTTAGTCCTGGTGGTTCATCTCTCTCTTTCTGGTTGTGTTCCTAACGTGTTTATGCACTTCAATCTCTTTGTGATGGAAATCATCCACAACTAGTAACTTCAGCTAGTGTATCAACCATTGCTCTGTTGCTCTCATCATATTCGTGTGTGTGTGTGTGTGTGTGTGTGTGTGTGTGTGTGTGTGTACTCACCTAATTGTACTCACCTAATTGTGGTTGCAGGGGTCGAGACAGCTCCTGGCCCCGCCTCTTCACTGATCACTACTAGGTCCTCTCTCTCTCTCTCTCTGCTTCCAGAGCTTTGTCATACCTCGTCTTAAAGCTTTGTATGGTTCCTGCCTCCACTACATCACTTGTTAGGCTATTCCACTTCCTGACGACTTTATGACTGAAGAAATACTTCCTAACATCCCTATGACTCGTCTGAGTCTTCAGCTTCCAGTTGTGACCCCTTGTTTGTGTGTCCCTTCTCTGGAACAACCTGTGTCTACCTTATCTATTCCACCCAGTATTTTGTATGTCGTTATCACGTCTCCCCTGACCCGCCTGTCCTCCAATGTGGTCAGTCCGATTTCCCTCATCCTTTCTTAAGACATACCCCTGAGCTCCGGAACTAGCCTTGTTGTGTGTGTGTGTGTGTGTGTGTGTGTGTGTGTGTGTGTTCGTGGGTGTGTGCGTGTTCGTGGGTGTGCGTGTGTTCGTGGGTGTGTGCGTGTTCATGGGTGTGTGCGTGTTCGTGGGTTGTGTGCGTGTTCGTGGGTGTGTGCGTGTTCGTGGGTGTGTGCGTGTTCGTGGGTGTGTGCGTGTTCGTGGGTGTGTGCGTGTTCGTGGGTGTGTGCGTGTTCGTGGGGTGTGTGCGTGTTT
>NC_069408.1:70893117-70905617 GCF_026875155.1 Cherax quadricarinatus
ATGATGACAGCATAATGATGGTGATCACATATAGGGTGATAACAAGAGAGTGACAGTGATGACATGGAACTGACAGTGATGACATCAGAATGACAGTGATGACAGCACTACTGGTATCACATCTTAAACAGTATCTTATAATCGACTATCTTCCTGTATTCGTATACATTTGCTGTCAGCATTAATTTTAGGATCACTGGGAGGCTGGAATCTGTCGTAACATAAACTGTAACATTGTACTAAATTCTTCCTTAATTCCAATGTCTCAGTGTTATAATTACTTCTTTCAAAATATACAAACACAAAATGAGGAAAATAACAGATCTCGGAATCAATGCAGGCATTAAAACTTCTTTTAAAAAGGATGACTACATATCCTAGATGTCGACAAGGTGACCCTGATAACACCAGCTGTCGACTTCACTGTTAGGTATAATCAATCTTCCTGGTTAATGAAGGACTGGAAACCCATATATATATATATGTCGTGCCGAATATGTAAAACTGGTCAATTAGCAAGAACTCATTTAAAATTAAGTCCTTTCTAAAATTTTCTCTTATAGGTTTAAAGATATATTTTTTTCATTAATGTTAATGTAAAAATTTATAATTTTGCACCAAAAGGAACTTAGAAAACTTACCTAACCTTATTATAGCAAGAACAATTTATTTTAGCCTAACCCAACTAAATATATTTCAGATTTGTTTACAATAATTTAATATTAAACAAACACAGTGAAATATATTTTTTTCGTTAGGTTCAGAATGATTTTGGGGAATTATTACATACACAAATTTTCACTTGTCCTATATGGCAAGATGAACGTTGATATTTAAGCCAAGATCGCAAGTTCTGCCTATTCGGCACGACATATATATATATATATATATAATATATATATATATATATTATTATATATTTATATTATATATTATATATATATATATTATATATATATTTATATATCCTCCACGTCTGATGACGGCCAGTTGGTTGATCCATGATACTAGATACTACACAGGTATCATCGTAATTCAGCTTTGTATTGCGAGTTACCACATTATTATAATCAAAAAGAAGCGCTAAACCACAAGGGTGGGAGTTACCACAGCCTCAGCTATCTGGTACATTACTTCTCTCTACATATTTTCAATCTTTACTCATAATCATCTGCTTCAATCTTTACTTATTAACCTATCATTGCATCAGTTTCTTTTTTTCTGTTTCTTTTGATTTTCACTTTCATAGCTATGTGTCATGGTGGACAATTTGGATATGGGAGAATTGGACCTGCCTCGCATGGGCCAGTAGGCCTGCTGCAGTGTTCCTTATTTTTTTATGAGTGTAGGATTAACTCATACCACGGTATCAAATTTTTCTTGGTCGTTATTGCTCCCCCTGAATGGGGCCCAATGTATATAATGTATATAATGTGCATTTGATGTACATTGTCTTCCTCACAATTATATATTGCCAATATTGTCATTAATTAATGGCTAAAATGAAAATATCTTGTTTTATTTTATTATTTGACTTTGTTATATTAGTTATGTATGTAGGTAGGATGTAACATATTACACTTCTTACTGTGCTCGCTGTTGAAGAGTTGTGATTGGCTGTCTGCAGTCGCAAACTACCTTTCTAACTATCGCTCACTTGTTTGTGATAGGCCCGTACCTTGCACCATTGCTGGAGCACCATGGGCGAGTCGCTTCTCATCTGGTGCTCGCATCAGGTGAGTCGAGAAAGCTCTCTTCACAGCTGGTCATCTCTCGACCACCATCTCTCTCCATCTCTCCGGGGATCACGTCTCTCTTTTGTCTGTTCGTTATTTAGACTGTTTTGGCAGAGTATGGTTTCGCTGGTGAGTCGATGCATACTTCTTGTAAGAATCAATGAAATTTAAGGAGAATGCATAGTGAACAAGTCAAGGTGAAGAGAGACTTACAGGTCAAGGTACAAAGTTAACTAGGGAGTTTTATGGTGAACTGAAGGTGAAGTAATCTAATGATTATCACTCACAGGATCCTGGACACCGACACCAGTAATAAAAGGTTCAACTATGACGTTATTTCTTCCTCACAATGCTTCTCATTAAATATATTTCTGCAATATTTTCTTTAACGGACATAAATAAAAAATAAGGAAACAACGAATACTTGCGATCAATGCAGACCTCACCGATTTATAATTAATAAAAGAAAAATACAGGAAGAAACGTCCTATTGATGAGCTCGACCTGATGATCTTGACGCCACAGAGGTCAACCTCACTCTCAGGATATGAATCTTCCTGGTTAATGAAGGTGGTGACCAATAGGCTGGTTCATGTAAACATTTAAGATACTTCACAGGTATCACTGAGATTAATATTGAAACTGGGATTTATCAAGCTGGCTAAGCTACGTGTGGAAGGATATATACTAGTGGACCGATAATTGTGTGTGAAAGATTTACCGGAGAAAGGATAATTTTAACGATAACTACTGCAAACAAAACTACTAGTGGAAGGAAAACTGTAGGTAGAATGATAATTACTGGTGGAAGAATAACTAAATGATAAAATAAAAATTGTTGAAACTATTGCTATTATGAATAACTACGTGTGGAAGGAAAATTACTGTTGGAATGGCAACTACTAATGGATTAAATACTGATAGAAGGATAACTACTGGAGAAAATGTCATTGCTAGTGAAAATATAACTACTTTTGAAAGGATTAGTTTTCGTTCAAAAATAACTACTAGACTAGGTAACGACAATTGCGAAGATAACTACCTCCTAACCGGTAACTATCAAAACTTTGTAACTACTGTGAGAGGAACGACTGTGTGTGGAATGACAACTGCTGAAATTTAACTAGTAAGCGAATACTAGTAATAAGTTATGTAGCGTTAGGAGACGGAGTACTGGAAACAATGGGCCAAAAAAAAAATATTACCACTAGTGATTAGTTTTTCAGCTATAAATTCTTTGAATTACTTACAGTTGAGAGTCGTCTGGTCGTTGGAGCTCCAGTGTTTCCCAATCATTAGTACGACTCCCAATCCTTCCTTCTTTTCGTTTCTATTCTGTGTGCTAATCTCTTTGGAAGGTGATATATTTTGTCAGTGTAATTTTTCTGGTCATGGTAAGGGCTTGATTTCTTTGGTCTAGGGATTTTCATTGCTAAGAGGGCAGGTATATGGTTTCGAGTTGTTCATTGGCGGTGAGTGGGGGGGAGGGGGACTGGTATACCATCTTTCGTTTGCGTTTGGCAGATGTTTTGCTTTTGCAACCAATCTTCCTGATTAATGAAAGCTTTAAAACGAACGCCAGGTTTAAGGTAAATAAAACTTTGACAGCAGCGACCAGCCTCACCGACAAGCTACAGTCTTCCTGACTAATGAAAGCTTTAAAGCTCACATCAGGTGAACAAAGTCTAAGATGTAAGAACCAGTAAAAGTTTACGAAGAATGTACAGTAAACAGCACGCCAAAGTGAAGAAAGTTTTACAGGTCAAAGTACAAAGTTAACTAGAGAAGTTTTATGGTGAAATGTAGGTGAAGTAACCATTTAAGAATGTTAGAAAAGCAAAAAAGAGAAATTAAATAAAAATGAAGCATTATAAACGATAAAAATCTAGTAAAATGATAAAAATAATATAAATAATAAGAAAAATCTAATAATTATCACTCGCAGAATCCAGGATGCCGACACCAGTAGTAAAAGGTTCAAGCATGAAATTATTTCTTCCTTACATAATGCCTCCTATTAAATACATTTCTGCAATATTTTCTTTAACATGCATAAAAATTAGGGAAAAAAAAAGAATAGTGGTTAGTGCAGAATCACCATTTATGTAACCAGAAAAAAGTAAGGTGTTCAACAGATTTGAGGTTAATCTGATAATCTTGACACAGACGTCAACCTAACTGATTAATGAAGGTTTGAAAATTAACATGTACCTCCACGTCAGGTGGTGACCAATAGGCTGGTTCATGGTACCAGAAAACCTTTAAGATACTTCGCAGGTACCGAGATTAACACTGAAACTGGGATTTATCAAGCTTGCTAAGTTACACGTGGATAACTATATACTTGTGGATTGATAACTAGTGCCTCTAAATTGCCAATCTCCATTGCTCACAAAATAAATTTGTCCATCACCACTAACGCCGTTCCTGAGGAGTTCAAGGTGGCCATAATTACTCCTTTCTTCACGAAAAATAGTAGGTTTGATGTCAGCAACCATAGGCCTGTTAGTTTACTCCAAAATTATAGAAGTGGTGGTGTACTGTCAAGTAAACTATCTTAATGGCAAAAACATTATCTAAAATTACTAATCAGGTTTTAAGAGATCTTACTCGAACGACACTTCCCTAATTAATCTGATGGATTACATGAGAAATGAAGTTTCGGTAGGGAACCTATAGGTATTAGGTAACATTACACTTGTAAAAGACCTTCGATGCTGTCAACTACAATATATTAGGTAAGAAACTACAAGCTACCGGCATACATGAAACAAGTTGTCAAGATCAACAACACAGAATCAGAACCCCTGCTGATAGCATGTGGGATTTCCCCAAGGTAGTATTCTGGGTGTCTTAGTGTTCCTGTGTTATGTGAATGACATGACCATCGGTGTCAAGTGTAAGCTTCTATTGTATGCAGGTGACAGTGCTCTGTTAATTTCACGTAAAGACAAACAAGATATAGCTAATATACTACCACTAAAATTAGAGTCCTGCAGAAAATGGATAGTGAAATATCTGGTAATCCCCTTTGACCCAAGCATGTATGATAACTGACAGGGAACGGTGTAGTAAAGAAAGCAAATGCCAGATTAAAGTTCCTCTACAGACAAGCACAGTGTCTACCTACTGAGGCTCGGCGCGTCATCCTGCTCCCGCCGGGCATCTAGATTCCTGTTCTTTATTTCTGACCAATCATAAGCCTTCCCTGAGTGGCTTCAGCTAAGTGGTGATGACGTCTGTTCGCTTCCCATTGGTTGAGAGGACAAAATGTAAACACTTCTTGTTTGGCATCGCCGAGAGCGGGTTTTTTCCCTATCTAGTGACACTCATATACTCTTGGATTTTACCCTCTACAATGTCGGTAGGTACTGATTTTTGTGTCTAATGTGTAAATGAATAGTTTAGGCATATTTTGTTATATATATATAGTCTGTGTGAAACATGAGTGCACCATGCAATTGAAAAAAGTGCAACAAAAAAGGCACGAGTACACTCAGTACTGCCCGTTTAGGCCCAAATTCAAATTTCAGCAAATATTTATAAAAAAATTCTAATGCATGTATGAATTCTGTAGTGATCTGGATGTGTACAGAACGCTTTTGTCCTTCCAGATCAATGAGAAATTGTTTTATGGAGAGCCCTCTAAACAGAAGTCCAAATATGTGCATTTTGGAGGAAAGTGACTCAGATCCAGAGACAGATGACCTGGAATTGCTTGACAGTGTTGATGAATACTTGCCACCGGATGCAGAAGTGTCAAGTGATGAGGAGGAGGAGGAAAATAGGCCATCCAGAAAGCCTAAATTAGCCCACTGAATGCCAAGATATTTACATGCAAGCATTGCAGCACAAAGGAAAATCCTGTCACATCCTCATTTTCCTGTCACAGGCAAAGTAAATCTATGCATCAAGAAGGAAAGAAATTGCTTTATAGCCTTTCATTGTAGCACTTAGTGATCTAGAATGATCGTTCTTTCTCAAGAAATTAAAGAATATGGGACTGGAGTTTTTTTTTTATCCTTTGCAATGTGTCTTTGGTTCATTTTTATATTTTTTTTTTTACTTACAAAATGTTTGGAAACAAGTTCCATGTTTTTGATATTGTCTATTTGTATAATAAATTAGAAAAATAGTTATTTAGTGTTTTATTAACACTGCAGCTTTGTAACATTCAAAATTTTACTCACTTTATCAGGTAGCCCCTAATACAGTCTGTCTTCGCATATTAGCAATTGCTCAAAAACTATCGCAATTCCATTTATATTGGCTCATTTCCCCTACATTGAGATACTCTATCCACTCTTGGGAATTCATTTCGAAATTCGAATTTTTCCTATGGGTGTCCAATAAAGGACTTAACGAAAAAAACTGAAAGACAGACTACAAATCACTCTGAGATTCATCCTGGACCTGGGCTAAAGAGATCATGTAGGTCAGGATGAATTACAAGAAGATGTGCTGAATGTTGAAGACAGAGTAAAACAACTTATGTTAAATCGTGCGTTCCGAATTTGTAGTCCTGAGTTTCTTGACGAGGAATGTACATACATTCACCAAACCTTCACTGAGTTACATTTTCCTTCCTTTTTCACCAAACACTCAAAAACTTTATTCATTAAATATTTCACCACCAACACCATTTTCCCCAATTAAATTTACCCCTGCCAGTACTGTTCTAACGTTTCAAAGTTTTTCCAAGCAAACTGCCAAGTCCCCATTCCTTTCCAGCATTTCAAATAGGACCGAAAGACAAAATCAAATGACCAACCAAAGATATTGCGGGAAACAACCTGGGACCTTCAAAATTTTACTTTTGAAAACCCAAAAATTCGAACGTTTTAAGGGAAACACTTTACGGCTTTTTTCGGAATTTTGTAACTAACTCTAAAACCCCCTGTGTAAAAACCAAATTTCCAAATCATTTTTCCGTGAAAATTAGGGGACTCTCCAGTTTAGTATAAAAAAGTTTTATTTCCGAAATACGCAAAAATGCCTCGGAACATACTAATGGTGTTTGGATATACCAATTTTCTTTTAAACAAACAAACAGTTACCAACTTGGTTTAGAAGAACCCTCCCTTAAATGCTCTCTGTTTAATCTTAAACAAAATTTAAAATTAAAAACTGAAACAGGCGCCTCTCCCCAAGCTATATTTGGTTAAATATTTTTGATTACCAAGTGAAAGTTTTATACCACTCAGGTACGATTAAGCCACCAATTTATAATACTCACTACAATTCCTAATACTATATATTATGAATATCAAGGTAATATATCTTCGCAAAAAAAAAAAAATAACGCTGAAAAGTTGGAAAAAAAAAAAATTGCCAAAAAAAATGCCCCCCATAGGAAAAACGCGCCTTTTAATTTCCCAATTATTTACCGAAGACCCACCCATAATCAAATACCAACCCGTTTATAACTAGAAAACCGAGATTCAACTAACCGAAGACCCGGGCGCATTTATCAACATTAGAAAGGCCTGGAAATTTTCCTACCGAATCAAACCTTTTCCCAACTAGAAAGACCACCAAATTCAATAAATGGGCATTTAATTTCCGGCCAAGAAGGCCAATTTTTAATACTCACCCAACATTTAAATAGAAAGACCCTTTAAAATCGAAACCACGCAATTAACAATGCCGGACCCAGCGGAAATCAACTAGGGGAAATTCGGTTCAACTACGGGCCAGGGCAAATTTAAAATTTTTACCGAAGGGGAGTATAACCCTCCCAAAAGGCCGCGCATTTCAATGCGGGAACCAAATTTTAAAATAATTATCAACAAAGAAAACCAAGCGTTTTCCCTTTCCCAATAGCATCAATAGGAAAAATAATAATAGCAATAATTTATCAATGAAAGAGCTTTATACAATTTAGGAAAGCCAGCCATTTTAACTACGCAATCACATTTAAAACTCCAAACGGGAAAATGCCGCAAGTCAGGGAAATTTCCTGAAATAGGCATATAATAGAAAAAGTGGAGCATTAATTCCTCCGCAAAAAAAAAATAATAAAATGGGAATTAAATAGAAGGAAGAAAATAACAAAACCCAGAAACAGCAGGCGGCTACCTCCGAAAGACCAGCCCTTAACTACCGCAAAGCCGGGCATTATCAACTACCGCAAAAAGCCAGCGCAAATCAACTACCGCAGGAGCCGGAGCATTATCAACAACCGAGGAGGCGCATTACATGGGGTAACACAGTCACCGCCACGGTAAAACCCACACAAGATTCATGAATAATTTTCGGAAGCAAAATATTTCAAGGAAGACGGCGACTCAAACCTTATAGACGTAAGAAATGTTCCGTCATTTAAAAATTTTATATTGTCTCAGGCATTAGGCAAATGAAGTCTTGACCACCTATGTGGTTCTGGCGCTGCAGCCCACATCACAAGTGAACATTTTCTCGTCTTGGTGTATGCAAATGCTCTCGAATTTTACGAGGAGTTGCAATTGTCTGGAAAAACACAGATGAAGACATTCGGCGTCGCCGCTATTTTACCATATTGCATTTTCTTGTCTTTCTCATTATAGAAACACATGTTCATGTTGAAGCTTCATATTTCATGTTTATTGGTACATAAATTTTGTTGATAAAGCTGTTGTTGGTCTGTCTTCAAAAATGTGATGCTAGAGAGTTCCTTATGAGGTACAAATCTTCAAGAATTTTTCCAGTTCCGAGTAAGTGTGTGTCTGATCTCAGTGTCCATGATGTATCACTACACTTTGTTACTGTTGGTGAGACACGGACACAAGTACAGTTAGTGTTAATAAGTCATACGGACAGTACCAAAATCCTTGGAAGAAGAGCCCTTCAGTACCAAAGTACCCCTCCTTCCTCACCCTCACTCTCACTTCTTGAAAGGAGTGCACGAAGCAGTGTGTCCATATCTCAGACATACTATTTTATGTTCTAAATAAAAGAAAGTTAGCTTAATATAAGTAACATTTCACCATTTGTACAAATCATATATCAGTTCTTACACATATTTGGAAATTGTTATATTCGATGTCTGTATGAAGATGGGAAGGAGGTGGACTGCAGTATACATATAAGCTCTTGATAGGCAGGCCTTTTTTTTTTTAAGTCCAACCTTAAGTCCAACTTACGTAGCTTCAGTGACCGTGGCATACTAAGATTACTTTATATTTTATACAGTGTCACACACCCATATAGGCATGCCCTCCCGACCAGCCAGCCAGCTGCTAAGAGTACTTCAACACGGTCCTCCTTGTTATGCTAGCACCTTTTTTCAATCCAGATAATCACAAGGAAACCCAACATAGTTGTGAAGCGATTCTGACAGACTTGCCTGAAGTCTGGTCACCGACAGTTTTCGCTTTTACTCATTGTCGTACATATTGTTTATCCATTGTACATGTGAACGGAATATGTAAGTATTTACTCACTGCTGACTATTTTTCGCTTCTAATTTCTTACTTGGTTATTGTGCTATAACCAGATGTGCAGGTCACAAGACTATACCTGTGATTGTAACAATGACTCATCAATAACTATTGCCCAACCAGTTTTTTTTTTAACATCCAGAAAATCTGAATTTATCAAGCTTGAAAACGTTATTTCAAGTTATTGGTTGGAAATCGTTTGAACCCTATTCTTATCTACTTTATTTATGCATATCTGGCTAGGCTATCTTATACAGTTGATCCTTGGTGTTCAAACGTACCGGACCTCGAACAAACCGGAGTCCGAACCATTTTGTTGAGAAGAAATTAACCCGGGCTTTGAACATTTTTCTGGAGTTCGAACATGACTAGTTTAAAATTCAGCTGTAAAAAAAAACAGCCCTGCTTTGAAGTGATCTCTGACACTGCCCAGACTGTTGGAAGAGTCAGTTCAACATCCTCTAGTGTGTGAGGCTGATAATTAAAGCCTGGAAAATACTTTTTCGGACCTCGAACTTTTGGCAGTTCGAACACCAGCTTGGAACCAATTAAGTTCAATGTTCAATGTTCTTGAAATCCTCCGTCATTATAATTCTCTCAGGGCAGTGCAGGTTCAGGGCTCTATCTATCAGTCTTTTGAAATATTATACAGCAGATTTATTTCGTTATCCTTCGCTGTATGTTTTTCAAAGTATTTAACTCCATTCATTGTTTTTTATCAAGAACTGAGCTGCATATCTAAGATGTAGAATGTCCTTAGTATAATGAATCCTCTTCATTATACTTTTAGATATAAATCTAAGCAGACGGTTAACATTTTATACACACCTAAATTTCTTCTTTTTTAATTTTAGTGCTCTCCCTCGTTAACCCAAATTCTTTTGGTATATTTTTAAAAGGCCTTTAAACTAATTTATGTTGCAATTTTCCCCCCCCAAGGGTTAACTATTTTTAAATTTTTTTGGAAACAAGTTTCCCTTAAACTTGTTCTTTGTTTTTAAATGCTACATGTGGGTTGGTCTACATTCTGATTTCAGCCTAATTATGCACACAGTTTCCTATCAGGCAGCCATGTCTCAATCAGAAAAAAAAATCTCCTATTAAATTTACTGCCACGTTCTTTAAGAACCACTCTTTATAGTCTGGATTCACTAGAGGAAGGTATGGACAGCAAAGTCAATATAACTAAACAAAAAACAGCACATGTTGGACGCCATGTATTGTCGACAACACAATGCACACCCCCCAGCAAATTTCAACTGAATATCTCCACAAACAAGTGTGTGTGAGTGTGTGTGTGTGTTTGCACTTGTAATGTCAGTGTTTGCGAGGTGACACTCCAAGTATTTCGTACTCGGGCGATAGTGTACCGGGTACAAATACAAATAAATTCGTTGTTGGAAGCGAAATTGCTGGTCATGAACATTGTAAAATATATATATACTAAAGATATATTGATTGTTTTTAGTGGAGGAAACTAGTAACAATAAATTAAAAAGATAATTTAAGAAAGGGGAGAAGAATAAGAAATAAAAAAAATTGTGTTAGTTAATGAAGATCATCCGCATGAGAGTGATCGAGGAATCTCTGCCTTGGTAGTTACGAGGAGGCTACACTGACCACTTTTCGCCATAAAGTGGGCGAAAATGGGTCAATGAAGTCCACTTTCTGAGATAAACGTCATGAGTAAACCTTAAACACATTGTCAATAATTACTGCATACGTGTCTATAATACCTCTCCATTTTAATCCAATTTTTTTTAAACTCAAATAGGCTACTATGTAACTTCATTTGTACCATTTTCTATATTATAAACTTCATAATACGAGCACCCATCTTGAAGCACAGTTTATACCACAAAATATTTTTTTTTTCAATTTTTATAAGCAAATATATCCCGTCTTGCTTCTTCCTATTTTCTACTACACTCATGTGCCCCAATGTACTTAATTTCATTACAATGAACATCGAAATTTCAAGAAATATAATTGTAATTTGATGATATTAGTGCCCCTTAAATATTTATGCCTATATCCACAATAAAATATTATATTCCATTAAGAATAAATTAATATTTTTAAATTAAGAAATTAAATTTAAATTAAGAGGGGGAACTATGGGAAAATCTTAATTTACGATTTTTATCTCCGGACATGAAAACGCATAATGTATTTCACATGAAAAGAAAACCATTTATATCACATTCTATAACGTGATATTAAATTGCTTATGGGGTTAACCAGTAACCCAGCCGATGGTGTTAGTCACATGAGAGAGAGAGTCACATGAAAGGTGTGAGTCACGGAGAGGCTGATCCTTCATGATTCGCATCAGGAGAAATGTTCCTTAAGTCTCCCAATAAACAAAATTCCACCAAGACAACGAAATTATACAAGAGACGAGGAGCTATACAAGCCTCGTGAAAAATATCATGCACATAATCTTACGTATAAATACAGCGTGAGTGATTAGGATTGTATGACACTTGGCATTGTACCGAGGGAGCTCTGGCACTGCTAGCCAAAGAGAACGGAATCAAAGAATGGTATTATGATTCGCGAAACACCTTTATAAGATTTTAAAAATAATCATCATCTCAGATTAGTGATAGAACTAATAACGACTAATTGACTAAAAGATAGAAGGCGATATTTGTTTATAGATACCATTATTTCTTGCAGTTTATTAAAAGTAACTTACTTGCATGGGACTTATTCACAAGAAACCTGGAGCCTTGTTTCATGTTTAATTTTTTACGAGTTTCGTGTCATGTAGAATGATGGGTCTGCTGAGATGAGTGTCCTGTGACATGCTGTTCCCACAATGAACCAAGTGAGATATTGAGGCTCACGGTAATGAAGTTGTCCTTTCCGAGATGAATGTTAGGAAAATGTGATCATTTTTCATTAGCACTGCAACCCCACTCAAGGGACGCCTTGATTTCTTGAAGGCTGAGTAGCAGCAGTATCATTCAGTTGGCTTGTTTTGTAGTCACGAAGCTCAATTTCCAGAAAATATCTTAGACATGTTTCATGGCAGCTTACATAGGTTCTACCCATTCCTTTCTCCTACTCCCTTGTGAGTTTAACGCTTAGTTTTGATTCTAATAATTTCCCATACACTTCTGGATGGCTGTACCTAAGTCTATTTTCGTACTTGACCTAAAGGTTTTCGCTAAGGCCTCTCGATAGCAGCTAGTTTCCTCATGGCACAGTTGTGTCCCGACTAGTAAACCTTCAGTGTAGGAATTCTCATTTAACCCCCAAGTAATCCACAATCCAATATCCTCCTGGTGTGATATTCTACTCTTTGTTGTGTGGCGATTTTGGTTGCATAGGTACCGAT
>NC_069408.1:70910617-70964804 GCF_026875155.1 Cherax quadricarinatus
TAATATAAGCTAGAAACTAAACTTATTTTCAACATTTCTCGCATCTTGTATTACTAAAATTTTTTCTCACTGGTATATACGATGATCGGTAAATCTTGTATACGTTTACTTGCATTCTTTTTGTAATTATCTGCACTTTCCTGTGTCTTAATAGTTCTTTCATTTCCAATTTAGTTCAAGACTGAACTTCGGAGGCTATGACTTCCGAAACCATGAAGAGATACACGGTGCCCCGTGACGTGGTGGCAAAAGCTCTCGCTTCTCACGGTGAGGTTCCGGGTTCGATTCCCGGCGAAGAGTGGAAATATTGGACGTGTTTCCTTACACCGGTTGTCTATGTTCACCCATCAGTATAAAATGGGTACCTGGGTGTTAGTCGACTGGTGTGGGTCGCATCCCAGGACAAAAGTGACCTAATTTGCCCGAAATGCTCTGCATAACAAAAACTTTCTATATAGTAGTATGTCATTGATATCAGCTAGGCCAGTATACCTTGTACATGTACTTGTAGTAAATAAAGATATTATTATTATTATTATTATTATATTTCTTGCAGGTTCAGTGACAATGTTGCAAAGTTCGTGGACATTCAAATGTACTGTACATTGTACGGTAACTTAAACACTCAAGTTACGCAAAATCTCTTATATATTCACACTTTACATTTTTTCTGGAAATTTCTTCCTTTTCACCAACATCACTATCATCACATTATTGGTCCGGCTGCCCATAAACATCATCCCTCATTCCCCTCATTAATCCTTGCACCACCGCCCCCCAGTCCCGAAACTCCTCCACACACTTAACATTATGCCAATAGCAACACCAGCTTGCTGGAATGAAATCTTTTAAGCTGATACAGGTACTAAGCTTATTTCGGAAAGCTTCACGATGCACTTAAAGTTTTTCTGATGTCTCCCATTTCAAGCAAACAAATTGAATTATCTAATATGGAACGCACATGTGACTGACGGAATGTGACATTGGAAAACAGCTAGCATCTTTACCTTAACTGTGACTGTTATATAGATTAGGGAGTTGGGCGCTGCTGTGCCCAGTTAGGTTCAGTGAAAAACACTCAGTTAACATACTTTTATATCCTTCCCACGAACACCACTACACACCTCCCTACCAACACTAAATACACACCTCCCCAAACCCAAAACCACTACACACCTCCCTACAACACCACTACACACCTCCCTAACAACACCACTACACCCTCCCTACCAACACCACTACACACCACTCCCTACCAACACTACTACACACCTCCCCTACCAACACCACTACACACCTCCCTACCAACACCACTACACACCTCCCTAACAACACCACAAAACACCTCCCTACCAACACCACTACACACCTCCCTACCAAAAACTACTACAAAACCTCCCACCAACACTACTACACACCTCCCCACCAACACACTACACACACCTTCCCTACCAAAACCACTACACACCTCCCTTACCAACACCACTACACACCTCCCTACCAACACCACTACACACCTCCCTACCAACACCACTACACACCTCCCTACCAACACCACTACACACCTCCCTACCAACACCACTACACACCTCCCTACCAACACCACTACACACCTCCCTACCAACACCACTACACACCTCCCTACCAACACCACTACACACCTCCCTACCAACACTACTACACACCTCCCTACCAAAACCACTACACACCTCCCTACCAACACCACTATAAAACTTCCCTTCAACACCACTACACACCTCCCTACAAATACCACTACACAAACCCCCCGACCAACACCACTACAAAACCTCCCCACCCTTCAACACCACCACAACCCTTTCCCCACCAAGACCACTAAAACACCCTCCACGACGGCCACTACACATCACCACCAACACTCCTCTCCACCACCTCCACTATATCCCTCCCTAACTCCCCTGTAACCCTCCACAATAACACCACTACACAGTCGCCAAATACATCCCTCCCCACCAACACCACTACACACCTTCCCACAAACACTACTACACCCCTCCCTTCCAACACCATTACACCCCTCCATGTAACACCACTACACCCCTCCCTACCAACACCACTACACCCCTCCCTACCAACACCACTACACGCCTCCATACAACTCCACTTTACCCTTCTCAGCACATCACTACACCCTCCTTACTAAAACCACCACTACCCTCCCCACCAGCACCACTACTACCCTCCCACCAGCACACCCACACACTACCCTCCCCACCAGCACCACTACTACCCTCTTCACCAACACCACTACCCACCCCACCTCCCCACCAGCACCACTAGTAACCTTCCCCACCAACACAATTACTACCCTTCTCACCAATACCACTATCCTCCCCACCAACACCACTAACCTCCCCACCAATACACACCACTAACCCTCCCCACCAGCACCACTACTACCCTCCCACCAGCGCCACTACTATCCCTCCCACCAACACCACTAAATCCTTCCTACCACAACTACCCTAATCCAACACCACTATACCCCTCCCCACCCAACACAACACCCCCTCCTTACAAATACCACTACTACCCTCCCCACCAAGACCACTAAACCCCTTCCTACCACCACATTTACAAGCCTCTCCACCACCACCACACCCCACTCAAGCACCATTACTCGCCGACTCACTAATCCACTTATCCTTCCCACCAACCACCACCATAATCCACCACTCCTATACATCCACTTTCCACCTATATCATCTCCACTTCCGTTCCCTCCCTAGCTCTACTACCCATTCGTCCTCTTTCTTCCTTCCTTTACCCCCCTACGCATCCCCTCCCTCCCAACCACCACATCTAATTCTTGCAAACACATTTCGCCTTCCGTCTCTCACCACCTTCGCCCTCAACACCAGAGGACGAAAAATGACATCGTTCATCCTTAGAGATCTGCCAATCCTGGCTCTTCTAACAGTAACTGTGATATACTTTCCTTGCAGCAGCTGCTGGAGGATTGTGTTCGAGTGTGTGTTGCTGAGTTGTGTGGAGCGAGGGGGTTTAATAGTGTTTAGAAGCGTTTAATACCGTATACACTGAGGGTACCTCTTTCTTCCTTGCTTTACTAGAACACCCTCCCAACAAAAATTCATTGCAACACACGCCTTACCTTTCACACCTCGCCAACAAACCAAAATGATCGTTTTTTCCCCATTGGTTTAATCAGAAGGAAAATTTTTCCCAAGGGGATTTAGTTTGAGGTTTTCATTTGTGAGTGGGGTTAACAGTTTTAGTGTCTAAAGCGTTTAATACCTAAAATGAGGTACCTTATTGTGAATAAAACAAAAGACAGATCAGTTACACAGGGGTCTTGTGATCGACCAAAAACTTTATGTTACCATTAAATTATCAAGGCATAACCAACTTTAATGTGTGCCAGGGATCAAATTTAATGTGTCCCTAGTAATAAGTTTAATGTGTAACAGTAAACAATAATATGTGACCCAGTAACAAGGAGTCTGTGTGTGACCAGTAATAACTTTAATGTGACCAGTAACAAGTTTAATGTGACCAGTAACAAGTTTAATGTGACCAGTAACAAGCTTAATGTGACCAGTAACAAGTTTAATGTGACCAGTAACAAGTTTAATGTGACCAGTAACAAGTTTAATGTGACCAGTAACAAGTTTAATGTGACCAGTAACAAGTTTAATGTGACCAGTAACAAGTTTAATGTGACCAGTAACAAGCTTAATGTGACCAGTAACAAGCTTAATGTGACCAGTAACAAGCTTAATGTGACCAGTAACAAGCTTAATGTGACCAGTAATTTCTAATTAAACTTTATAATTTTCTTAGAGAAAAAATTACTTAGTGAATTTATGGAGCAATAAATGTTTACTAAAACTTAATCCCTGTGTAATGTTTACTAAGACTAAATCCCGGTATAATAAATCTTAATAAAGAATTCCTTAACACAAGAAGACGTCCCTTTTACACATTTAACATCATACAATTAGCCAACACAAGAGCATTGTTTCGTAAGAAAAGAAAACCGTAATTAATTGCAGTATAATGGAAGAACACTTGTCAGCGATCTGCGAGAGATATTACCTCATTACAACTACTGCCAGTGATTTGTCTCTGGTAATTAGCGTCTTACTGATTATAACACATTGTCTGCCTGCTGGTGAAAATATTCTTATGTAATGATAAGGTTTTTTTTTATTCGGAAGAGGTAATGATAGATGATGAAGGGTAGTTATAGAAGATGATTGTAGTTATAGATCATGTGAGAAAGTTTTAGGAAATGAGTGTTTTTAAAGGGTGATGGTTGGTTATACAGTATAAGGGAGAAATAAATTTAAAGATTGAGAGAAAAGAAGTTTTAAAGGATGAAAGAGGAGGTTCATGAAGATGAGGGGAAAGTACGTTTAGAAGATGAGGGGAAAGTACGCTTAGAAGATGAGGGGAGGGGGAGAAGTAGTTTTTTAGTGGGTAAGAGGGTAGCATCTTTAGATAAAAGAAAATCAGATTTAGAGGATGAGTCGAGAAATTTTATAGAGTGAGGAGAAGCGGTTTTTGACGATGAAGAGGAGCAGGTTAGAGTGTGGTTTATAGGTAGGTTTATAGATCAAGGGAAACACTGGTTTACAGGATGAGAGAGAAGGTTTGGAAGACTAGTGAGAAGTATATTTTAGATGAGGAGGGAGTAGGTTGGACGATAAGACGGAACCTACGTACGTAATTTTGAAATTTGAAGAACCCTTTGATCGTATAGATCATTCAGCGTTCCTGGCAATAAAAATAAAACGTACAAAAGAAAAGCATAAAATTAACAAACATTAAAATCTACTCTCATAAATAAAACGCATTAAAAAATACTTTCAATCGAAGTTAAAGTAAACAGCATTAATTAAAAAACGAAAAAAAACGTTAGACAAAGTCAAAATACTCTTCTAAAAGTTTTCCGAGGTCTCTACAGGCATCCGTGTCAACATAATAATGACGAAAGCGATAAGGTTTAAGCCGTGGACAAGCAGTTAAGCGTGTTCACAGGAGCACACCACAGGTTACACAGAGGGGAAGTAGGAGCACCTACTATCCGGTGACACTGGGTGAGATGTGTGTACCTGATACTCAGGCACCAGAAATTTGTCTTTGAGTGACAATTCCTGGTCTACGAGGGGTCAGACACCCATATCATGTAGAACCCTAATATCAGTCAGTCATCCAATGGTTTAAAAGATTAAGGGGTAGTACATCTGGAGAGCAGTCCTATATTTTCCTCAGAGGAAGGAACTACTGAAGTTGCCCTGGAACCCGACCCCTTAGAATATCTACTCTCATCTTCCTATGGGAGGAAGCGTCTAAATTCCCCTTACTAACGGTGACCACACTGTGCACTGGCCCTGCTATACAGAGGACTAAATGCTCCCCGGAGTTTGACGAAGACTTTGGTTTACTCCGTGACAAAAGTACAAGGACGACCAAGACCCCATGGAAGGAAGAAATATCCAACGTGCTACCCCAGCCAGAGGCAAAGGACTGGAGCTCCTGAGAGCACTTTGGTCTAGGTGTCCAGGTTCTCCAACTTCCGTGATCGGGAAATATACTAAGTAATGCGTAGGTAACGAGTTCATATAAACTATGTTAGGTTAGTATTAAAGATATCTAAATAAGTAATCAGCCAACCTGATTTAAGAATGATCATGACCACTATAAATGTATAGTAATGCCGAAGAATATGAAATACCAGTATGTCATGCTGTTATTTATTATCATTAAACTTTGTTATGATTGTCTAGGACTAAATGGATATAATAATTAATCTGTCAGTAAGAAAAAATATTACCAGGAAGAACCTTAAAATCTAAAAAAAAAAAAAAAAAAAAACAGCGTAAAATAGGCTAGAATGAAATATGAACACTAAAAATCAGGACATTTAAAATTAGTGAAAATATGACATTTACACAGTTTTTTTTTTCATATTTCATTCCGCATTTTTAAGATATAAATATAAATACAGCATTAGAACTATGTGAAAACCACATACAAGCTCTGCAATTACTTCCATTTCGTGGTCGCATCAGACACATGATAGTGCCATCCCCTTTCCTCTAACAGTGTGTTAACTTGTATACCACAAAATGAGTCTTCATTATCAGTAATGTCCAAATTTCTTCACCCAGTTCTCCATGTAGCAGACAGGGTACAAAAGCTCCCCCTAGATCTATATAATAATCCATAACCCTTGGTTAAGCTGGAGAGTACCAGCTGACACAGCCTGTCCCACCGCTCGCTCAACATGTAGTTAACACAGCCTGTCCCACCGCTCGCTCAACATGTAGTTAACACAGCCTGTCCCACCGCTCGCTCAACATGTAGTTAACACAGCCTGTCCCACCGTTCGCTCAACATGTAGTTAACACAGCCTGTCCCACCGTTCGCTCAACATGTAGTTAACACAGCCTTCCACCGCTCGCTCAACATGTAGTTAATATTCGTTGTACCTGCACCTCACTTCCTCACATTACATACCTTCTGATTATATCTCCGTTGATTTTATGGTGGACTGGAGACATTGTTTAGAGAATGAAAGGATTGTAAGTTTAGAGGATAATGATGGGTTAGGTGTTAGTGCTGTGTACTAAGAGAAGGAAATGATGTAAATTTGAACGTGTGATATGGACGATGTCAGAAGTACGTAATAACATCCAGGGAAGGGGGCAAGGTAGAGTAACTAATTTGTAAAAAGAAGTGAGAAACTCTTGGGTAATGAAGCAAGAGAGAAACAGACTCAGATAAAGGTGCATGAGAAACTCATAAAAACACGGAGGAGAAAAAAAAAAGATAGCAACTCTCAGTTAAGGGAAAATGGCCGAGAAATTCTCAGTTAAGACGGCACGGAAAAGCATATCTCTGGTAAGGTGGTATGTGGCGGTAACTTTCTGGAGAGGAGGCAAGAGCAACTCTTGAGTGCATAACTAAGAGAGAAAGCGGTCCTCAGCCATGAGAGCTAGAGAGAATTCTGATATAGACAGAGAGAGAGAGAGGAGGAGAGAGGAGAGAAGAGAGAGAGAGAGAGAGAGAGAGAGAGGGAGAAAGGGAGATTAGCTAATTTCTCGGTAAGGGAACAGAAGAGAGAAATTGAGAGATAAGGGGGCAGGAAAGAGCAACTCTCAGGTAGCAATTCTCTGGTATGAGAAGGAAAAAGGAAATAATTCTCAGTTACGGTTACAAAAGAAAGCAACTATAAGATAAGGGAGGTGGGGAAGAAATAACAGTTCTTACGTATGCAGGAGCAACTTTCAGGTTATGTGGCCAGAGAAAGCAACTCAGGTATGACGGGACAACACAGCAGCTCTCAGATTGACAAGAGTGATAACAGTTTGAAAGTTATGACGTAACTCTCGCATAACTTGCTCACTCTTTCTCTCTCTCTCTTCCTATGCTATTTGAGAGCAATTTTTTTCGGAATCACTTCCCCCTTAACCGAGGAAGTCTTTCTCTTTCAAGGACATGGGAGAGAGAGAGTAACTCTTTGGTATCGAGACTAAAAAGAGAGCAAAGCTAAAGAAAGGAAGATAAGCGCGCGCGCGAGAGAGAGAGAGAGAGAGAGAGAGAGATCCTGTAATCCAGTTGTCAACTACTAACATTAAAGTTCTCAGCAGAAAATGGGAGACTGATCCTTGACAATAATGGCCTTGGCAATAAAACTTGGAGTGTCTATGAATAACCAAGGCGAGTGTGGCGCATAACAGAGTCCCTCGCTTACCGCTCCGCTATCAAGGAGCGGAAAACCTTTATTGTACTGTATGTGTGAATGCTTGTGTGAATGGATACTGTTTAGTTCTCCTCGCTTAACAAACAAGATTTGCATACTTAACATGTATTAATTATTTAATGCAAATTAATAATATATTTGTAACATATATACATTTTCTGTCTTGATTCTCTCTTATTCTCTCATTCTCTCTCTCATTCTCTCTCTCTTTCTCTCTCTCTTTCTCTCTCTCTCTCTCTCTCTCTCTCTCTTTTCTAGATGTCTCCTACAGTTCACATTGTTTCATGTTGTTTCTTAAAGCATCGAGACATTTTCCCCTATGAAAATGGTGGTTGTGGTAAAGAAAGAAATGGTAGAGTAAGATACACCACAATTTAGGGTTTGAAGGCGATCTGAAAAGGCATTCACCAGTTATCACTATGAAAAATTGCTTAATAAAATTGGCATATTGATAAAAGGTTGAAGCCGATTAGAAAATATATTAGTCAAGTAACTGAACCAATTCCAAAAAGAACATTAAGTTGATTTAACCAAGAAACACCAAATAAATATTTGTGACTTATTTGCGATTAGATGAGTTATTCTCCAGTTATTTCACAAACTAATTTGAATAATAAAATTAGCTTATGATAACTTATACAAGCTAACATAAAGAAATTGTTTTCTAATAGGAAAACGCATCAATACTAAAAGTTTATAGTGTTAACGAAGAAATAGTAGGGGTAGTAATGGTAATAGTGAATGTAGTCTCAGGAACAAAGAACAGAGGAGCACTGCAGGAGAGCTAATGGCACACGGGGGTTGGACAAAATCCATGCAAGACAAAAACCTCATGGAAAATAACCCACCATGGAAGAAGACAGGAAAATAAATTGTAGAGGTAGGGAGGAGAGGAGATGATCACGTCAAGTCACGAGTGTTTTGAAGTTTGGAGCATTTGACATAATGAAAATAGAAGGCATCTACAAAAACAAAGCCAGGACTAAGATTTATATTAGGAATGTTGTGTATAAAAGATGGTTCAACCTTTGATAACTAGAATAAGAATAAACAGTTTTGGCAGCGAGCCAGTTAATAGTAGGCTGTGATTTCTAACATGATGAAAAAGAAAATGGTTAGTGTCGGTAAGGTTAACACTTATTATGTGCTCTTCTAAGTCTGCCGATAAAGAATGGGCAGTTTATTGAAAGTTTTAGAGAGAAAAGGAAGATCAGGAAATGGAATAGACTTGGGAAGCATCAGTAGCAAGCGAGGTACCAACTAGATTACTACGAAGAGCATTAGTTTGGCGAAAAGTTTGATGTCTAAAGAACAAAATGTTAAGATTTAGAAGAATGGAAATATTTTAGGAAGGGCAAAGGCTAAGAGATTTCACAGGAGAAGAGTTTAGAAGAGTTGTAAATCCCTATAGCATGTGTGCAGGCAATACTTATGAAATCGGAAGGGAAGCCAAGGGGAGAGAACAAACTGTGAAGAGTGGAAATGTCTGAGTCGGTAAACTGAGCCACAGATGCGAAGAGCACTGAGAAAGAGAAACAAGGACACTTTTTTGACAGAGTATTGTAAGAAGAGTTATGAATGTACATGTCATTGTGCATTGTTTTGAAATTAAAGGAAAAAGACATGCCTATCGCCGAGTGATGGACACGTGCATCAAGGAGAGGAAAGGAAAAGACTTGTGTGTCGTATGCCACGATACTGTTGCAGATGTGAAAGAGGACAATGTAGTACGTCCCCACTGACACCAAACATAAACCAATCTATTCCCAATTCAGAGAAACAGCGTTAGGAAAAAATGAATCCTTTTTTAAGCAGAACATGGCTAAAAATGAAGGCTTAACCAGGACCAGTTGCAGAGTAGCTTATGGAGAAATGGTCTGGTGATACCGACATGATGTGGAAAAAGACCCTTATGTACAGTTCAGAGTATTTACTAAAGGAAACGTTTCGCCACGAGTGGCTTCGTCAGTCCAAAACCGTTCATAAGTGTCTTGTCCCACAGAATAGCTTATGCATTAGATAAAAGAGGAAAGCCATTCACCGATGGAGATCTGATCAAATTGTTTGTGATGGAAACAGTGGGAGAGTTATGCCCAGAAAGAGCAAATCTGTTCAAAATCCTCAGTCTTGCGTCAAATACTGTTGCTCGTAGAATTGATATAGGACGCGATATATTTCATCAAATTGCAGACAAAGAAGGAATTTTTTTGATGAATTAAATTAGTGACACATCACAGCTAGTATTCATCCGTGGCGTCGACTGTTTTAATGTCACACAAGAATCAGTACCAATGCATAGCATGCGCAGCACAGGAGCCGGAGAAGACATCTTAAAAGTATTGGAAAAAACTTTACTTGAATATTACCTGGAGTCGAATAAACTGCAATACTTGGCAAGTGACTGAGAAAAGAATTTATCTGGAGTGAGGAAAGGTTTGCTTGGACAAATCATAAAGGAGTCTGAGGATGTTGGATTCTCAAAGCCATTGTTTCTGCACTGCGTTATCCATCAGCGTAGAAAATATGTGGATATGTCTAGCGTTCTGAAACCTGTTTCAGTAAATTTCTATCTCTCGGGCTTAATCATCGCTACTTTTGTGATTTTCTGAAAGAAACTGATTCTTGCCTTATTTTACAGCAGTTCGATGGCTTAGTTGTAGAAAGGTTCTTTTACGGTTCTTTCGGCTCAAAGAAAATATCACGTATTTCTGACAAAGAAGAACCGACCCGAACCACTTTAATAAAATGCTGACTGGCTTTGGAAACAGCCATTTTTTTGTAGACATGACAAGCCATACGAAACATCTGAATCTGAATACACAAATAACCCGGACACAGAAGAGAGGAGCTTACGACGACGTTTCAGTCCGACTTGGACCATTTACAAAGTCACATTGTGACTTTGTAAATGTGTATTGCTCCAGTTACGGTATTGTTATTTGAATCTGAAGTTGCAAGTCGAAACAGATTTGATTTGTGATCTATTTACATATATCAAAGGATTCAGGGAAAAATTGATGATATTTGAAGGACAGGTGAAAGTTTCGAACTTGGTTTCTTTGCCGTGTTGTGAAATATTTTATGAAGAGAGTGAAGCAGAATTTCCTTCATGTGCAACAAACTATTAATGACTTGCAAAAACAATTTCGGGAAGCTGGGATCAAGAAGATGGGAAATGAGAGGAACGAGAGAAAGAATTTAAAATTTCCCTCCGATCTAAGAAAACTACCGTATTGCCTTTGGCATAAGGATGACAATAATAGTATTAGACCGAATTGCGTTTGGCATAAGGATGACAATAATAGTGTTAGACCGAATTGCGTTTGGCATAAGGATGACAATAATAGTGTTAGACCGAATTGCCTTTGGCATAAGGATGACAATAATAGTGTTAGACCGAATTGCCTTTGGCATAAGGATGACAATAATAGTATTAGACTTAAGGAAGTTTATGTTTTGTTTCGGTCCCGGTATAATGACTTTTTATATTTGAAATATCGGCCATTAAAGACTGATGTCGTTCACAATTGCTATACTTTAGTCAAAGGAATGTGCAAACCCGTAGGGGTTAGCGTCTATGGAATGGGAGGCATTCAAGTTTGATACAAACAAGGGGTAGACGAATCCAGGTCCTTGGAATAAGAGTCCGTCAACAACATCAACGCATAGTAGTACAGTAAGATTAAACAATAATGACTTAAGAAATCGTAATGACACGATTGCAAATAAACCATACCCCCGGCCGGGAATGAACCCGCGGTCATAGAGTCTAGTGGCTAACGCGACGGGCTGGAGTTTTGAGACTATGACCGCGGGTTCAATCCCGGCCGGGGGTATGGTTGATTAAACAATAATATACTATTTCGAGACTGAAAGTAGCAAAATAGCTTCTACACCCTCCATTAAATATATCGACTTTCTATGTATGATACACCAGTGTTAAAATTCTGAAGCCGATCAGATTAGCCTCTACCTATGACACACAGAAAATTTCGGAATTCCCTATGTATCATTGTGCACAGGTCACCCACAGGTACAAATAGTCACATAATTCTTGATAAAGATACATTGCAAAAGTGTTAAAAAAAAATTTCAGTCGCTCGTATACTTCATTCTCGAGTAATATCCGATTTTTTTTTTTTTTTGAGAAATCAAACTATATTAATTTTGAGTTAAGGAAAAAACCTCTCCCCTCGTTAAACTTTAAAAAAACAAACTGCATATTTTTATTTTTTCCAGTTTCCTTTTTTTTCGTTTACGTTCTATTTAAATTTCTGTGCCGTCCTATAAGAAAGTATTTGATTTTGTTTCAAAAAATAAAATTTCTGAAAATTGGGAATAAAGATGCAAATTGGCCTCCACAGAACCTCCAGAAACTATAAAAAAATACTGTTCGTTAAGGTTTGAAGCTGATCAGAAGAGGCATTATATAGTTATTGCCCGAGACACAATTTGCTTAATAAAATTGGCAAATTGGTTATGTTTTAATAAAAACAACTAATGTTAAGAGTTTCAACCCGATTAGAAGACTACTTTCGCAGGTAATTTGAGTCCAATGATTCAGAGTTTCTTCTTTATATCAGTGAAATTTTAAATTTACACCTATTCACGCAAATTTTTTGAGTTGTAGATGAACGAGACAGTCGTGCAAATCATGGGAATTTTTACTGAGGATACGTTTCGCCGGCCAGTGGCTTCTTCCGTCCAGCAAAGAGAAGAATGGTGGAAGATGAGGAATAGAATGAGGTAATCAGTCCCTCAGCCTAGTGTCGATGTGCTCGGTCCATCAGCCTTGTGGAAAGTACAGCATATGCTGGGAGAAGTGACTTGTATACTGCATTCAGGTGAGTAGAAGCAGAAGGAGGCGGAGTCACCAGTGGATAAATCCACTAGTGTAAGTAGATCACGTCAGGCGAGCATTGAAGGATTCCCTGTATCAAGACCACAAAATGTTGCCGTGTCTGACAACTGTAATAGAAATAGTTTAGAAAAACCTACAAGTTGAAGAATGAGACACTTATTCAACGCTTGGGAATCCAGGCTGAGGGACTGATTACCTCATTCTCCTCCCCCCATCTTGCTACTTTCTTCTCTATGATGGACTGAAGAAGCCATTGGCCTGCGAAATGTTTCCTCATTAAAGATTTTCAAGTGTTGCGTGTGTCTCATTCTTCAACTTCTGGGTTTTCTCAGTCATTGACATCCCTCATAAATTATTATCCACGTAGACTGCTTCATCAATATTATTTTGGGTCCAAGCAGATGAAACAATTTTTTTCATGAATGTAAATAAAAATCACTATTTACTTAATTTTAGCACACTGGGATTTACACCACTCAAATGTTTGTTAGTGGGATGAATTGTAAAAGACCTGCCTAGTATGGGCCAACAGGCCTGCTGCAGTGTTCCTCCTTTCTTATGTTCTTATGTTCTTATGTGATTAGTGGTGAAAATTTGAAGCCGATTAGTTAAGTCATTCTCCAGTTGTGGAACGGATTCCAATGATTCCTAGTATTTTAGTTATTAATTAACATTTTTGGGGGCATTTAAACAAACTTAATCAGTACTATCCTGGCTCTGTGATGCATCAATCATTAAATATTAAAGCCATTTAGAAGAGGTAAACTGAAATATGTTGAACGTGATTTAACACGAATAAATATTTCTTACTCTTACGTAAGTCAGTCGGATCTGTACCTCCATGTTTGAATTTCACTCTCGGACGTCGTCGAATTACGAGGCATCGTTTTTGAAGATCTCAAGATACTTCACTGCTAGTTCAATCCCACCTGTACCGTGGTTTGTTTTGCCTGAAATTATCTGGGAATGGGCTGTACAACATTGGTCATAGAGAAGGAGAACATGCCAGTGGTTAAACCAAACCATACCACGGATGGGGTTTGAACCCGCGGTAAGAGTCTCAAAACTCCAGACCGTCGCGTTAGTCACTGGGCCAGCTAGCCTCAATAAGATTCGTCCAACTAGGTATATTTCTACACCATAGGAAGGTTAGCATAGACACCACTGTGACCACAAATGCAAGTTTTTACAGACGAATCTCCCGCTAGCATGGCCGTGACGACTCTCTCTTACCGCGGGTTCAAACCCCATCCGTGGTATGGTTTGTTTGCAATCGTGTCATTACGATTTCTTGAGTCATGTCAGTGGTTCCTCTTTTCCATCAACAAGCATCGAAATTTTAAAGGAGATTGGGTGGCAGTAGTGTCACTGATTACTTGTATTACCTGTGTAGTATATGTAGATATTCCCAACTATGTTATACATAGGCCCCCCTGTCTAGCTAGGCTCCCTAGCTGTGACGTCACGAGCCCCGCTTATGTGAAGGGTTGGCTGCAGGCCTCCTTCTCACTGTTACCTTAGGCATAGGCTCGACAAGCAGGCTTGGGCTTCCCCTCACAAGACTCTCTTAATATAAGTTGCCAACTGACTTAGTGGGTACTACTTCAGCCGTCCACCATCTCCAGAACACCCACCCGACATGGACGAGGCGTTCTCGAATTATGAGAGAACTGAAGACGAAAAGTTGGAGGAAGGAAAGAAAAGAAAAAAAAAGAAAATCAGGCAAACTCTTAAAAGTCCCCAAACACCCAATTAAGTGACGAGAGTGGGGATAGACCCATATGTTTTCCTATATAAACGTACTTAGTTTTTCTTTGCACAGAACTTCGGTGTCGACTTAAGTTCTCTGCTATCTATCTTTCCCATTTACTCCTATGTATTCGTCTTCTAATACACTCGATCATTATATTGTTCTATATACTCTTGATACCTCCTTCTACCCCATAAAACACTTTTCATCCTCTAATATTCTCTCATCATCTAATTCACTCACTCATCCTCGAAAATACTCAGTCATCTTTCAATAAATTGCTCTAATCCTATAATACACTCTCTCATCTACTAATATAATACATTACTCACTAATACATGCCCTTCCTCACTATGACATTCAATATTTAACACTTCCTCATCCGTTAAGACATTCCCTCATCCTCTTGTAGTTCCCCATCACACAAAGCTACCCTTATACACTTCCTTATCCATTATAACATTCCCTCATCCTCTTGTAGTTCCCCCAATCATACAAAGCTCCCCCTCATACACTTCCTCATCCATTAAGACATTCACTTATCCTCCTGTAGTTCCCCCATCATACAAAAACCCTCATACACTTTCTCATCCATTAAGACATTCACTCATCCTCCTGTAGTTCTCCCATCATACAAAGCAACCCTCATACAACTTTCTCATCCATTAAGACATTCAACATATCCTCCTGTAGTTCTCCCATCATACAAAGCAACCCTCATACACTTTCTCATCCATTAAGACATTCACTTATCCTCCTGTAGTTCCCCCATCATACAAAGCAACCCTCATACACTTTCTCATCCATTAAGACATTCACTTATCCTCCTGTAGTTCCCCCATCATACAAAGCAACCCTCATACACTTTCTCATCCATTAAGACATTCACTTATCCTCCTGTAGTTCCCCCATCATACAAAGCTACCCTCATACACTTTCTCATACTTTTAAACCAGGACGTTTTTAATATCATTCGTCACCAGGGGACAAAAACTTCTAATTACGCCGTAAGTGAATTAACTCCCCTCTGAGCTCAGTCTTTGAAGACCGGTAAGTAGGCGGTTAAAGGATAAACATCATTAATCATTATAATCATTACAACTAACGTCTTAAAAAAGAGACGTAAAAAATAAAAATGTCACAATACCGAGCCTGGAACAGTACATGAGTTTGAAAATGATAACGATGTTTCCGTTCGAACTGGACTATTAACTAGCTTCTAGTTAATAGTCCAAACCGGACCGAAACGTCGTCATAAGTTTCAATTTTCTGTGTTCAGGTTATCTGTGTAAAAGAGATCTCTTTCAACAATTATAATTCTGTGGATTACCAAGGAATGTTGCCTATTATTTCACAAATATTCTTAACTAAAGCTGGAACGTTTTGGGGATAATGAGATACTTTTATATAATGATCTTCGCCTAAGCTGCCATTATATAAACTTCATTTAGTCACTAAAAATATTTATACTGAGCTTCCTAATAACTGCTATCTTAGTAACGGTAGCGGATGTATTCCAGGTAACAGCACACATTGTTATTCAAGGGCCAGTGGTGATTGTAATTTAAATAATAGTGGTGATTGTAATTTAAATAACAGTGGTGATTGTAATTTAAATAATAGTGGTGATTGTAATTTAAATAGTGGTGATTGTAATTTAAATAATAGTGGTGATTGTAATTTAAATAACAGTGGTGATTGTAATTTAAATGACACTGGTGATTGTAATTCAAGCAACAATACTGATTTTAATTTAAGTAACAATAATGTTTACAGTGAAACATATAAGTGAACAGTATTTAGATAAGGCTAAAGAGGTTTTTGTGGCATTTATGGATTTGGAAAAGGTGTATGACAGGGTGGATAGGGCGGCAATGTGGCAGATGTTGCAGGTGTATGGTGTAGGAGGTAGGTTACTGAAAGCAGTGAAGAGTTTTTACGAGGATAGTGAGGCTCAAGTTAGTGTGTGTAGGAAAGAGGAAGATTATTTCCCAGTAAAAGTAGGCCTTAGACAAGGATGTGTGATGTCACCGTGTTTGTTTAATATATTTATAGATAGGGTTGTAAGAGAAGTAATTGGCAAGAGGTTTGAAGTTAAAAGATAAAGAATCACACAAAGTGGGAGTTCTCACAGTTGCTCTTTGCTGATGACACTGTGCTCTTGGGAGATTCTGAAGAGAAGTTGCAGAGATTGGTGGATGAATTTGGTAGGGTATGTATAAGAAGAAAATTAAAAGTGAATACAGGAAAGAGTAAGGTTTTGAGGATAACTAAAAGATTAGGTGATGAAAGATTGGATATCAGATTGGAGGGAGAGAGTATGGAGGAGGTGAATGTATTCAGATATTTGGGAGTGGACGTGTCAGCGGATGGATCTATGAAAGATGAGGTGAATCATAGAATTGATGAGGGGAAAAGGATGAGCGGTGCACTTAGGAGTCTGTGGAGACAAAGAACTTTGTCCTTGCAAAGAGGGGAATGTATGAGAGTATAGTTTTACCACCGCTCTTATATGGGTGTGAAGCATGGGTGATGAATGTTGCAGCGAGGAGAAGGCTGGAGGCAGTAGAGATGTCATGTCTGAGGGCAATGTGTGGTGTGAATATAATGCAGAGAATTCGTAGTTTGGAAGTTAGGAGGAGGTGCGGGATTGCCAAAACTGTTGTCCAGAGGGCTGAGGAGGGTTGTTGAGGTGGTTCGAACATGTAGAGAGAATGGAGCGAAACAGAATGACTTCAAGAGTGTATCAGTCTGTAGCGAAAGGAAGACGGGGTAGGGGTCGGCCTAGGAAAGGTTGGAGGGAGGGGGTAAAAGGAGGTTTCGTGTGCGATGGGCTTGGACTTCCAGCGGGCATGCGTGAACGTGTTTGATAGGAGTGAATGGAGACAAATAGTTTCTAATACTTGACGTGCTGTTGGAGTGTGAGCAAAGTAACATTTATGAAGGGATTCAGGGAAACCGGCAGGCCGGACTTGAGTCCTGGAGATGGGAAGTACAGTGCCTGCACTCTGAAGGACGGGTGTTAATGTTGCAGTTTAAAAACTGTAGTGTAAAGCATCCTTCTGGCAAGACAGTGATGGAGTGAATGATGGTGAAAGTTTTTCTTTTTCGGGCCACCCTGCCTTGGTGGGAATCGGCCAGTGTTATTATAAAAATAATAATGAAGGTAATCCAAGTAACAATTATGAAGGTAATCCAAGCAAAAATAATTAAAGTAATCCAAGTAACAATAATGAAAGTAATCCAAGTAACAATAATAAGGGTAATCCAAGTAACAATAATGAACGTAATCCGAGTAACAATAATCGAAGTAACAGTAATGAAGGTATTCCAAATAATATTAGTTCTTGCAATCCAAGTAACCATAGTGATATTAATCCCAGCAATCATAGTGATATTAATCCATGTAAAAGTAATGATGAAATTAAGACACATGTGCAACATCTAGGTATCTTTATTGTAGACGTTTCGCCATCCAGTGGCTTTATCAATACAAATTCCAGGACATAACTTGAAGACAGTAGAACTATGTACAGAAGATGAGGTAATCAGTCCCTCAACCTAGGAGTAGGTGCGAAGAGTACCATAGACTATGGTGCTCTTCGCACCTACTCCTAGGTTGAGGGACTGATTACCTCATCTTCTGTACATAGTTCTACTGTCTTCAAGTTATGTCCTAGAATTTGTATTGATAAAGCCACTGGATGGCGAAACGTCTACAATAAAGATACCTAGATGTTGCACATGTGTCTTAATTTCATCTTGTCGGTATTATATACCATTCTTACACAAAAGTAATGATATTAATCCATGTAACAGTAGTGATATTAATCCCAGTAACCATAGTGATATTAATCCATGTAAAGGTGATGATATTAATGCATGTAACAGTAGTGATATTAATCCCTGTAACATCAGTGATATTAATCCCTGTAACATCAGTGATATTAATCCCTCTAACAGCAGTGATATTAATCCCTCTAACAGCAGTGATATTAATCCCTCTAACAGCAGTGATATTAATCCCTCTAACAGCAGTGATATTAATCCCTCTAACAGCAGTGATATTAATCCCTCTAACAGCAGTGATATTAATCCCTCTAACAGCAGTGATTATAATTCCCTCTAACAGCAGTGATTATAATCCCTGTAACAGCAGTGATTATAATCCCTGTAACAGCAGTGATTATAATCCCTGTAACAGCAGTGATTATAATCCCTGTAACAGCAGTGATTAAAATCCCTGTAACAGCAGTGATTATAATCCCTGTAACAGCAGTGTTTTAAATCCTGTAACAGCAGTAATTAAAATCCCTGTAACGCAGTGATTAAAACCCCTGTAACAGCAGTGATTAAAATCCCTGTAACAGCAGTGTTAAAATCCCTGTAACAGCAGTGGTTATATCCTGTAATGCAGTGATTAAAACCCCTGTAACAGCAGTTGGTTATAACCCCTGTAATAGCAGTGTTTTAAATCGCTGTAACAGCAGTGGTTTATAATCCCTGTAACAGCAGTGGTTTAATCCCTGTAACAGCAGTGTTATAATCCCTGTAATAGCGTGATTATAATCCCTGTAACAGCAGTGATTATAATCCCTGTAACAGCAGTGATTAGAATCCCTGTAACAGCAGTGGTTAGAATCCTTGTAACAGTAGTGATTATAATCCCCGTAACAGCAGTGATTAGAATCCCTGTAACAGTAGTTGCTTTTCCATGTGTATTGGTGATTTTAATCCAGGTTACGGCATTGATCTTTATCACAGTAGCAGCTACGGCTGTGATTCAAATAATGTTAAGGGTGATAGAAGGATAAAATCAATGGATTTTTTTCTTTACTAAATACAATAAACATGAGCTTTTGAATTACAAAAAAATAACGACAGACTCAAAATACGCCTTGCATGTCAATATCAGATTTCATAATGGAACAAAAACAGCTGTGAAAACACTTAGAAATTTCCTGCAACGGCTTTGGAAAAAGTGGATTTGATTCCAAGAATGTTTAATTGTTTGCCCCAAAAAAAAGTTGGGAGAAGTGAGTGTGACAGCTGTAGGATTGGCTACCATCGCTGATCACTGCAACAGCCACAAGTTAAGTCAGCTGGGGAAATAAAATGAACACATTTCGAAGTTCAGAAGACTCGACAGGAGCCAAAGTTTATCTAACTTTTCGTTCATGATGACGGGAGAAACCAACCGAGTATTTAACTTCCTCAGCTCGGTGTTTTGATGGAGTGTTCGAGAATTGAGCGTACCAGTTAATGGCGTCCAAATGCGGTGCTATTGTCACATAAATAACAGCATATACATATCTTGGAAAACGAGAATTTGGCAGGTACTATATATAATGTTTATTTTAGTTGAAATATTGAGAACTCGAGAATTTTACGACTTTGACAGAGTTAACCAACTATTAATATTTGAATGACCTTAAATTACACGTGACTTTTATACACTTAATTTATATGAAATGAGCTTCGCAAAGGCTCCTCTGTGTAGCATCCTGAGGACGGGAAGTGTATACGAGTCGATACACTTGTGGATTTGGCACCACTACCACAAACCGAGCTTGACACGAAGCCTAATCTCCAGAATAGCGCACTAATTACTGGGTAGTACGTACAATAAAATTAGATAAAAGCACTGCCTCCAGCAAGATTTCATGCTGTACACAACCACTGTTTAACAAATTCACTCGACAATAATGCCAAGACCCCAGACAAAGATGGAGTGAAGTGCGACACTATGGGAGTAGTCTTAAAACTAACTGGAAATAGGGACAAACAGGCACCAAACAGGCTAAATAACGTTTTACTTTTCCTGAAGTGAATAGACAATTGTGGATTTTGCATTGAAAATTGAAAAACATAAGTTTGGGAAAAATTATTAATGGAATCAGATAACAGTGGAGGACAGTTCGAAAAAAGTAACCAATAAAAAAGATTGAGAAAATGAAGCAAAAACACGAGAGAACAGGAATTAATGTAAGCTGTGACGTTGTCTTCATTTAGAAGTAAAGATTAGACAGATTTAAATCTGGTTTTAAAAACCTGGTTTCAGGTAAATATTTGATTTAGACACATGTTCATTTGAGAAATTATTTGATTACTAACGTTTTTGTTCAGAGTTTATTTCTCACTGCTTTCCCACCTAGCTTCACAATATTAGTAAATCATGTAACTTCATACAATTTTCCTGGGTTTAAGTTATGAATACCTTATTAACTACTAAAGGTAAATTTTTAAAACAATTTCTTCTATGAACTTTCAATGATGTGTAGCTTTTAGGATTTGACCTAGCGTATAAAGGTTATTAATGGTGCTGGCAGCTGTTGCTGTTAACCAGTGGAGTGTTAACTGTTCCCACACTGATTGTTACTTCGACATTTGACTGTCTACAAATTGTGTGTTATTTGTAAACTGATTAACGACATGACTTCGGGAGTCCATTTACAGAAAATCTTGCATTTGTTTGGGCCAGTGGTGCCTATGCTAACCTTCCTATTGTGTAGAAATATACCTAGTTGGACGAATATCATTGAAGCTAGCTGGCCCAGTGGCTAATGCGACAGTCTGGAGTTTTGAGACTCTCTGACCGCGGGTTCAAATCCCGCCCGTGGTATGGTTTGTTTGCAATCGCGTCATTACGATTTCGTGAGTCATGCGTAGTTATTCTGTCTCATGTCAAGTTACCAGAGGAAAGACTAAGTCCTAGTAATAGTGTACATGTGCGCCTTAATTATGTGAGTAAATAAATTTTCTTTCTCTGTGTTGTTAACGTACATTAGTTTCAGGAAGACATCTTTAGACGTGTTGCAAATCCTCTTCCAGTTTACTCAGTGCAAATAATCCTTGTTCTAACACAATCTGAAGCCTGACGGAAGCAGTTTAAGCTACACCTTGAGTTTACCAGGAGAGGGTTTCGGGGGTCAACGCCTCCGCTGCCCGGTCTGAGACCAGGCCTCATGGTGGATCAGGGTCTGATCAACCAGGCTGTTACTGCTGGCCACACGCAAGCTGACGTACAAACCACAGCCCGGTTGGTCAGGTACTGATTTTAGGTGCCTGTCCAGTGCCTTCTTGAAAACAGTCAGCGGTCTATTGGTAATCCCCCTTATGTATGCTGGGAGGTAACTGACCAGTCTTGGGCCCGCGGACACTTATTGTGTTGTCTCTCAGTGTACTCGTGGCGCCCGTGCTTTTCATCGGGGGAATGTTGCATCTCCTGCCGAGCCTTTTGCTTTCATATGAAGTGATTTTCGTGTGCAGGTTTAGTACCAATCCCTCCAGTACCTTCCAAGTTTATACTATCCTGTATTTTCTCTCGCCTGCGTTCGAGGGAATACAGATCAAGGACCTTCAACCGTTCCCAGTAGTTTAGGTGCCTTATCGCACTTGTGTGTCCCGTGAAAATTCTTTGTACACTTTCCAGGTCTGCAATGTCGCCAGCCTTGAAGGGGGCCGCTAGTGTACAGCATAATAAATAAATGGAAAGTAATCAAGACAAATGAGAGAGAATAGCCTTTGTTTTTCACAGTGATTAGACCGATTTTAATGTCTTTTATTCGATTCGTGCTTTCTGTTTTGAAGACAGAACTTTCAGGTTCTTGAACAGTAGAACTGGAGTAACACATCAGTAACTGAGATTTTTTTGAGTACGTTGGTTGTCAGCTTCTGTTAGCGTTTGGATTACCAGTTACGTTATGTGGAGCTATCAGAGTACACATTTCTTTTACCTTCCATATATATATTACTAAATATATTTGTAGAAAATCATGAGAAAAATTCGAGAAATAAATGGTTATATATATAAACTTATCTTGCCATATAGGACAAGTGAAAATTTGTGTATGCAATAATTTCGCCAAAATCATTCTGAACCTAACGAAAAAAAAATATATTTCACTGTGCTTGTTTAGTATTAAATTACTGAAAAACATATCTAAAAAATTTATTTGGGGTTGTCTAAAATAAAGTTCTTGTTGTAAAAATTTGGGTAAGTTTTTTTAAGTTTTTGGTGCAAAATTAAATTTTTCTAACATTAATGAAAAAAATATATCTTTAAACGTAAAAAAATTTTTTTTAAAAAGGTTTAAATTTTAAATGAGTTCTTGCAAATTGCCCAAAGTTTTACTTTTCGGCCCCGACATTATTTATATATAATATTATATATTATATATATTATAGTAGTGGGTTGGTAACAAAACCCACCAGGGAATACTACCGCCCTGCCAGTGACTGTGAACAAAAACCTTAATTTTTTGCATGATGGTGGGATTGTGGTTTCTTTTTCTGTCTCATAACACGCTAAAAACAGGGATACTTGCACCCCATTACCTTTGGTCACACTTCACAGACCGACAGCATATAATTATAATACATTTTAGGTTTTTCCCCTTTTTTAAAAGCTTTGTTCTTTTTATTTTTTTTTGTCCAGGGGGAAGTGGAAAAGAATCTTTCCCCCTAACCCTGCGTGTCGTATGAGGCACTAAAATCCGGGGAGAAAGGGGCAAAAAAAACCCCTTTTCCCCTTATAAAATTTACAAAAAAAAGAGAAGAAAAAAAAACTTTATAAAACGGGGTTGCTAAAATGTGCTGGATTAGGGGTGACAAGAAACAGATGATTGCTATGTTATGAATGAAAAGAATTTGGGATGCCCTGCCTAAGCGAAAAAAGTGAAGGGGGAGGAGAGTTTCAGGGGGGGGAAAAAAATGGTTTAAAAGGGAGTATCTGAGGAAGTTAGAAAAAAGGGAAAGGGGTACAGTAAATGTTAAATGATCGTTAGGAAGGAAAAAAGAGAATATAAATGTGAAATTCAAAAATTATGTGTTTTAAAGTAAAGGTTGATGCAGAAGTGGGTATAAAAAGCGTGTATGCACCGGAAAAGAGAGGAATCAGAGGAAGAGAGAGTTTTTGGGAGATGTTAAGTGAATGTAAGGGCCTTGAACCAGTGAAGAGTAATTGTGGTGGGGACTTGAATCTAAAGTAGGAAAACTTTTAAGGGGGTGTGGTAGGTAATTTGGGGTGCCGGTGTAAATGAAAAAGGGGCCCCTTTTGATTGAACTTTTATAAAAAGGGGTTTATTATGGGTAATCATATTTTAAGAAAAAGAGGGAAATAAGATCCCGATATGTGTAGGCGAATGACATAGTTTGTTGGATTATGTATTGGTAGATAAAAGACTTTTGGAGATTTCGGATGACATTTTTAAATAGAGGGGCCACAGATTTTCAATCCTTTCTAGTTGTAGCTAACTGAAAGTAAAAGGTAGATGGGATAAAAGAGAATAGAAGCATCGGGAAGAAGAGGTAAAGGGTTTTTATAAACAAAAAGGAGGGGGATGGGTAAGAATAAAAACTTTTGGGGGATAGATGGGCTAATGAAGCATAGGAATGGGGTCGAAGAGGATGGGGGGGGTTTAAAAAATTAGTGTTTGAGTGTTCACAGAGTTTGTGGGTTTCAGGAAAGTGGGTGCAGGAGGAAGAGGAGCGTTTGGGGGAAAGATGAGTAAAGAGAGTAAGGGAGAAAAAGTTAGCATTGGAAAAATTTTTTCAAAGAAAGTGATGCAAAGGGGGGAAAAAAATATGGAAAAAAGAGAGAAGTTAAAAGAGTGGTGAAGCAATGTAAAAAGAGAGCAAATGAAGGGGGGGAAAGTTTAACAAATTTTTGTTGAAAAAAAGAAAAGTTTTGGAGTGAGATTAACAATTTTAAAAAAGCTAGAGAACAAATGGGTTTTGTCAGTTAAAAATAGGAGAGGGAGTTATTAATGGAGAGGGAGAGTTTTTGGGAAGATGAAGGAAAATTTTTAGGAAATTGTTAAAAATTTTTTGAAGATAGGGAAGCTTTTATTTGTTTAGGGCAAGGGGAATAAAATCTTGTAGGGGGGAGAAAAGCCGTTTTGAGGGGGGAAATTCGTGAGGCAAAGGTAAAAGAAAGGGGGAAGGCGCCGGGATTTGATGGGGTAAAAATAGAAAGTTAAAAGCAGGGGGGATTAGTTTTTGGGGTGGTTGGGGCAATTATTTTAAATGTATGGAAAAAGGTAAAGGGACCTAGGGATTTGGGAGGAGCAGCAAGTTCCTTTGTATAAAGGCAAAGGGGGGAAAAAGGGGTGCAAAAATTATAGGGGGGTAAGTCTGTGAGTTACCCGGGAAGTGTTGGTAGAGTTATAATTGAAAAATTAAAGTAAAACGGAGAATAGGAAGCAAGAAAAGGGGGCTTTAGGAAAGGTAGGGGTGTGTGGACCAGTGTTTCAGTGAAACTATAATGAAAGTATTTAGTAAGGCTAAAAAGGTCTTTGTGGATTTATGGTTTGGGGAAAAGGGGTATGCAGGGGTAGGGGGGGCCCAAGGGCAATGTTGCAAGGTTGGTTAGGAGGGAGGGGTTTCTGAAAGCATGAAAAGTTTTTTTCAGATAGTGGGGTCAAAATTAGAGATGTAGGAAAGAGGGGAAAATTTTTCCCCGTAAAAAATAGGCCTTAACAAGGTTGTTTATGTCACCGTGGTTTTTTTAATATATTTAAGATGGGGGTTTTAAGAGAATAATGCGAGGGGCTTTGGGAAAGGGGTGGGGTTTAAAAAAAAAGAATCACACCAAAGTGGGGGGTTGTCACAGTGCTCTTTTCCGATGACACTGGCTTTTGGGGGATTTGAAGAAATTTTCAGAGATTGGTGGATGAATTTGGGGAGGGGGTGCAAAAAAAAAATTAAAGGGGAATACGGAAAAAGTAAGGTTTTAGGATAAAAAAAGATTAGTGATGAAAGATGAAATCAGATTGGGGGGAGGAAATATGGAGGAGGTAACGTTTCGAAATTTTTGGGGTGGACGGGTAGCGTGGGTCATGAAAAATAAGTCAGTCTAGAACTGATGAAGGAAAAAAAGGGGATGGGGCGTTTAGGTACATGTGGAGACAAAAAGTTATCTACACCCCTACTTAATGGGGGTGAAGCTTGGGTTGAAAAGCTGCGCGAGGAGGCGGTTGGAGGCAGTGAGATGTCCTGTCTAAGGGGAATTGTGGGGTAAATATATAATTCGGAAAAGTGTGGGGATATTAGGTAGTGTGGAGTTAGAAAAGTATTAGTCAGTAGGGTTGAAGAAGGTTTAAGTTGAGTCGAGACTTTGAAAAACATTTAGAGAGTGGGATCAAAGTAGAATGACATGGAGATGCGTTTAAATTGTTTATGGGATTAAGGCTGTGTTTGGGTCGTCCTCGAAAAGGTTGGAGGGAGGGGGTTAAAGGAGGTTTTGTGGGCGAGGGGTTTGGACTTCAGCAAGCGTGCTGAGCGTGTTAGATTATAATGTATAAAAAATGGTATTTTGGGACCTGATAGCTGTTGGAGTGTGAGCAGGGTAATATTAAAATTGATAGGGATTCAGGAAAGCGATTATTTTAATATACTTGAATTTGAGTCCTGGAGTGGGAAGAACATTTTTTTCTTGCCTTAAGAAAGGGTTTTGAGTATTGGCGGTTCGGAGGGAATTGTGATATTTTATACTATAATACTTCTAAATTTTATCCGAGCAACCCTCTGCAAAAATTTGATTTTTTAAAGTGAGGTGAAAAGTTTAGAATGATTAAAAGTATTTTTCTTTTTGGGGTTTTTTATTTTTTTGGGTCACCCATCCTCGGTGGGAACGGCCGACTTAAAAAAAATTATATGATATATATATATTATATAATTCATAGATATTTATATTTACTTATATAAATATATATATATATATATTTATATTAATACAACCCACATACACGCGCGTGCGCGCAAGGCTATCTCAGAGTAAAGTTTTTATACATGACATTGTGCTACATGGTTTGTACCCTCCGATTCTTGGCAATGGATTAGTGTTCACTCACTTGGGAGACAAACTTCAATCCTTCCCACTGTCTTGTTTCTCCCTCTTTCCTTCCCACTCTCCCCGTTTCCATTCTCTCTTTCTACACAGTTTTTTTTACAAGGTTATGTGTTGGATTCCTAACTTCATTTACAAGCTTAGAGCTGTTATCTACATTCTCTGTCTATCTTAAAGCACTGCCATGATCACCATTTACTTCCAAATCCTCCTTCCTCCTTCAGAGCTTAGAAACAAAGGGTTTCATCTGTGCCCTTTCTGGGATACTTTGGGGTTCCTCAGTCTCTCTTGCCAGGCTCCTTATAGATGTCCTCAGTTCTTCGTTTCGAATACCACAACAATCTCTCAGGACTCCTTAAAAGCTCCCTTCGGCTCTTGGCTCCTATTGAATTCCCTTATGGTTCATTATCTATTTCTGAGTTCTATCTGAGTTTACTATGCTCCCTGAAGTCTCCCATAAGCTTGCCTCTTACCTTCCCTTCGGCTTTCCCTAAGCTTTTCCTTAGACTATCTGGCCTCTCCGAGTTCAGTAACTAACTAGCCGTCTCCACGATACACCTAACATACATACTGACACACTTCCACTAGAAGCACATGTAACCACACTCGTTCTCTAAAAAATACACTTATTTAAAACACATGCAATTTCATTCGCTTGCCCTCCGAACACCTTCACCCACACTAACATTTTGAACGCACACACCTTCACTTGAAACAAAGATTTCCTCGATTTCGAAATAAGGCAGGAACTCTGAACACCTCCTTCAAACAAGTTAAACTTTGATAATCTTTTCGAGATGGATAAAAAGTTCCTGAATGTTAAAAGAGGCAGAGGAATCAAATGTATGTAAACATGGCATAAAGCGGGACGCAGACGAGAGAAAGTTACTTAATTCGCTGTTTTGTGCTGCTACGTTATTTTGCTACTACACCTGCTGCCTCTGTATTTGACTGGAGAAGCCAACTGAGTAGGCGAAACGTTTCAACTATGAAGATACCCAATTGTTGTACATGCGTCTTACTAATCATTTTGTGTGGACGCCAATCACTCTGGATTCTAGTATTGTCACAGAAGTGTGTTAAAGGATTATGGTATATGTCCCTGTCTATGTCAGACTTGAGAATGAAAATTAGGGAGATAACCAAAGCAGCCCCTGATTTTACTGTTTGCTATCGCTTTTATGGGTTCTATTACTTAGAAAGTTAGATAAAGATTTGTTCACATTTCTATGTATTCCTTTTGAACGCATTTTGCGCACTATTACCCCATGGTCGTAGCTGGAAAAGCCTTTGACAAAGTTAATGTATTTTACAACTGCATTTTGCTTGGCTTCCAGAGAATCCACGACAAAGTTGTAATGGTCTAGCAATTTTGATTTTCCAAGTGTATATAATCGTATATCTCTCCCGCCAGCGTTCCAGGGAGTACAGGTCGAGGAACGTCAACCGTTCCCAGCAATTTAGGTCAGCAATTTCACCTGCCTTGAAGGGCGCTGTTAGTGTGCAGCAGTATTCTAACCTAGATAGAGCAAGCGACCCGAAGAGTGTCATGGGCTTGGCATCCTTAGTTTTAAAGATTCTCATTATCCATCCTGTCATTTTTCTAGCAGATGCGATTGATACTAGGTTGTGGTCTGTCTAAGCGAGATCCTCTAACATTATCACTACCAGGTCCTTTACATAAGTTTTTCGCTGTATGTGGTTGGAATTCGTTTCATATTCCGATACAGTGTTAATTTCCTCACGTTTTCGATATCGGAGTAATTGAACTTCATATTGTTTTCTGCGGCCCATTTAAAGATTTGGTTGATGTCCGCTTGGAGTCTTGCAGTCTCTTCAATGGAGGACACTGTTAAGCTAATTCGGGTGTTATATGCAAAGAAAAACATTGTGCTGTGGCTTACATCCTTGTATATGTCAGACATGAGGATGAGGAACAAGAAGGGGGCGAGGACTGTGCCTTGTGGAACAGAGCTTTTCACAGTAACCGCCTCAGACTTTATTCTATTTACTACTACTGATTGTGTTCTATTTGTTAGGAAATTATAGATCCATATACCAACTTTTTCAGTTATTCCTTTATCACACATTTTGTGCACTATTACACCATTGTCACACTTACCAAAGGCTTTTGCAAAGTCTGTGTATACTACATCTGCGTTTTGTTTGTCTTCCAGAGCATCCAGGACCTTGTCATAGTGGTCCAGTAGTTAGGACAGGCAGGAGCGATCTGCTCTAAACCCATGTTACCCTGGGTTATGTAACTGATGGGTATTGTGGAGAAATTTTCTCCAGGAGAGGGGTATCAGCCCCCTTCAGCCCTGAGGGGCCCAGCCCTCTCAGAAGGGGCAAGCGTCTTGTTTACTGCTACAGTGAGTAATTGATCACAGATGCAGTACGAGTACGCAACGTGGTCAAATGACCGCTGCTCCTTGCAGTCCAGTGTTGCAAAGTGTATTTTTATAAGAGACAGTACATCTCTTACTTTAGCAGGACAATTAAGGTAAATCCTGCTCCCACTTTATTACCATGGTAAAAATAGTGGACATTGTTGTTTATGCTTAAGACAGCAAGAATCAAACATTCTGCTTTGCTTCATCGAGGAAGTGGCAAGGAAGCAAAAAGTACTAGGTCAGCTCTTTTTTTGTGCTAGGGCAGTGACGGCAAGGGGCGCTGTGGCGTCTTCAGATTACTTTTGACTCTACTGAGAGTGACAATGACGCCAGGATAACCAACAAAGAACACTGATCTGTGCGTTAGTGTGGACAAAGTGTCTCACAAAACACGATAAACACTTACAGAGAAGTGTGATCAATTTCTTAGTGATATTGTGTGAACAATTATTGATGAACAGTGTAACAACGAGTGTTACGATCCAACAGAGTGTAGTGCGACATTCTTCAAAGAACACTATTCTTCAATCAACTCAACGGATATCCGGGCGTAATTACGGGTCAGATACATATACCCAGGTAAGTGTTCTAACTCGTGATGTACTACTATTGACTGCGCAGTTGAGTATAAAGTCGTGAGTTAGTCACTTATCATAAACCCCGGTGATATGCGGACCATTGAGTCCACACAAGTAAGTCGTCAGCCATCATTGAATGAAATATGCTGACATAACACCCCCTAGGGGTAATTTATAATCTTACAAATTATATTTGTTGACAGCCCATGTTGAGATGGTTTCGACAGCTTCTAGACCTCGTCTGCAGGGGCGGCTGTGTAGACGATTTGCTGTCTTTTATCAGCTAAGTGTTCACTATATTTATATTTATAAATATCTTAGCTGGTAAAGCCATTTCTCAACAGGTATCTAAGTGGGTTGCGATCGTGCTTCTTAGAACTATTTCAGAGATTCTTATATGGGATGTTCAGGCTCTCGGTCTGTATTTTTTTTGCTATTGCTTTACTGCCACCTTTGTGGAGTAGGGCTATGTCTGTTACTTTTAATTTATAATACACCATTTCTCCTTATGCTTTAATATTTGTTAATTTACATAAAAAAAATATTCGAAATTGATGTTAATAGAATAAAAAAAATGGGCTTTTATAAATTATAAATTGCTTTTATTTTTTTTTTAGATCAATTACCATGACACTTAACTAATTACCAAAAAATAATTTATCATTATTCCCGATGTTTTATGCCAGCTGGTGTTTTTAATAAGTAGAATAAAAACTTGTCTTGTTTTACTAGACTTAAATTCTCTGCTCCCGACTCGACTCACGAAATCGTAATGACACGATTGCAAACAAACCATACCACGGGCGGGATTTGAACCCGCGGTCAGAGTCTCAAAACCGTAGACCGTCGCGTTAGCCACTGGACCAGCTAGCTTCAATAAGATTCGTCCAACTAGGTGTATTTCTACACCATAGGAAGGTTAGCATAGGCACCACTGTGTCCACAAATGCAAGTTTTTTCTGCTCCCGGTTTGGCGATTCTTCACCCATCTCACCCCTTCCTGAGATACGGACCTGATGAATGGGATGAACGTTCAGGATCCTCTCTAAATACTTGAAGTTGCAGCTCATCAAAGAGATTGGATAGTAGTTTGTATGTTTCCATTGACGTCAGTCCGAGTTGGGAACTACGAACACCAACGACTGCCTCAATCTAAGAGGCGCATATGGAGAGCGAAGTCACAACCACAAATAAAATTCTACCTAGCAGAGGTAGTCATTAGCTCTAACTAAATATACTCCCTAGTAGGTAGCTAGACTTACCATTTGTAACAAGACAGGAGTAAGTTAACATAAAAGTTGAGCAGCAACCTTAATTAACACTCTCCAGTATACCAAAAGTACACTAAACCCAAGGCGAGCAAAAATCCCAGAGGTATGGTCTTTGTAAAGACAAGGATTACCTTGAGAAGCAAGGAATTTTAATTAATTTATGGTTTGCTTCCCTTAGAAGAGCAGGAGTCCCTTTAAACCTAACATCCTTTAATTCATATTGCCCATAGTATCACCATATTGCCCATAGTAGTATCCATCAGTTTATTATGTAAGGATAGACACAATAATTTAACTTGCAATAATATCTAAAATCTCTCAATGCTTAATGCTAGTAAGGGTTTCTCATTACACGAAATCAGACATCAAGGAAGGGCGTTAGAGGTGCACCACGTAGGATACGACACACCACATTATAAGGACAGTACAGTACTGTGCTGTACTTTACTCTATCATGAGCGTGTATGTGTTCTGGCTATTGCTTACCTTTTTTTTCGTAAATGAACACATAGGTAATTTTAAGTTTGCTGAGTTGTTAGAAACTAATTATACAGCGTCCGTACCTGTTAATTATGAACTGAGTTAGCTGCTTCTCCAGTGATGCGCTGTATCAGTAATTCTTCATTGTCATTCTCTCATTACAGGTAAAACTGTTTCATGAGTCTACCACCCCTTTCATATACACACACATGCGCACTATCTTAGGAACTGTTACCTACCTTCCTCCTAAGTTATACACACAAGCACCACCCCAGGTGTTATAACTTACCATCCCTCGCACATACACTTTCCACCCTAGGCGCGTTAACTTTCCATCTCTTCCATATACACACACTTGCACTATTCCAGGTGGTTTAGCTTACCATTCCTCACATACACTCGCACCATTCCAAGTGCTTTAGACTTCATCCAACACATATATACACACACACACAAATCGAGGTGCTGTGGCCCACCATCCCTCATATATATTCACAGGCACCAGCACAGGTGTTTCCATCTTCCATCCTATGTAGCTGAATAATATTTATAGTAAATATTTTACATTTTAAGCTCATTTATTCTCTTATGGTGTATATGAATCTAAATTATATATTTGGGTTTTATTTTACTTGGCGATGCTACAAGGTCCTTCTAGATTTTGCTGTTTTAGAGAAATATTTATTCAGCTCCTAGAAATACCACATTTAATTGCGACAAGGAAACACACGGAAGACAGGCACTTGGTGGGTTACTTGGGAACGATAGGTGCCGGTGGGATGACTCAGAGTAATGCTGGTGGTTGGTGGATGACTATGAAGGCTGGTGAGTGGTGGGTAACTGGGGAAAGGTGGATGCTGAGTGGGTGGACCGGGGTAAGAAAGGAGGAATTTGGATGCTTGGAAGCTGGGTGGGTTAGCTGAGATGTTGAGGGTGAGTGAGTGCTTGGAATACATGTGCTTACGTGGGAAGGAGGGTGATGAGTGAGTACTTAGGTGTGTATTCGGTGGGTGGGCTGGGGAGGGTAGAGTAACGTATTGGTGGGTTAGGAGATTGAGGATGCATGGTGGATGGGGTAGGAGATGGAGGGTGTTCTGTGGGTGGGGTAGGAGATGGAGGGTGTTCTGTGGGTGGGGTAGGAGATGAAGGGTTTTTGGTGGGTGGGGTAGGAGATGGAGGGTGTTGGGTGGGCTGACTTTGGAAAGCAGGGTTTTGTTGAGCGATGGGCAAGTGTTAGAGGTGAAGAAAAATCTATGTAAATTTGTGTCGTTCTGATTCCATGATGACTTTTACATTTATTCAGCTCTGTCTCATTGTATGTCTGACTGTCTAAATTAGAAAAAAATTATATTAAGATCTCTAATTATAAGTACCATCTTGAAGCATTTTTTCGGTTGACGCGAAAGTTGTGAAAGGGGAAGATGGAAAGGAGGAAAGCCTACTGCCGAAAAGGAAAGCAAGTAAAAAGACGAGTACTGCTACAAGGGAGAGAAAGAAAGGAGAGAATGAACGTGAGACTAGCAGAAGGTACTTGTGCTAGGGGGAGGGGAGACGGACCGAGAACTGTTGCTAGGAGGATTTGAGGAGAAGGGTGCTTCTGAAAGGGGCCATTTTCACTATCCCTTTTAGTGTCGTCAGCACACATTTTTTCCTCTTCCAACTCGCCACCTCTTTCCAACACAGATTTTTTTTGTTCTTCTACCCCCAACATCCTCTTTCCTCATGCGCCTGGGAAGGCTGAGAAGATTTACAAAAAGACGAGAGCGTAAAAAATATTCCTTTCTTGGAATGAGAGAGGTATCCCTTTACTTTCACTGTTTCTTAGTCTCTTTTGTTAAGTTTGATTCATCTTAAGCTAATATGTTTTCTGGTGTCTTGTTCAGATGAGGGAAACAAACTGAATTTAGATTTTTCAGAGCCTTGAAGACATTGACCATTTTCACACCTAGTGCCGTGTGGAACCAGTATTTAAGGTATAAGTACTTATGTCAGCAATTAATTGTATTTTTTTTTACTTTGTATAAACACTATTTTAGTTTTACACACTGTGACTGCTTTCCGAACAGAAGAGATATTCTGTAGTTATTTCACAGAAAATGGTCCAAGTCGGACCGAAACGTCGTCGTAAGCTCCTCTCTTCCATGTGCGAGTTATTTGTGTATCGTTCCAGTCACGGTATTGTGCTGTTTTTATCTATAAACCATCATCACTAAAACTGTCATAATAAAATTTATACAAACAAGAAATGAAGGCGAAGTTTCGCTAGTGGAAAACACATCAGTCAGCGCTTAATGTTTTAAACCCTTCGGATAGTGCATTCTCCCGAAGGTTTCAAACAAGACGTCAATCCATTTCATACGATGCAACAACCATTAAAATGTGATGCCGCTCAGAACTGTTTACTTTAATCAGGGAATGATATAGGATGATAAGGTGCCTGAAGAATGGCAGGAAATCAGATTCAGTCTGAGGAAACAGAGGCTATCCAGAGCTTTAGATCAAGAGCCTATCTCTAATATGAACCCAATACCCCCCCCCCCTTCCATGAGGAAGCATATTCCAATCATTTATTGTAAAAGTTACAATACCATATGTAGATTAAAAGTTAACCTACACTTTTTAACATTGCCAACCTATTCTTAACATCAAGTTTTACAGGATTAGAAGTATGTAGGTACCTGGACTAACGCCCAGGTACCTACTTACTGCTAGGTGAACAGGGGAAGCAGGTGGAAGGAAATATGAACAGTGTTTCCACCCTTTCCGGGGATCAAACCACGGACACTAGGTATGTGAGCCACCGTCTTTTAGATAGGACACAAAAACTTTGAAATTATAAAGCCAATCAAAAGTTACTTTCAAAACTAATTGCTTGGAAATTATTTGCGGACATTGTATAAAATTTAGAAGAGGGAATCTGCACATACAATTATTACTTGAACCTTTAAAGGTGAGTTGCTTGAAGCTCCGTATTACAAACTGCAGAATCAGTTAGCATAGACATTTACATGAGAATACTAGAAGGCGAGTTTATTGGTCCCCCTCTAGACCGTTTCCGAAATATAAATAAGACTTGTGTAACAGTAGGTGTATCAATTCCATAATGTTTCACCAACACAGTAGGTGAAACGGTAGAATACAGAAAAGGCAGCATAAATAGTACAGATAAAAAGATTATGTAATCAGTTCTTCACCTTCGAAGACGTAATTTTGGGGTAGTCAGTCCGTCAACCTGGCGGAGGTGACAGCGGCGACAGTGATGGTTTGGGGTGGTGAGATAATTCTGGGATTTACCTTAATAGAATGAGGCGGTTAAGTGTGCTGTATATGTTAACCTGTGCATATCTGTGGATGGCGGGTGGTTAGTGGTGCTGCCATGTTGTCTAGTTATGTGGTTAGAGGTGTGCCATATTGTCTAGTTTTATGGGGTGTTGCCATATTAGTTAGGTTGGAGGTGGTTGCCCAGAAAATGGAGGTTGGTTGATGTCATATTGTTCAGGTTGGTGGTGATGCATTAGATAAAGGGTGGTTGATAGTGAAGTTATATCAATAAGGTTTTTGGTGGTGGCCTAGAACATAAGAACATAAGAACGAAGGAACACTGCAGAAGGCCTACTGGCCCATGCGAGGCAGGTCCAAGTCTCCTACCGGCTTAAGCCAATGCACCCAACCTAGTCAGGTCAGGTCACATTGACTTAAGGGAGGAACACGGCAACCGACCTGTTAGCACAGGTCTAACTCACACCCACCCACATCTACTCATGTATTTATCCAACCTATTTTTAAAGCTACACAACGTTCTGGCCTCTATAACGGTACTTGGGAGTTTGTTCCACTCATCCACAACTCTATTACCAAACCAGTACTTTCCTATATCCTTCCTGAATCTGAATTTTTCCAACTTAAAACCATTGCTGCGAGTCCTGTCTAGGCTAGATATTTTCAGCACACTATTTACATCCCCTTTATTTATTCCTGTCTTCCACTTATACACCTCAATCATATCCCCCCTAATTCTAAAGTCTTTCTAGAGAGTGCAGTTTCAGGGCCCTTAGTCTATCCTCATAGGGAAGGTTTCTGATACATGGGATCATCTTTGTCATCCTCCTTTGTACATTTTCCAGAGAATTTATATCCATTCTGTAATACGGTGACCAAAACTGTGCAGCATAATCTAAATGAGGCCTAACCAAGGATGTATAGAGTTGAAGAACAACCTGAGGACTCCTATTATTTATGCTTCTTGATATGAAGCCAAGGATTCTATTAGCTTTATTGCGAACACTTATGCACTGTTGTCTTGGTTTCAGATTACTGCTAACCAGAACTCCTAAATCTTTTTCGCAATCCGTAATATTAAGATCTACATTATTTAGTTTATATGTGGCATGGTTATTGTCCTGTCCAACATTTAGAACTTTGCATTTGTCTATATTAAACTGCATCTGCCACTTCTCCGACCACTGCATCAGTCTATTCAAATCTTCCTGGAGTGCTCGAATGTCCTCGTCAGAATGAATTCGACGGCCTATTTTGGTGTCATCGGCAAACTTGCCGATGTCGCTCTTTATGCCCTCATCTATGTCGTTTATGTAGATTGTGAACAGCAGGGGGCCCAACACTGACCCCTGTGGAACACCGCTCGTGACGCTACCCCACTCTGATTTCTCCCCATTTATGCAAACTCTCTGCTGCCTATTTGTCAACCATGCCTCTATCCAGGAAAAAAATTCTCCTCCTATTCCATGTGCTTTAATTTTCCTCAATAGTCTCTGATGTGGGACCCTGTCAAAAGCCTTACTGAAGTCCATATACACAATATCATATTCATTACCATGATCTACCTCCTCAAATACCTTAGTGAAAAAAGTTAATAAATTCGTAAGGCAGGAACGCCCCTTGTAAAACCATGCTGAGATTCGTTGATTAATTTATGCTTTTCAAGGTGGCTACGAACTGCCTCGGCAATTATTGATTCCATAAATTTTCCCACTATGGAGGTTAGGCTTATTGGTCTATAGTTCGAAGCTAAGGACCTGTCACCTGTTTTGAAAATAGGTATCACATTTGCCATTTTCCACTTATCTGGCACCATGCCAGTTTGTAGTGATATGTTGAAAAGATTAGCCAAAGGTGTGCTAAGCTCCTCATTACATTCCTTTAGAACCCGTGCATACAGTTCATCAGGGCCTGGGGATTTGTTAGGTTTTAATTTATCTATTTGCCTAAGGACCATGTCACTTGTGACCCTAATAGTGCACAGTTTTATTATCGTCCTGTTCTACATAATTTATCATTACTGGAATATCGCTGGTATCCTCTGTGTAAAAACTGAGAGGAAGTATGTGTTAAAAATTCTACACATTTCCTTATCACTGTCAGTGAGCTGACCCGAGGAACTTTTGAGTGGGCCTATCTTGTCCCTGATCTTACTTCTGTATACCTGAAAGAATCCTTTTGGGTTAGTCTTCGATTCTCTTGCAACTTTAACCTCATAATCTCTTTTTGCTTTTCTAATTCCCTTTTTTATTTCTCTCTTTAACTGAATATATCGATTTCTTAATTGCCCCTCTCCTCTTTTGATTTGCCTATATATGCCTCTCTTTTGACCAATCAGATATTTTAATCTATTGTTCATCCATTTAGGATCATTTTTGTTTGATCTGATTTCCCTATTTGGAACATAATTTGACTGAGCAGCTAGAACTATGCCCTGGAAAGCATCATATAGGCAACCTTCACCTACCTGACCCTTAGTCAGGTCATTCCAGTTCAGCCCACCTAAGTAATTTTTCAGTCCTATGAAATCAGCCAAGCGAAAGTCAGGGACGGAGACTTGATTGCCATTATTAGGGGAATTCCATGATATATTAAAACTGAGTGATTTGTGATCACTCTCCCCAAGCTCTCATTAACCTCAAGATTATTAATTAGTGTTTCCCTACTGGCAGAACCAAGTCAAGGAGGTTATTTCCCCTAGTTGGTCTGTCACAAACTGTTTTAAAAAACAATCTGGATCGTATCAAGAAAGTCACCCGACTCTAAATTCCTGTCAAATTGCTCCAGTCAATATGTCTATAGTTGAAATCTCCCATTAGCACAACATTTTCGTATGTAGATGCCTTACGAATTTCGTCCCATAGAAGTTTACTGCACTCCCTATCAAGCTTTGGGGCCTGTAAATCACACCCAAAATTAGTTTTTCTCGGCCCTCGAGAAGCTGTAACCAAAACAGATTCAGTGGCTGACGTTTCTAATTTAATATCTTGTCTAACACAACAATTTAAATTGTCTCTGACATACATCGCTACTCCACCACCTTTCCTGTTGACCCTGTCAGTGTGGAATAATTTATAGCCTTGTATGTGACATTCAGAGGGCATCTCTCTATCTTTCAGATTGAGCCAGGTCTCTGTTATAGCAATAATATCTATGTTTCCTGCACTTACAATTAATCTTAGCTCATCTATCTTATTTCTAACACTCCTGCTATTAGTATAGTAAACCTTAAGGGAGCTAGTCCCTTGCTGCCCTCTGCTGTCCCCCTTTGTTTGCTGACCTGTTCTATTGTCTTTATTTATAACTTCATGCTGAATGCCTTTTATACATTTACTGTTTCCAACCCTAGTGTTGCAACCTGCTTGTTTCCCACACACACCCATACCTCTATCTTCCACCAGTTTAAAATCATAGGCATTTCACCAATGGCCTTCTCAATCGAGTCTGCAAGTGCTACCACCCCTGCCCCAGAGAGATGTACCCCATCCCTTGCATACATATCATGTTTGCCATAAAAGTTGTTCCAGTTGTCAATGAATGGGATTGCAAGTTCCTTGCAGTATCTGTCTAGCCAGCAATTTACACCAATTGCCCTAGACAACCATTCATTTCCTACTCCCCTTCTAGGCAAGATGCTACATATGATTGGGATCCCTCCCTTAGACTTAATGAATCTATAGCTGACCTGTACTTATCTAGCAGCTCTTCTCTCCTACCCTTCCCAATATCATTTCCACCAGCACTGAGACAGATAATGGGCTTGTTCCCATTACCTGACATGATATTATCCAGCCTGTTGACAATGTCCCCAACACCAGCTCCAGGGAAGCACACTCTATCTCTCATCTTCTTATTCCTATTACAAAAAGCACGGTCAATATATCTTACCTGAGAGTCACCAACCACAAGAATGCGCTTACCTTCATTAGCAGGGGCAGTAGTACCCTTACCTTCACTGGCCACTGAAGTACATTCATCCTGGAGAACAGAGAAGCGATTTCCTACCTTCAGATCTTCACTCTTAACTTTCCTTACTCTGATGCGCCTCCCATTACTGTGAACAACTCGCCACTTGTAGCAGGTGCTGGGCTGCACCTCACTGCTGGTAGCCGTTGCTACCTCCCCAACTACAGCCTCCTCACAGCGAGAGACAGACTGCACCTCACTGCTAGAAGTCTCATTCCCCACAACTCCAGCCACCTCACACTCTCTCCCAGACCCATTGAGGTGGACCTTCAGCCTCCTAATCTCCTCCTGGAGAAGCAAGACCTCCTCCTTCAACTCTCCAACCTCAGTTTTTAAAACACTGCAGAAGCAAGCCATGCTTTGTAACCGTCCACGCTAATCCCCAAAGCAGCTCAGGGTCTGTGACCTCACGTGACGACTGACCACTGACGACTGACGACTGACCACTGACGACGACGGACGAAGATGGTAGTTTGGCGGTGTTTTCATACTGTCAAAAGAGGAGGCCAAGCAGATAGAGATTAGTTGGTAGTGTTGCTGTTGTCATACTGTCTAACTTGTAAAAATTACCAAATCGAGGTCTTGGGTGACCAACCAAGGGTGAATTGACAGTCAGTGTGGATGAGTCGAGTGTGGATGAGCAAGGATGAGGATGAACCAGCACTAGTGAGTCAGGGCTGTGGTGAATCAGGGTGGGCAGGGAGTCAGTGTAGGAAGGCCGAGTTATCCTGGGAATTTGACATGAGTGGGGGAAAAGGAGGATGTCAGGTACTGGGGATTGGCCCGATGCAACAGGTCGGGGGGGGAGGGGGTAGGAACTGACCCTTATTTGGCTAGTGATTTACATGTCCCTGGATTACTCCTTCGTGATAAAGTTGATATATTAGCCAAGAAAAGTACCGTGAAGGAGACTGTGGAATGTAACTTTGGTATATCTGTGTCTAGCAATAGGAATAATATTAGGAAACGAGTAAATAATGAAAATGAATCTTAAGGAATGCAATTAGAAGCCAAAACTGAGCAGCATAATTTAAATGAAATCTGACTAAAGATATATAAAGTTGAAGTATAAACTTAGAGCTTCTGTTGGTTATACTTCTTGATATGAAGTGAAGAATTGTATTAGTTTCATTGCAATCACATCTACTACTGTGTTTTGGCTTTAAATTTCTGCTTACCCGAACTAGATCTTTTTATTTCAGTAAGATGTACATATGTAAAGTAAAAGGACACAAGTGCAACTAATGTGACATTTATTGTGGCAACGTTTCGCTCTCCAGGAGCTTCATCAAGCCATTACTTAGCCATGGCTTGATAAAGCTCCTGGAGAGCGAAACGTTGCCACAATAAATGTCACATTAGTTGCACTTGTGTCCTTTTACTTTACATATTGTCGGTAATTCTACCAACTTTATTACAAGATGTACATACTCTAGCGTAACGGTTTTTGAATACACTTGTCTGCATTGAACCGCAACTGTTTCTCTGACCCCATAAGCCTATCCAGGTCATTTTGTAGCCTTTTATTTTAAGTATCATTAAAATTACATTTTCATTTCTAAATGTCTGATCAGTTTCATCCCAAAAAAGGTTTCTGTGGTCACTAAGTTAAGGGTCGGTGAATTACACCTAAAATTAGAGTTTCATTCCCATGTAGAAACTGCAGCCAGAGTTCATGTCTGTTCCGCTCTGTCTTTAAATTGTTTCTGATGCAACAGTTAGTTTTCCCTGACATATATAGGAATTCCGCCCTTGTGGAATTATTTCCAAACTTGATTGTGGCATTCAGCAAGCATGTCCCTATTGTTTAGACTGAAGCAGATTTCTGTTCCTTGAACATGCAGTTAGTCTTAGTTCATTCATTTTATTTCTTTCGCTCCGTTTGTTTGTAAAGTGGATACTAAGAAAGTTTTTGCCTTGCTTTTCTCCCCCGTATCATTCTGTTTGTACACCAATTTTCGTATTTTAGCAGGACCTATTTTACGAGTTACCCTATTTTTTGAACGTTTGGCCAACACATTTTGACAATTTTTGCTCTTTTTTCGTAGTACTGAAACTCTCGTTTCCTGTACACACCCTTAGTTTTATTAGTTTAGAGATACAGACGATTTAGATATGACTCCTTACACTAAATTGGTCAAGACCGTAACCACTGTACCACAGAGATGCTCTCCATCATTGCATATATTATATGTTTGCTACTGAAGTTTTCCCAGTTGTCAATAAATGGAATTTCAATTTCCTCAAATTACTTTAGGTAATAATTTACCCCAAATGTCATAGACATCTATTCACTGCCAACATCCCTTCTAGGCAAAATGCCACATATGATTGGGATTCCTTCCTCAGGCCTTATTACATCAATCGTTGTATCGTAATTGGTCAGCAACTCTTCATGCTTCCATTTTCCAACATCATTACCTCCGGCTAATAAGCAGATAATGGAGGGATTTTCATGACATGATGTTATCTAACCAGCTACATCACTCACGCCTACTCAAAGAAAACACACCCTCTGTCTTGCGTTTTTATCCATATTACGGAAAGCCTAATCCACTTATCAAATCTGAGAACCTCCAACAAGAAGAATGTCCATTTACTTGCATACTAAAGACATTTGCCTCACGTGTCTCAATTTCCTCAACTGCATCACATCCTGAAGAACAGGTTATTCCATAACATTGCAGCAACTTTCTTTAGTTTCATACTCCTTTCACTTGTGGAAACCATTTTAATTTCTCAATCTCCTCCGTGAGTATTAGAACCTCATCTTTGAGAACCATAACTTCATTCTTATCTGTTTCTAGAAGTCTTCAACGCTCATGAAAGTTTAGTTTGTCTTGTGTTCTAACGCTGCACTCAAAATTCGCAGAGAAAATCACACGTATTATTAAACACTTGTATTTCACATTTATTACTTGTGTTTGAATTTCTATGATAAACTTCTTTGTTTACATCCACATTTTAGACAATACAGACCTAAATGAAACAAATTCACTGACTTGTTTGGGTTATCCTAGGTTCTCTACATATATGCTGCTGTACTCGCCTATTTGTACTCACATATTTGTGGTTGCAGGGGTCGAGTCATAGCTCTTGGCCCCGCCTCTTCGCTGATTGCTACTAGGTCCTCTCTCTCCCTGCCCCATGAGCTTTATCATACCTCGCCTTAAAACTATGTATGGTTCCCGCTTCCACTACGTCACTTTCTAGGCTATTCCACGGCTTGATCACTCTATGACTGAAGAAATACTTCCTAACATCCCTTTGATTTATCTGAGTCTTCAACTTCCAATTGTGACCTCTTGTGTCTGTGTCCCATCTCTGGAACATCCCGTCTTTGTTCACCTTGTCTATTCCGCTCAGTATTTTATATGTCGTTATCATGTCTTCCCTGACCCTCCTGTCCTCCAATGTCGTCAGGCCGATTTCCCTCAACCTTTCTTCGGAGGACAATCCCCTTAGCTCTGGGACTAGTCTTGTTGCAAACTTTTGCACTTTCTCTAATTTCTTGACGTGCTTGACCAAGTGTGGATTCCAAGCTGGTGCTGCATACTCCAGTATGGGCCTGACGTAAAAGGTATACAGAGTCTTGAACGAATACTTACTGAGGTATCGGAATGCTATCCGTAGGTTTGCCAGGCGACCGTATGCTGCAGCAGTTATCTGATTGATGTGCGCCTCAGGAGATATGCTCGGTGTTATACTCACCCCCAGATCTTTTTCCTTGAGTGAGGTTTGCAGTCTTTGGCCATCTAAACTATATTGTGCCTGCGGTCTTCTTTGCCCTTCCCCAATCTTCATGACTTTGCATTTGGCAGGGTTAAACTCAAGGAGCCAGTTGCTGGACCAGGCTTGTAGCCTGTCGAGGTCTCTTTGTAGTCCTGCCTGATCCTCATCCGATTTGATTCTTCTCATTAACTTCACATCATCTGCAAACAAGGACACTTCCGAGTCTATCCCTTCCGTTATGTCATTCACATATACCAAGAACAGCACAGGTCCCAGGACTGACCCCTGTGGAACTCCGCTTGTCACAGGCGCCCACTCTGACACCTCGTCACGTACTATGACTCGTTGTTGCCTCCCTGTCAGGTATTCTCTGATCCACTGCAGTGCCTTTCCTGTTATGTGTGCCTGATCCTCTAGCTTTTGCAGTAACCTCTTGTGAGGAACTGTGTCGAAGGCCTTCTTGCAGTCCAAAAAAATGCAGTCGATCCACCCCTCTCTCTTGTCTTATTTCTGTCAACTTGTCATAAAACTCCAGTAGGTTTGTGACACAGGATTTTCCTTTCCTGAAACCGTGCTGGTTGTCAATTATACACTTGTTTCTTTCCAGGTGCTCCTCCACTCTCCTCCTGATGATCTTACTCCATGACTCTGGCATACTATACACGTTAGGATACAGGTTCTGTAGTTTAGTGCCTATGTCTGTCTCGTTTTTAAAAATTGGGACTACATTTGCAATCCTTCCATTACACTAGGGAGTTGCCCCGTTCAAACCTGATGTGTTTGAAGGTCTTTTTTAATGGCACAACAGTATCTCTGCTCCCTATTTAAGGGTGACCCACGGAGAGATGTTGTCTGGTCCCACCGCCTTTGAGGTGTCAAGTTCGCCATAGCAGCTTCTTCTCCCTCTCCCCTTTGGTTATATGTACCTCATCCAGCACTTTCTGGTGTACCCCCTGTTCTGTTTTTTGGAGTCCTACTGGTTTCCACCGTAACACTTCTTTAAATCTCGTGTGTGAGCTCCTCACATACCTCCCGGTTCGTTGTCTTGTGAACTCCCCATCACCCTTCCTCAGTCTGATTACCTGGTCCTTGACTGTTGTTTTCCCCTGATGGGGCTATCATAACAACTTCGGGTACCGACTTGACTTTCGATGCTATGTCATTTTCATATTGTGCTTGAGCCTCCCTTCTTTATCGTGCATATTCGTTCTGGCTCTTCGGCTTAAGCTCTTTATTTTCCTGAGTTCTCTGTCTTCTGTACATTTCCATTCTCTAGTACACCTAGATTTTGCTGTGCATGATAATCTGTTAACTGTATATGTGCATACCTGAATAAACTTATTTAACTTTGTTCTCTACTGCATCCTCCGTTTTTAATGTTTTACGTTTTTATTATAATCTTGATTATTCAATTACATCGCTGTAGCGCTTCTCGTTGAGAAGTCAGTCTCGTGCTGATAACAAATATCATAAATACTTGCTCGAAGCTAACTTCTCAACTGTCATGGACTATCTTATATCTAATTTTGTAGCTTTATTTTAATACACGCTTCCAAACAATGCTGTTTACCATACACGGGATACATTCTGGGTACAAAGACCCAGAGATCAAGATCAGTGACAGGTTACGGACCAGGATTGGCCCGACTAGGTTGCGTGGAGCAGAAAGCGGGGGGGAGGGGCCCGTGGTCATTTCCGTTGGTTGAAAGACAGCTTAATGTTGACTGAATAATTATCAACACTTTAAATTGCCTCTGTCATAAGTTCCGATTGGTGTCGAACGTGTTGAGAAAGGAAATAGGTGAGAGGGGTGGGTGTGGGTGGGTGGGCGTGTGTGTGTGGGGTGTGGTGTCGGGTGTGGGGTGGTGTGTGTGTGTGTGTGTGTGTGTGAGTGTGTGTTTTCGTTCTCACCTATTTGTGGCTGCAGCTTCTGTAGTTCTCTTCCAAGGCCCTCTTGCGTGTGTTTTAAAATTTTAACGACGCAACTATATAGCTGCAACTGTCTCTTGCTGTCATTTTGCATTAGAATTCGCAATATTTCGGGTTAGACTAAACGTTCACATCAGCCTATCACCATATTCAATGACCAACACGTACCCCTGAGTGAGGCTGATGCTCCTCCTAGCGTGTTGCAGTGTGGTTACCACGAATTATAAAAATAATTTATATTCAGACTAAAAGCTGCTAATGAAGAATATTTTATCGATTGATCATATTAAATTTAAATGTATGAATTAGTGAGACAGCATCAGCACTTTGATAAGGAACAGTAGCATAAAAATCTAGCCAATTATAGATTACTAAAATTCTTTTACAATTAATTAAGCCCTGTTGGTTCCAGCTACCAAAATATCAATTTTTGTTATGTAATGAAGTTTGCATATAAATTCTTCAATAATCTCTAATATTCTCAATACTACATGATTATGTAGTACCTTATAAAACATTAGAGAAATCCATTGGTTAAATGACATGGAAAGGAAATGCTAGCTGCGTTAGAAAATGTGTGATATTTTTCAGAGTTGTATTAAAGAAATGTAACGAGGAGGAAAGAGTGAAATTTTATCCAAAAATTAGGGGAGGTAGCTACGTGGATGGAGGCACTACTCATTTGTTTGAGACTTCAACTTTTTAACTAGTGAAACATTCTCCATGCGCACGTATGAGGAAAATGATTATTACTGTGGGAGTGATTAATTCAGATGGACACGTAACTTCATAGCGGGCTTGCTTTAAGGATTAGGGACTTAAAGCAGCAGTTGTACTAACCCCTTCCCCCATATTACCTATAGGAGACCGAGGCATGAATAGGAAGACGACGACAAAGGCGAAAGGTTAACATCACAGTTGAAACAGCTAGAGTATATAAAAAGCTAAAAGCAGGTACTTTTTCTGAGTATTTCCTATCATAGGACACAGACTGTAAAGGAAGGGGACCATTATGTTATCGGAAACATTGAGGGTTAAAAATGGTTAGGGGAAAAAACTTGATATCATGTGAAAGATGCGAAATGAGCCAGCAAGACTGGATATAGTATTTACAACATGCATGTTTTGCACAAGAGAAACAGAATGTGAGAACGTCTTCAGCGCCACCTATCACGCAGTCTAGTACCTAGAAAACTTAGTGTATAGGGAAGAATGGAGAGTGAAAAGCCGGATTTTACGAGATGAATCTTTGAAGGAATGAGAGAATTTCCAAACCAGAACAACTGGAACAGGAACAGTTTAAAAAACATCATCTTAGTTGAAACGAGTAATAACAGAAATCATAGGAAAAAGAGTACACCAAGAGGTCCTGGACACCATGCACACAACACGAGAAAAGTTTCGATTCACTAAGGAAACTGGGACCTGATAAGGTTCCAGCAAGGATTTTGTTACAGGGAGTAGAAGCATTGCCAGATATCTGACAGCCATAATGTGTGGTACCCTTATTTAAGAAAGGAGACAATCAGGAAGTATTGAACTACAAATCATGTAGTGATATGCCTACCTTGCCAGGAAATGAATTATGGAGATAGGTAGATGACCTGGGATAAGGGGGTTAATTACATAATCCATCACGGTTTAGACGATGGTAATCTTGTCTTAAGAATGTTGGAATTCTATACGACAAGTAACGTAAGGGAGAGAAAGAAGAAAGTTGTTTGTGAGGACTGCATTTTCTTAGCTGCAAGAAGTAATTTAATACTGTTCCCCACATAAAACAGAGGCAAAAGCTTCAGGTGAAGGCAGAAATAAGACGAAACATACATCGAATGAATAATAAGTGGGCTACTATTATGATTGTATTAGGGCCAGTACTGTTTCTGGTTCATTTGAATCATATTCCAGACGGGATTGAGTTAGTTGTATCCCTGTTTTTGATGTAAAACTGATGATTAGAATAAAATCAGGCGAGGATGGTGAAAGGCTGCAAATGGATCGGGACAGACTATGTTTAGTTAGATACGTGGTTGCTTGAATTCATCTCCAGCACATGCACGGTTATGAAAATTGGGGAATGAGCCAGATGACTGGACATGACACATAGGTTCGGTAAACAGACGCTGTCGACCTCATTTCATTAAAGAGTTAATGGGTGTAATAGTGCCTCAAACCATATCGGTTAGAGGCTAATTTCAACTGAATAACCTCTGTAACCAATTCTCGTTTGGCATATCTAAGAGTAGCGTTCAGGAACTTTAACATAGTCATTTACAGGTTGTTTATAAACCTTGTTTCAGATCACATCATGGGTATTAGCACCATATGCAACTCAACTGAGGGAACATGTTAAAAAAAAGGACAAGCTGCAGAGTAGGCCAATAAGCTTATTTCTGAAATAAAGGACATAAGCCATGAGGAAAGGTTAACGGAATTGAATGTAACAACAACGGTGAACAGAAAAAAAAACATAACAGCATACAGAATTCTTAGGGGAAATGATGGGGTAGAGAAGAAACGGATGACTGAGATAAGTAAATCAGAAACCCGGTGTCATAGAACTTAGACACAGGGAGAGCTATGTGTTGTACAGGAAGTTTTTTTCAGTCACGGGGGATCAGGAAGCGTAAAAGAGCCTTGACGCAGTAGTGGTTAAAGCAAATTTCACAGTCTTAGGGGAAGGTAGGATAGAGCCAACGAGGCTAGGAGTGACTGAATTTAGCAGAAAACTACTCGAATCGGTGTGTACATGAAGCTCAAGCGCGCTCATGCACCACTCGAGTGCCAGTGTTTGGAAAACATCTAGGTTAAGAATTGTAGAGAAGCTGGAATAAATACAAAGAGTTTGCAATGAATACTATTCGAAGACTGATAAGGACGAGTCTAGAGGAGCTAAATCTGACAACACTGGGAGCACAGAAAAACCAGATGTGATATGATTTACATACGTTCAAAATGTTCATGGGAATGGATAGGGCGAGCTGGCATTTCTGTTGTGAGAGGCGGGTCTCGGCTAGCTGGACTCATGTCGATTACAAGAATCTTTCGAATAATTATAAAACTTTAAGTGTTCTGGAAGAGGGATCTGTAGTCAGCGAAGTGGTCGGGAGGTCTGAATTGCGTATGATGGGTTCTCACCGAGCCAAGGAGTGAAATCAGTAGCGGCCTGCAGAGAGGAGAGACCAGGAGCGGAGATCTTGACTCCTTAAAACACTATTAGGTGGTCATAGGACGCTCTCAAAATTTCAATTCATTGGACAGTATCATTCAAGAGTTTAATTAGATGGTTCAGGTCACATTAGCTAATCGCCAGCCTGGGGAAAATAAACCACATGGTCATGGATCTTGGTCACCCCGTGTCTGGATCACCGAACCCTGATGTCCTGTGTCCTGGCTCCCAGGTATTGATCCTCAGGTTTGGTCTACCGAAGTCATGGTCCCTAATTCCTCTCTCGGATCCTGGTGTGAGGGGAAAAAAGTTCATATCAGATAGGGAGTAGCGAGTGAATATATGGCGACGTAGTTTGATTGCCAGTCTGCTTGTTAAGGTGGGTCAGGTCTAGCTCCCGCTATCCCCCACTTTTTTTCCACCCGGAAAGGTGACGTGTCGGGCTCCAACCAAATGGATAATCACTTGACTCACAGCTCCCAGCACAAGTAAAAGCCTCTGCTCCTATTCTAGTGGATACATTGGTTAAAAGCTTCACTATTAACCAATTCTTAAACTTCAGTTCATTTCTGCCTTGATTTCCAGGTTTTCCTTTTAAATCCTCACATTCTTTTAGTGCCTTACACTTATCTGGAGAGTGTTTTTCTCAAGCAGTGTGTAACTTTTGTCTCTTTCTAGTTTGGAATGTCAGCTTGGGTCATCTGGCAACCAAAGAAATAGAGTTGAAGAAGACGAACTTCACATGAGTTCTGGGACGTCACTTTTTATCTACATACCTGAAGCGTAGCCAACCCCAGGCAAGCTAACCTCATCTTTGCAGTGGTGAAAGACCTGCGTTCCTATCAGCTTGACGAATTATTCAAGGTAGAGACTTCTGTGACGAACTAGTCGTGCCCCCCCCCACACACATCGCAACGGCTTACATTTCTACAAAGCGCGTTGTCAACATTCAACCGGACACTCCCATTTACTGTACATATTAGCGTTTGAATTTAAATATTTTTTTTCCATTTCATTTTTCTTTCAAGTAGGATAAACTTCATATTTTTATGTTTTATATTTTAATTTTAACAATAAAGTGTTTATATTTGTAGTGTTGTTGTTCTTTCTTCTGTTCATATTTTCCTAAGGAGAAGCCCAGCCTTGGTAGATCTACTTAAGATCTTACAGGGTTGAGTAAGCTTTCACCACTGGTCCATAGGTTTTAGGTCCTTGTGCCATAGTCTTAGGGCTTGTTGGGAGGAACGTGCAGTGTTAGTCATGGTGTGACGGTGGTAGTGGTGTGGCAGGTAATGTAATACAGTGTCGACTGACACTGCGCATAGATAATTATGTGGAAAGTCAGCGTGGAAGTTGGAATAGAAAAACGTGACATGCGTAGGTGTGGTAAGTGGGAAGATAGATGGGTGTTTCTAGCAGTGATAGAGATGGTGTGGAACCACAATGTGGGTAAATAGTGAGATCATGTGGGCAGACTGTGATGGATGATGAATTTAAGAACATAAGAGTAAGAAGAACTACTGCGGCAGGCCTACTGGCCCAATGCGAGGCAGGTCAAGTCGCTACCATGTCCCAACTGGTCCAACGTCAATCCACTAAGGAAAGAGCATGGCATGGAACCAATAGAACAAGTAGTTCAGAGGTCCAACTCACACTTCAGGCACACCCACTCAGGCATTATTAACTCGGGAGTTTGTTCCACTCATCCACAACTATATTACCAACCAGTGCTTTCCAAATATCCTTCCTGGAATCTGATTTTTTTTCAATTTGAAAACCATTGCTGCGAAAGTCCGTCGTGGCTATTTAATCCCCTCTATTTATTCTTGTTTTCCATTTATACACCTCCAATCATATCCCCTAATTCTACGCCTTTCTAGAGTGCAGGTTCCCGGGCCCTGAGTCTATCACTCATAGGGAAGAACTTTTGATACATGGGTTAAAGTCGTCATCCCAGCGAATTCATATCCATTTATAATACGGTGACCAGAATTGTGCAGCTTAATACTAAATGAGGACTAACCATAGAGACATTTATTGTTGATGAACAACTGAGGACTTGGTGATATCAAATGGTTTACAATCGACCTCAAGATTGTTTAGTAAGGACATCAGAACCAAAGTAGGTATAGACAGGGAAGAGAGAAGGAGGTTGGATCACACTGATGACATCAGTGATAGTATAAATAATGTTCTTTTGAAGGATTCCCAAGATGAAATAGAGAGTTTTGGTCTTATCACTGGAAGATGAGGTGATGGCACGTTTTCTCTTGCTGGGATGCAGGATATCAGTGTCCATCTTGACAAAACATCATGGATGGTTTTTGGGACCAATGCTATTTTCTTTGGCAGCGCTAGATCACCGGCAAGATGTTTGCCAAATATGAGTGAGCGACCTGATTAGCAGGTATAGATTAGCAATAAAACATACAGGAAGACATCATTTTAGAAGGAAGGCACTTTGGTAATATATGGCATTTTGCAGAGAGTGTTGGAAAGGAATGGCTGTCGTGGCAATTGATATCTATTGCTGGCTAGGCAACGGGGCCCCACAGCTACCTCACAAGATAAGAAGTGACAGTACTGTACTCCCACACCTCCAACAGGAAATAGTAACCAGTGGTGCACACCAACTAACTGCCCCACAAAGTTAGGACTATCCAGTGCTGCACTAATACCACAGTCTTTAGGTATGAGAGTGATCTAGTTCTATACACAATCCGCCACTTGCTTCCACAGGTAAGAATGTAGCAGTGGCCAACACACAAATCCTGCCACACAGGTAGAATGACTATTGCTACTTACCTACCCTTTACCTAAAAGGTAAGAAGGACCCCTGCTACCATCATCACCTTTGCTTCAATTACTCTGCATCCACTCTCTTGCTCTAGAGACAAAAGTTACCAGTGATATAACACACACACACACACTTTAACACACTACCTGCCTCCATCAGAGGTGGTTATTTCCGACACTGTGACCAAGCACTCACAATCGTCATTCTCCGTTTACCATCCTCCTCGCCCACTGCAGCTTCCCCGAAACAAACTTTCTAGGTGCAATCATCGTACACGAGTCAATACATCTCCGCCCTGCCAGCTACATCTGGGATAATAATTCGTTTCCATCTTAAATTTCGTCGCTATTTCTTTGTGAAAAAAACTAAAGTTTGACTATAGTCAGTGAATTGAGTCTCGTTTTTGTTAAACAGAAAAGCATGCATGTGATCATACCTGAACTTCTGTGCATGCATGGTAGTGCCCGTGTTTATTCTAGGTTACTGATGGATGGTAAATATAAATACTCAAAGATGTTGCTTCAAAAGTCCTGTGTAACGTTACACCTCCACACACTAACCCACATACGCGGGCAAGGAGACGCCATGTTCACTTCTGGGCATCTTAAATGCGTAGACGTTTCGCACATCAGCGGGTTTATCAATTCAACACAACATAATATGAAAGACGGTTGAAATGGTATTCAGAAGATAGTGGAAGCGAGGTGATCAGTCTACACCCAGGAAGGTGACGAGAACCACGGTCCTGAAGAATTGAAGCACAGGCAGGAAGACTGGTGCTTATATACTGGAATCAAATGAGATGCAGAAGACGAAAGCATTGCCACTGGTAGGCGGCATTTTTCCAGTGGAAGTAGGTCATGCATATTAGTGGGACAGGAGTTAGGAAGTATGTTTGGTGGGAATCTCTGATTCTGGATTTGCAGTTGTTGCTGTGTATATACTATGATGTATACGGAGGAGGGACAGAGCACACTGTGTGAAATTCTAGAAAATGGATGATTTTTTCCTTATTTGAATTACGTTGAGCTCGTTATTCATTCTTCATCTTTTCCCCTACTTACTCCATAGGATTCATCGGGTCCCTCCTGGCAAGAATTTTGAGGTGTTGCGTATGACGCGAGCCATAACAATCGTGTCATTCGAACTCTTACTTCTCCTTTCATCACTCTTGTCTTCCCTCACTCTCATGATGCTTCCTTCATCCTTCCTTCACTACTGCTCTTTCCACTTGCTGACTCCTTCATCCCCCTCCCATCCTTCAGTTGATGTCTCCGACCTGCACCAGCTCTTCTCTCTCCCTACATCCACGGTCTTATCTTCCTCTATTGAACTCTGCTCTTTCCATCTCATGACTGATGTTGACTACATCTGTTGTCTACTATTGACCTTTACAGGTGAACATATTGACCTTCCTGTCTCATGCCTCCCTTGACCACCTACCATTCTTGTTCTTTACCTATGTAATGGAATGTTTTTTTTTTATTTATTTATATATATATATATATTATATATTTCTATATCATATATATATATATATTATATTTATATATATATATTTTTTATACAAGGAATCGCAAGGTGGCAAAATATACACAAAACACTGAATCTCTGGCTGGAAGGAGACTCGAACCTACGAACTTGGAACAAGGTACGCAGTGCATGTAGGGGTTGAGATGAAAAGCTGTTAAGCCTTTCCCTGAAAGTGGCTGGCTTTGATCAAAGTTAGCGCAAGCTGGACTCCAGGTATTGATCAGTGTGGGTAGATTGGTATAAGCAATGCGATACCTTGTTCCAAGGTTCGTGTCTCCTTCAGCCAGAGATCAGAGTTGTTTATATATATATATATATATATATAATATATATTTATATATATTTATATATATATGGACTGAACACATCGACTCCAGGTTGAGGCCTGATTACCTCATTTCCTCCTCTCCTTATGCCTTCCTCTTGTATTGGGACTGGAAGAGCACTGTTGTGGCGAAACGTTTCCTGAATAAAGATTCCCATATTGTGCATAAGTGTCTCAATCTTCAACTTGTCGGTTTATTTAAAACCATTCATCACTCATATACTTATATATTTATATATATATATTATATTATATATATATATATTATAATATATATTTATTATATAATATATATATATTTTATATATTATATTTATTATAATATATATATATTTATATAATATAGATATGTATATGTTTATGTATATATGTATATATGTATATATTATGTTATATAGGATATATATGTATATATATATAAGTTAGGAGTGAGGAAGGAGCCAAGTGTGAGTTGTGGGGGAAGGTTCGTGAGGCAGTAGGTAAAATGAATGGGGGTAAGGCAGCCGGGATTGATGGGATTAAAATGTAGAAATGTTACAAAGCAGGTGGGGATATAGTTTTGGAGAACAGTGGGTGGTGCAATTTATATTAAATAAAATGTTATGGATGAGGGTATAAAGGTACCTAGGGATTGGCAGAGAGCTTGCATAGTTCCTTTGTATTGAAGGCAAAGGGGATAAAAGAGAGTGCAAAAAATTATAGGGGGATAAGTCTGTTGAGTGTACCTGGTAAAGTGTTTTACTGGTAGAGTTATATTGAAAGAATTAAAGAGTTAAGAGGAGAATAGGATTGCAGACTGAAACATGGTGGCTTTAGGAAAGGTAGGGGGATGTGTGGACCAGGTGTTTACAGTGAAAACATAATAAGTGACAGTATTTAGTTAAGGCTTAAAGGGTCTTTGTGGCATTTATGATTTGGATAAAAGGGTATGACAGGGGGGTAGGGGGGCAAGTGGCAGATGTGGCAAAGGTATGGTGTGTAGGGAGGTAGTTACTGGAAAGCAGGTGAAGAGTTTTTTTCGAGGATAGTGAGGTAAAGTTTTGAGTATGTAGGAAAGAGGGAAATTTTTTCCCAGTAAAAGTAGCCTTAGACAAGGATGTGTGGATGTCACCGTGGTTGTTTAATATATCTTGTAGATGGGTTTGTAAGAGAAGTAAATGCGAGGGTCTTGGCAAGAGGCGTGGATGTTAAAGATATAGAATCACACACAAAAGAGGGGTGTTGGTCACAGCTGCTCTTTGCTGATGACACTGTGCTCTTGGGAGGATTCTGAAGAAGAAGTAGCAGAGATTGGTGGCTATGAATTTGGTAGGTGTGCAAAAGAAGAAAATTAAGGTGGATACAGGAAAGGTTAAGTTATGAGGATAACAAAAAGATTAGGTGATGAAAGATTGAATATCAGATTGGAGGGAGAGAGTATGGAGGAGGTGAACGTATTCAGATTTGGGAGTGGACGTGTCAGCGGATGGGTCTATGAAAGATGAGGTGAATCATAGAATTGATGAGGAAAAAAGAGTGAGTGGTGCACTTAGGAGTCTGTGGAGACAAAGAACTTTGTCCTTGGAGGCAAAGAGGGGAATGTATGAGAGTATAGTTTTACCAACGCTCTTATATGGTGTGAAGCGTGGGTGATGAATGTTGCAGCGAGGAGAAGGCTGGAGGCAGTGGAGATGTCATGTCTGAGGGCATGTGTGGTGGTGAATATAATGCAGAGAATTCGTAGTTTGGAAGTTAGGAGGAGGTGCGGGATTACCAAAAACTGTTGTCCAAGGGCTGAGGAAGGGTTGTTGAGGTGGTTCGGACATGTAGAGAGAATGGAGCGAACAGAATGACTTCAAGAGTGTATCAGTCTGTAGTTGGAAGGAAGGCGGGGTAGGGGTCGGCCTAGGAAGGGTTGGAGGGAGGGGGTAAAGGAGGTTTTGTGTGCGAGGGGTTTGGACTTCCAGCAGGCATGCGTGAGCGTGTTTGATAGGAGTGAATGGAGACAAATGGTTTTTAATACTTGACGTGCTGTTGGAGTGTGAGCAAAGTAAACATTTATGAAGGGATTCAGGGAAACCGGCAGGCCGGACATGAGTCCTGGAGATGGGAAGTACAGTGCCTGCACTCTGAAGGAGGGGTGTTAATGTTGTAGTGTAAAGCACCCTTCTGGCAAGACAGTGATGGAGTGAATGATGGTGAAAGTTTTCCTTTTCGGGCCACCCTGCCTTGGTGGGAATCGGCCGGTGTGATAATAATAAATATAATATATATATATATATATATAATATATATATATATATATATATATATATATATATATATATATATTATATATATTGCAAAACAACCACTCTGAAAGAATAGAGAAATTCCAAGCGCTTTCGTTACTACTCACATTATCAAGTTCCTTGATAATGTGAGTAGTCACGAAAGCGCTTGGAATTTCTCTATTCTTTCAGAGTGGTTGTTTTGCATAGTCTGAAATCACCTATTTACTGTGATCTTATTGCATTAAGATACAATATT
>NC_069408.1:70965304-71017069 GCF_026875155.1 Cherax quadricarinatus
CTTTGCCTTCCCCAATCTCATGATTTTGCACTTGGTGTGTTTGAACTCCAGGAGCCATGTGGCCCCATCTGCAGCCTGTCCATCCCTTTTTAGTTCTGCCTGGTCTTTTGGGGGGTTTTTTTCCAAATTTCCCCCTTGGGGGGTTTGGGTTTTTTGTTGTGTTCCCTTTCCCGCCGGTGTTGTTGGGGGTGGTGGTGTTGTGGTGTGGGGTTTGTGGGTTGTTTGGGGGGGGGTTTTTTTGGGTGTTGTGGGTGTGTTTTGGGGGAAATGTTTGTGCGGTTTTGTATTCCTTTTTTGTTTGGTGTTTTTTTGTTCTTGAAAATTTTTTTTGGGTGGGGTGGGGGTTTTTTTTTCAAAAAAGAACACCTTGGGGGAGTCGACCCCGGCCCCGGCCCCCCTTCCCCGCCGGTCAACTTTTAAATTTTCCCTTTAAAACCCTTTTTTTTCCCTCTTGGGGGGGGGTGGGAAATTTTTTAAACCCCTTTAAAATGGAAAAACCTTTTTAAAATTTTTTAAACCTTTGTTCCCCCTTTTGGGGCGTTGGAACATCCCGCTGTCACTGTCAAACCCTTTTTTTTTTAATTTTTTAAAACCCCCTTTTTCCCCCGGGGGGGATTAACCCTTAAATTTCCCGGGGTTAATAAATTTTGAAAATTGGGTTTTTAAAATTTTGGGTTTTTTTTATGGTTAAAAAATTATTTGGGGGGGCCCGGGAAAAAAATTGTTTAAATCTTAAGTTTGGGGGTCTGGGAATTCAGGGAAAAATCTGGGAAATATGTTTGGGTTTTGGGAAAAACCCGGTGGTTTTTCACCGTTTTTTTTCGGTGAAATTTACCGGGTTACCCTGGTTTTGGGTTAAAAATCCCACAAAAAAAATAAAAGGGAAATTCTGGGGGTTATTCGGGGGTTTTTTAAGGGTTAAAAAAAATTTTAAACCTTTAATTAACCCTTTAAAGAAAATTTTTTTTTTTTGTAGGTAAATTTCAAAAAAGGGGAGAACCCCCGGGGGACCGTGGGGACGGGGGGAAAATATTAACTTTTGGGGTTTCCCGAGGGGTTATTTAAAATTTTTAAATTTATGGTGTTTTTAAGGGGTTTGGGGGGGAAAAACGGGGGGGAAAAACATTTTAAAAAAATTTTTTTTGGGGGGGAATTAAATCCTTTTTGGAAGATTTTTTGGGGGGGAAAATTGGAAAAATTGAAACCCCCGGTGGGAAAAACCCCGGGGGTTCCCCCCTTTTTGATAAAAAAAATTTTTTTAAATTTTTTCCCCCTTTTTTGGTTTTAAAACCTTTAACAAAGGGGCCAGGTTTAGATTTTGAAATTTTTTTTTTCCCCCCTTTTTTGGGAAAAACGGGAAATTTTTTCCCCTTTTTTTTCCCCCTTTTTGGTTTTAAACCCCTTTTTTAAATAAACCCTTTGGTTTTTTAAATGGGGGAATTTTTTCCCCCCAATTTTTTAAAATTTAAAAAATTTTTTTTTAATTTTGGGTTCTTTTGTTAATTTTTTAAATTTTTTTGGTAAAAGGGGTTTCCCATGTTGGTTTAAACCTTTTGGAAAATTTTTTTCTTTGTAAACCCTTAAATTTCCGGTTTAAAAAGGAAATTTTTTTTAAACCCGTTTTCCGGGGGGCCCCCCCATTTAAAATTTTTTCCCCCCCCTAAAAAAAAAAATTTTTTCCTTTTTCCCTTCAAAATTTTCCCCCCCCCAAATTTTTAAAAATTCATTTTAATTTCCCCCTTTAAAAATTTCAATCCTCCTTTCCCCCAAAATTCCCCCCGTTTTTACCCCAAAATTCTTTTTCCCAAAAAACAAATTTTCCCCCCAATATCCCCAAGGATCTTTAAAAAAAAATTCCCCCTTTTTTCCCCCCTTTTTTTTTAAAACAGGGTTTTTTTAAAACCCCATAAACTGCCCAAAATTTTGAAAACCTTGGTTTCCCCTTGAAAAAGGGGTATTTTAAAATAAATTTTTTCAAAATTTTCTTCTTAAATTTCCCTTAAAATTTTTTTTTTTAAAAAACCCCCCGGGGTTTACTTGGGGGAAAAAATAAAATTTTTTTAAAAATTTAAAATTTTCCCCCCTTTTTCCAAAAAAAATTTTTTTTTTTTTTTTTGGGGGGGGTTTTTTTGTGGGGTTTAATTTTTTTCCGTTTTTTTTTTTTTTAAAATTTTTTTTTTTTTTTTTTTGGGGGTTTTTTTTTAGGGTTTTTTGCACGTTTTTCCTTTTTGTTTTCCTTAAATTTTGGGGGAAAAACCAAAATTTTATTTAAAGGGAAAAACCCCCTTTAAAAAAAATATTAAAAATTTAAAAAAGGGGTAAACCTTTAAAAAAATTCCGTAAACTTTTGGTTAAAACCCCCCAATACCTTTTTAAAAATTGGAACCACTTTTTTCCCCGGAATTCTTCTTTAAGTTTTTAAAAAATTCTTTGGGAATTGGGGGTTTTTTAAAAACCCCTTTGGGGAACCCAATTTCCCCCTATTCTAAAATACCACCCCGGGGGTTTTTAAAGGGGGTTTTTGGGGGAAAAAACCCCCCAAAAATTTTATAAAATTTTTTTTTAAAAACCCTTTAAAAAAAATTGGGGAAAATTAACCCTTAAAAATTTTTAAGAAAATTTTAAAAATTTTTAAAAATTCAAAAACTACCCAAAAATTTAGGGGGGGGGGTTTTTCGGGGGAAAAATATTTTAAAAAAATTTGGGTTAAAATACTAAAAATTAACAAAATATCTTGGAAATATCAAATCTCGGGGGAAAATTTCCCACTTTAAAGGTTAAAAAATATCCCAAAATAAAACTTAAAAATTTTGGAAAATAAAAAATAAAAAAAAATAATTTTGAAAACCCCTTAAAAAATTTTTTTAAATAAAACTTGGAAGGGGATCTACTTAAATTAACTAAATTCTATTTAAATATACAAAATTTCTTAAAAATAATACTTAAATTTAACACTTAAAATTTAAACTTAATTAAACTTTTAACCTTAAAATAAACTACTTAAATTACACTTATTTAAAACTTTTAACACTTTTAAATTAATTATAAAAATTTTTAAAAATAAACTTAAAGTAAATATTAAGATTACTGGGAATTAAAATTAAATAAACCCCACTTTAAATAACTTTAAATAACACAAAAACACTTAATAAAAACAAAAACTACTCAATTGTAAAATAATTTAATTTTTAGAGAAACTGTTAAAATATTAATTTAAAAACCTGAAAGAAAAACCCCAAATGGAAGGTGATGACAGGAAGGGTTAATAAAATTGAGACGTCAATATGACCGGCAGGTGAAGTGCGTGAGGCATTGAAATATACTAATGATGACAGTGCAGTGATGACATGCAGGGGATGACAGGCATGATGACATGCAGTATACAGGCATGATCCGAGGGAAACAGTGTAATATGAGACAGTGGGGGCAGTATTGAAGGTGCGAGTGGGACATTGTAGGGTGATACAGGCGAAACGTGGGAAAGGGGTGGGTTTAAAGCGGGAGGAGGGTGGAAACGGCAGTGAGGGTGTAACAGCAGTGAGGGTGTAACAGAGAGTGGGGGTGGAACAGCGGGAGGTGTAAAGAGGGGGGTGTGGGTGGGGTGGAAACAGCAGGTTAAAAAGGGGATAAACAGAGTGGGGTGATAACGGAAGTGGGGTGGTAACAAAAGATGAGGGTGGTGACAGAGGTGAGGGTGATGACAAAGTGAGGGGGGGTGATGAATCTTTTGAAGATGATGACAGTATAGGGATGGGACGACTGAATAGTGATGGCATATAGTGTTTGGCCCAAATATAGTGTTTTGGCAATTTTGTGAGGTTGATGACAGCACAGAATGCAGTATGGCGAGGGCAGTGATGATAAACCGCAAAATGAGGGGTGATCACAGTATGGGGGTGATAGCAACAGAGTAAACAGTGATGACTTTGGAACTGAAAAGTGATGACATAAATAAAGAAAGTGAGGGAACAGCCCCCCTACGGGTACCAAAACTTAAACAGTATCTTATAATCGACTATCTTCCTGAAATTCGAATACATTTGCTGTCGCTTTAAATTTTTGGGAAACCGGGGAAAGGCTGGACTCTGTGTAACATAAACTGAAACATTGTACTAAATTTCTTCCTTAATTCCCCAAATTTTCCCCAGTGTTAAAATTAAATTTCTTTCAAAATATAAAAACACAAATGAGGAAAAAAACAAGTTTCTGGGAAAACATGCAGGTTTTTTAAAAAAATTTTTTTAAAAAAAGGATGACTGCCTATCTAATGTCGACAAGGTGACCCTGATAATTATCATCAGCTGCCCGGACTTCATTTGTTTAGGTATAATCAATTTTCCAAAATTAAATTTAAAGGGGACGGGAAAACCCATATATATACCTAAAAAAGGCGCAAAAACCACAAGGGGGGGGAGTTACCACAGCCTCAGCTATTTTGGTACATTACTTCTCCCCAATATTTTAATCTTTCCCTCATAACCCTCTGCTTAAATTTCTTTACTTTTAACCTTTTCTTTTGGCATCATTTTTCTTTTTTTTCTTTTTTTTTTTGATTTTCACTTTCAAGCTTTTTGGGGTCAGGGGTGGAAAATTTGGATAGGGAAAATTGGCCCGCCTGCAGGGGGCCAAAAGGCCTGCGCATGTTCCTTTTTTTTTTTTTTTGAGTGTGGGGTTTAACTCTTCCACAAAAATCAAATTTTTTTTTGGGGTCGTTATTGCCCCCAAAAGGGGGGCCCCAATGTTATAATGTATAAAATTTCATTTGATGTACACGTCTTCCTCAAAAATTATATATTCCCAAATATTGTTTAAATTTAAATGGCTAAAATGAAAATATTTTGTTTTTTTTTATTTTTTGACTTAGTTTATTACTTATGTTGTAGGTAGGGTAACATTTACATTCTTACTGTGCTCGCTGTTAAAGGTTTTGGTGTTGGCGTCTGCAGTCGCAAATACCTTTTAAAAATCGCTCACTTGTTTGTGATGGGGCCCGTCCCCTTGACCATTGCCCCATGGGGAGCGCTTCTCATCTGGTGCTCGAAAGGGTAGTCGAGAAAGCCTTTCACAGTGGTCATCTCTCGACAGCACTCTCTCCATTTCCAGCACCCCCCCTCCTTCTCCGGGGATCATCTCTCTTTTGTCTGTTCGTTTTTTTAGTCTTTTTGGGCGGTATTAGGGTTTCGCTGGCGAGTCGATGATACTTCTTGAAGAATAATAAAATTTAAAGGGGAAAGCATAGGAAAAGTCAAGGTGAAGAGAGATTTACATCAAGGTACAAATTTAAACTAGGGTTTTAGGGTAAAATGAAGGGAAGAATTTAAATGATTACACTCACGGATCCTGGACACCGACACCAGTATTTCCTCACAATGCTTCTCATTAAATATATTTCTGCAATATTTTCTTTAACGGACATAAATAAAAAATAAGGAAACAACGAATACTTGCGATCAATGCAGACCTCACCAATTTATAATTAATAAAAAAAAATAGGAAGAAACGTCCTATTGATGAGCTCGACCATCTGATGATCTTGACGCCACAGAGGTCAACCTCACTCTCAGGATATGAATCTTCCTGGTTAATGAAGGCTTGAAAATTAGAATATGCCCTCACATCAGGTGGTGACCAATAGGCTGGTTCATGTAAACATTTAAGATACTTCACAGGTATCACTGAGATTATTATTGAAACTGGGATTTATCAAGCTGGCTAAGCTACGTGTGGAAGGATATATACTAGTGGACCGATAATTGTGTGTGAAAGATTTACCGGAGAAAGGATAATTTTAACGATAACTACTGCAAACAAAACTACTAGTGGAAGGAAAACTGTAGGTAGAATGATAATTACTGGTGGAAGAATAACTAAATGATAAAATAAAAATTGTTAAAAACTATTGCTATTTGAATAACTACGTGGGGAAGAGGAAAATTACTGTTGGAATGGCAACTACTAATGGATTAAATACTGATAGAAGGATAACTACTGGAGAAAATGTCATTGAAAGGATTAGTTTTCGTTCAAAAATAACTACTAGACTAGGTAACGACAATTGCAAAGATAGCTACCTCCTAACCGGTAACTATCAAAACTTTGTAACTACTGTGAGAGGAACGACTGTGTGTGGAATGACAACTGCTGTAGCGTTAGGAGACGGAGTACTGGAAACAATGGGCCAAAAAAAAAAAATTACCACTAGTGATTAGTTTTTCAGCTATGAATTCTTTGGATTACTTACAGTTTAGAGTCGTCTGGTCGTTGGAGCTCCAGTGTTTCCCAATCATTAGTACGACTCCCAATCCTTCCTTCTTTTCGTTTCTATTCTGTGTGCTAATCTCTTTGGAAGGTGATATATTTTATGCCAGTGTAATTTTTCTGGTCATGGTAAGGGCTTGATTATTTTGGTCTAGGGATTTTCATTTCTAAGAGGGCAGGTATATGGTTTCGAGTTGTTCATTGGCGGTGAGTGGAGGGGAGGAGAGCTGGTATACCATCTTTCGTTTGCGTTTGGCAGATGTTTTGCTTTTGCAACCAATCTTCCTGATTAATGAAAGCTTTAAAACGAACGCCAGGTTTAAGGTAAATAAAACTTTTGACAGCAGCGACCAACCTCGCCGACAAGCTACCAGTCTTCCTGACTAATGAAAGCTTTAAAGCTCACATCAGGTGAACAAAGTCTAAGATGTAAGAACCAGTAAAAGTTTACGAAGAATGTACAGTAAACAGCACGCCAAAGTGAAGAAAGATTTACAGGTCAAAGTACAAAGTTAACTAGAGAAGTTTTATGGTGAAATGTGGGTGAAGAACCATTTTAAAAATTTTTAAAAAAGCAAAAAAAGAAATTAAAAAAAATGAAGCATTATAAATTAAAAAAATTTAGTAAAATGATAAAAAATAAAAATTTAATAAGAAAATTAATAATTATCCTGCAGAATCCGGGATGCCGACACCGAAGAAAAAGGGTTCAAGCATAAAATTATTTCTTCCTTACTAATGCCCCCTTTTAAAAATACATTTCTGCAAATTTTTTTTAACATGCAAAAAAAATTAGGGAAAAAAAAAAGAAGGGGTTAGTGCAGAATCCCCATTTATGAAACCAAAAAAAGTGGTGTTCAACAATTTGGGGTTTAATCTGATAATTTTACACAGACAACACCTAACTGTTAAAAAGGTTTGAAAATTAACATGTCCCACGTCAGGGGTGACCATTGGGCTGGTTCTGGTACCAGAAATTTTTGTACTTCGCAGGTACCGAGATTAACCTGAAATGGGATTTATCAAACTTGCTAAATTACAGTGGATACATATACTTTTGGATTGATAACTGTGCCTCTAATTTTCCAAAATCCATTGCCCAAAATAAATTTGTCCATCACCACAAAACCCCGTTCCTGGGGGGTTCAGGGGGCCCTAATTACTCCTGACTTTCCCTCATCGCCTCCAGCCGTGTGGACAGCTGCGCAGACGCTCCTGTTTGAGTTTGTTTTGCGCATTTTACTGATGAGCTCCCCCTAGCGTGGTTGTGGAAACTTATTTTCTCCAACATGGCGCTGAATAGCAAAGAAGAATCAACCTGTCTGCTTTGAGATGATCCGGGTGCTGTCACGGGATCAACATGGATTTATATTACCAGCGACATTCGCGATACCTATGGTTAGAAAATGAGGAGATAGGGGTGTTATTAAAGGAATGACAAGAACTTCTTAAGTGACGTCTGCACAAGTCTAGAGGCAGTGGTCGACAAGTATAGGAGACCTCTACGGGTTTAAATACAGCTGTGTGGGTGAGCTTCATGATGTATCTCGCATTACCCGGGTGAAAATCGGAATTGCCTTTTGAGGCGACTGATTTTGATATTACCAGTGAACGCGTACTTAGGGGAGGTTCACGTAGCCACAGCAGGGAGATGGGCAATGGCCCGATGCAGGGCGCTGGAAGGCGCTTTTACTTTAAAAATGCTCTTCGGCCCCCTTTTCCCTTCTATATTGTGTTTGAAAGAATTAAGGATCAAGTCTATGAAACGTATGGGGGCAACAACGTAGTGTCGGCTTGTGGGTCATATGACCAATCCGGCGAGTGTGAGAAACAAAATGGGTACCCGGCACAACACAACGGCAACAGCGCAACAGACAGCAGAACAGCACCCAAGTGGGAGGTTGGTGAGAGCGAGAACGTCTCTTGCTACCCGCCCCAAAAAGGGTTTTGTCATGGAGGAGGAGGTAACAAAAAAAAGGGGAGCTTAAATCGCCTTTTGTAACGCTACAAGGAGAATCTCAGTCATTGAATAATAAGGTTTTTGAGGAGAGCTCTAATATGGGTAAAGAAGGGCGGCGTCTTTGGAAAAGGGCGTTGGAACTTGTTGAGGAATCGGCCCTAGATCAGTGGAAGCCCGGGCTCAGTTCTGGGGAAGGCTGTGAATGTGGTTGGCAGAAGATGACGGTTTGTCGGAGAGAGTCTACGGATTGAGGTTTTGCATGCAGTAGAGGTGGAGTGCTCGGACGGTGCTTCAGATGTAAAAATGCAGGTGGGGGGCGGACCGAAAGGGGACTGCAGCATCTCGGATTCTGATGATGTGCTACTCCTGCCCAACGCCCTGGGAAAAAGTTTTGGGGTGGGGTACAAAAGAGAGGGAATGGTGAACCCAAGGATAAAGGATTGAAAAGGTGAAAAAAAGGGGGGGGGAGGGCAGAGGTGTTGAAAAACAAAGGGGGTAAAGTCATGCCGGGGACAAAAGGAAAACCTTTTGGGGTTTGAATTCAAGGTTTTACTAAAAATTTTAAACGGGTTGAAGTGAGGGGAAAAGTTAAAGTGGTTTTAATGAGTTTTTGGTGAATTTGGTGTGGATGGGGGTATTCTTACGGGAAACAAATTTAGGCCTGGTTATGATTTTGGATATGAGGGGTTATAATGTTTACAGGGAAACATGCGACACGTTTGAAAGGTGGGGTCCTTTTTGGTAAAGGAAACACCCCGTTTAAGTAAGCGAGTGAAGGGGGGGGGGGAGGGTAATTGGGGGAGGGAACTTGGGGTAGGGTTCCCATTATTTGTATGTGTTTTTGGGCCGGTGAGGTGACGGGAGTATTAAAACTAAATTTGTTGGGGACGTGCGGCTTTTTTTTTACGTGGTTTACGAATGTTGCAATAATAGGGGGAGATTGGAATTGCGTGAACGTCGAAAGATGTGGGCCCAGAGGTGGGGGGTGTTGTTTGGGTATATTGGGGGATATATTGCCGGGGGGGGGTTAAAGGATGTGTGTGGGGGGGGAGGGGGTAGAGCATACCTTCATTAAACGGGGTTTTATGGGGCGAGGTTGGACCAAATGTAGTGTTGGCGGTCACTGTGCGGGGGGTGGATGTGATGATGTTTTTTTTTTGGGATCATAGAGGAGTGGTAATAGATGTGGATTTTGAGGGGGCCCTCGGGGGGTCCACTTTTTGAAATTGAATGTAAAGTTATTAAAGGAAGGGGATAGTTTTTTGTCTTTTGGACTATTGGGATCTTTTGTGGTGAACCCCAGGGGATGTTGCCAGGGTTTAATTGGTGGGAAAAAATAGTTTTAAAAAAGTATCAAGGAATATTATATTAATCGAGGGAAAATATAATAGTTACAATAGGGTTTTTTCAAAAATTTGGGGGGGATTGCGCGATGTTATCACAATTTAAATGCTAATTACCGTTTTTAAAATTGAAAGTTTTAAAGGGAAAATATGGGGAATTTCAAAATGAGGGGTTTTGTGGGGAAAGGTTTTTAAGGGGGGATTGAGGAGGTTTGTGGGGGAGGGCCCCGTCGGGTGTGTGTTGCGGAGTCAACACACACTCGCAAGGCAATGGAGTTAATGGGGTTGAATGTTATAGTATGAAAGGGGTATAAAGTGGACCAGGTGTTAGACATGAGGGTATGAGTGGGTATTTTGATTTTTGGGTTAATTTAAAAAACGCAAGTGTGGGAATAGTGAAATAGCATTACATAAATTTGGAAGGGTTTGTGAAGTGTGATTTGACAAGCAGATCGATTCGTTTTGGAAGGGCCGATAAGGAGTGCGAAAAATGGTAGTTTATGGGGGGCGCAATTAGGAAAGGCCCCAGGATTGAGGGGTTCCCCAGTGATTTTTATTTTCCCAAAATTGGAGCGTTTTAAAAGAATTTTTGGTAAGATTATTAAATATCATTAAGGGGATGGGGTTTTGGGGGGGCACAGCAGGGGATGGTTGGCGTTTTAGTGCCTAAAGGTGACCATTACATTTAAAAGATATCGTGCTATTTCTTTTTGGGGGGTGATTAAATTTTTTTGCAGAATTTTAGCTAACGAAAAAAAAAGGTCCTGGGTAAAGTGATCGAAAAGGGGAAAATATGGGGTCCGGGAAGGTCTAGTTGGGGCAGGGTTTGATTAGAAGTTTTATGAAGAAAGAGAAAAATTTGGAGTGGGGGGGGTTTTGGGCTATAGTTTTGGGAGGGGGCATATGATAGTGTGAAAGGGGAAGCGTTAGGAAAGATTATGAGATGGCGGGGTTTGGGAGAGGAAATTATATCAGGGGCCAAAATTTAATGTATCAAAAATGCACCCTTGCGGGTGCAGGTAAATGGAAGGTTGGAGAAAAAATTCAGTGAAGGGTCTACGTCAAGGTTGTCCCCTTTCAAAAATATTTTTTGCGTGTTTACAGGATCCCTTTTATGAGGAATTAGGGTCTTATTGGCAGCAAATGGGGTTTGGGGACGAAAGGGGGGGGGGGGGCTGGCTTGTTGGATATGTGATGACACAACGATTTTAGTAAAATGGTAACAGGATTTGCCTGGGGGGAAAAGTTAGTAAAAGTTTTTTAAAAGGCTTCTGGCATTTAATTTTTTAAGGAGAAAACGAAGTATATGGATTGGAGATAGGTTAAGTGAGGAAAGTAAGTAGTTGAAAGGGGGAAAAGGTGGACCCAAATTCTGATATTTTGGGTCGTTTATGAAGTGTATCAAAATTTGCAAAAAAAATAAAATTTAGTGCGTATTGTAGATGGTTACTGAAGCATCTGGTTTACGGCGCAACTTAACTTTGATCAAAGAGAATTACAACAAATGTCCTATTTTATAGTAAATTTGGCATGTAGCAGCAATAATCGATACTTCGTAGTGAGATACAAAGGTTACAAAAGCGCGTTTTTTAGATGCATTTTTGGGGTTTTGGAAGGAATGGTTTTGGGAGAGCGGTTGTCACACTCCCGGTTGGGCCCTGGAGGGGTGGGGGCTTTAGCTGTTTTAAAGAGGGTTATGAGTGTTATTTTTAAACGTTTTAACGGGGGGGGGGGGGCGAGGGAAGGCGGACTTTATAAGATACTCGGATATGCAACGGGGGTGGGTGGGTAGGAGTTCAAAAGGTGAGGGAAAGTTAGGGGATCATAAAGAGCGTCCTTCAATATTAAATTTGGGGAAAACCCTTTATGGGGGGGGAAGGTAAGGCAGTGGTACAGTGGGAGAAAGGGGTTTTGATGTTGATTGGCGAAAATCTGGGGGGCGTTTGAAAAAAATTACGTTTAAAACTAATTCGAGAAGTAATGAATAATTTTTACATGGGATCTTTCCCTCTGGAAAAAAAGGTTTTATTCCATAGAGAAAACGGGAGGATGGGAAATTCAAGGTTGTGGGGAGGGAGACGTTTTCCATTAGTGATTTTGCGAAAGTTTGAACTAATAAGGGTTTGGTTGGGTAAGGGAAAAAGGTTAAATGGGGGGGGGGGGGTTGCAGGTGTTTGGGGGTTTTTAATTAGACTTTGGGGGGGTGAATCAGATGTAAGAATGGGTTTGGGGATTAAATTTGGTTATATTATTGTTTGGGCTATGAGAGGAGCGAACGGGTGAAAAAAATTAATGCATTAAAAGCAACTTTTTTTAGGACAAAGTGTAGAAATAAAGGGGGTTATGGGGGGGATGGGAGGGGATTTAAGTGAGGGTTTAGGGAAATTTACTTTTCGGATTTACGGGGGTTGAAAGGCAGGTAAGGGGGATGAAAAGGGCTGGTTTCCCAAAAGGTCGGTCAGATGAGTTTGAAAAAATTTATATGATATGTCTGGGGTGCAAAATTTTAACATTTTTTGCGGTGTTTAAGTACAATACGTTATTTTGGAATTACGACCCATAACTATGTATTTTATATATATGCAGTGTTGTATGTGTGTTATATTGTATGTTTTTTGTGTGGTGTGTGTATTTTAAAAATAATATAAATTTTTATATGTATATTATTGTGTGTATGTATGATATATATATGATATAGTATTTTTTTATGTTGTTTTTTTCTTGTTATCCTTTAATGTTTTTCTCATGAACATTTTCAAAGAATACAATACATAATTTTTTATGCGATTTATGATTTTGATACAATGTGTAAATGTCAAAAAGGCTTTTTGTTCCAGTTTAATTTACAATTGTATTTTTGTAAGCACAATTGATTTGGTGCCCAAAAGAAGTAGTTTTGTTTAAAAATTTTTACGAACCCCGAAGTTGTAAAAATTGGGGGAAGTTATCTGGTTGAGTTGACAAATTTTAAACTGCGTTGTAAATGATTGTGTTCAATTAAAAAATACTTTATAACTTATTTTATGTATGACATTATGTAAATTGAAATCTGATTTTTAAAAGGGGAAAAGTGGGTTTTTCCTTTTTTTTTTCTTTTTTTTTTTTCTTGAGGTAATACAAGGTGTATCATGTACCCAAAAAAAATATGGTTAGGGGATTTGGTAAAATTTTCGTTTGATTAGACATTTTAATACAGATAAATATGGCTTTGGTTTTGGGTAAATTTTTTTTTAATTGTTGGAAAGTTTTTTGATTCAAACTGCTCTTTATTTACTTGTTTTTTTTTCTGTGTGAATTAAGAGCGGATGATTAATTTGGGAAGATTTTAAATAGGTTTTTTCATGTTTTGCGAAAAGTTAACTTATCCACATGTAGATATAGGGGCAAATTTTTAAACTTCGGTATCTGATTTTTATGTAGGTAAAAGGGCATATTTTTAATTGTAAAGTTATTTGTTAATGTTTTAAAATCAAATGTAACGTTTTTTTAGTTATTTGTTCATATATTGTTTCTTTTTGGTTTTTTCCCTTTTTTTTATTGTCTATTGTTGGTTTAAATAAAATAAAAAAAAAAATTACTCCTTTTTTCACGAAAAATGTAGGTTTTATGTCAGAAACCCTAGGCCTTTATTTACTCCCAAAAAAAGAAGTGGTGGGTATGTCAAATAACTATCTTTAAAGGGAAAAAAATTTCTAAAATTACATCAGGTTTTAAGAGATCTTACCGAACGAATTCCCTAAAAAAATTGATGGATACAGAGAAAAAGAAGTTTCGGTAGGGAACTATAGGGATTTGGTTTAAAATTACACTTGTAAAGACTTCGTGCTGTCAACACAATATATTATTAAGAAAAACCCAAAACCCGGGATACATAAACAAGTTGCAAAAATCAACAACACGAATCAGAACCCCCCGTGATAGATGTGGGATTTTTCCCCGGTAGTATTTGGGGTCTTAGTGTTCCTGTGTTATGTGAATAATGATATTTGGTGTCAAGTGTAAGTTCTATTGTATGCAGGTGACAGTGCTCTTTTTAAATTTAAGTAAAGACAAAAAAGAATATTTCCCCTAAAAATTTTTTTAAAAATTGGTTTTTTTTGGTGTTGTTAAATTTTGAAAAAACAAATGCCAGATTAAAGTTCCCCTTACGACAAACATGTCTATACTGAGGTCGGGGGAAAAACCTGCTCCCGCCGGCATCTAGATTCCTATTCTTTATTTTTTGACCAAACATAAGCCTTCCCCCATGGCTTCACTAAGTGGTGAGGCTGCTCGCTTCCCCTTGGTTGAGAGGACAAAAGTAAAAAATTCTTGTTTGGGATGCCGAGAGCGGGGTTTTTTTCCCTATCAGTGACACTCATATACTCTTTGGGTTTTACCCTCTACAATGTCGGTAGGTACTGATTTTTGTGTCTGTGGTAAAATGAATAGTTTGGGCATATTTTGTAATATATATATATAGTCTCTGTGAAAAATAGTGCACCCTGCAATTGAAAAAATGCAACAAAAAAAGGGCCCCAGTTTCACTCAGTACTGCCGTTTAGGCCCAAAATTTAAATTTCAGCAATATTTAAAAAAAAATTTAATGCATATAGAATTCTGTAGTGATTGGATGTGTACAGAAGCTTTTTTCCTTCCAGATCAATGAGAAATTGTTTATGGAGAGCCCCCTAAAAAAAATCCAAAATTTGCATTTTGGGGGGAAAATGATCAGACCGAGCGATGACCTGGAATTAATTGCTTGACAGTGTTGATGAATCTTGCCACCCGGGGCGAAATGTCAAGTTATGAGGAGGAGGGGAAAATAGGCCTCCCGAAAGCCCAAATTGCCCACTGAAAAGCCAAGTATTTTCATCAAGATTGCAGCACAAAGGAAAATCCTGCACATCCTATTTTTTTTGTCCAGGCAAAGTAAATCAGCATCAAAAGGAAAAAAATTGCTTTTTAGCCTTTCATTTTGCACTTAGTGATCTAGAATGATCGTTCTTTTTCCCAAAAAATTAAAGAATATGGGACTGGTTTTTTTTTTTTCCCTTTGCAAAAGTGTCTTTGGTTCAATTTTTTTTTTTTTTTTTTTTTGTACTTACAAAATATTTGGAAACAAGTTCCATGTTTTTGATATTGTCTATTTGTATAATAAATTAGAAAAATAGTTTAGTGTTTTATTAACAACTGCAGCTTTGTAACATTCAAAATTTTACTCACTTTATCAGGTAGCCCCTAATACAGTCTGTCTTCGCATATTAGCAATTGCTCAAAAACTATCGAAATTTTCCATTTAAATTTTGGCTCATTTCCCCTACATTGAGATACTCATCCACTTTTGGGGAAATTCATTTCGAAATTCGAATTTTTCCTATGGGTGTCCAATAAAGGACTTAACGAAAAAAACTGAAAGACAGACTACAAATCACTCTGAGATTCATCCTGGACCTGGGCTAAAGAGATCATGTAGGTCAGGATGAATTACAAGAAGATGTGCTGAATGTTGAAGACAGAGTAAAACAACTTATGTTAAATCGTGCGTTCCGAATTTGTAGTCCTGAGTTTCTTGACGAGGAATGGACATACATTCACCAAACCTTCACTGAGTTACATTTTCCTTCCTTTTTCATCAAACACTGCAAGAAAAGAGCTCTTCATATCATTAATTCTCCACGTACCAACACCACTCCCAACAAAGTTATAATTCTTCCCAACATCCCGGTTGCACTGAAAAGTTTCTAAGTACTTTCACAAGCTAACGCCAGAGTCACCATCGCTTCCAGCACTTCAATAAAGGATCTAACCAGGACAAAATCAAAGCACCACGAACGAGTCAATGCAGGGGTTTACACTATACCCTGTGGAGGCTGCGACAAGATTTACGTAGGTGAAACAGCAAGAAACCTCGACACCCGCCTCAATGAACACATTTACGCATGTAGGAATGATAACTTAAACAACGCCTGTGTACAACACCGAAATTCCACCAATCATCTCGTGAAATTCAGGGACGCTCAGTTAGTGATCAAAGAAACTAATTTCCGCAGACGCAAGTGCTTCGAATCAGCACCAATCGCTGTTTCGAATACATTTAAACAAAACAAAGGCAGCTTCACCATCTCTGAAGTCTTAGCAAGAATCCTGAAAATAAACCCTGCCATCACATAGTCTCTCCTGTTAATACTAAACAAAGCACATTACAGAGAGTGAACACTGAAACAGGCTGCCTCTATCCAGTCTATTTGTCTAACCTATTTTTATGTCACCCAAGTAATAGCTTTTATGTCCTTTTACTCATGTACGAGTTAATTGCTCTACCATATTGTATTACTACTACTACTACAACTTATGTCACTACTACTACTAGTATTGCACCTCACTCTGAGCCTATATATACCCTCTGTGTCCATGTACTGTTTCTAACGGCTTGACAAAGCTCCTGGAGAGCGAAACGTTGCCACAATAAAATGTCACATTAGTTACACTTGTGTCCTTTTACTTTTCACAAAAAATGAGCAGCATAATCTAAATGAGGCCTAACCAAAGATATATAGACTTGGAGAACAACCTGAAGACTTCTATTATTTATACTTCTTGATATGAATCCAAGGATTCTGTTAGCTTTATTGCGAACACTTATGCACTGTTGTCTTGGTTTCAGATTTCTGCTAACCTGAACTCTTAAAACCTTTTCCCAATCAGTAGTATTAAGATCCACACTATTCAGTTTATAAGTGGCATGGTTACTGTCCTGTCCAAGAAGACACAATATTTGATGACTCTTCCAACAGTTTTCAGTATGAAAGACTTTCTTTCATTTCTGAAACTACGCAAATTAACAATGTTCTCTCTCTCAGCTTTGACACAGTTACTCACACTGGTGTTTGAGAGTGATATTGTTTTAACTTTCTCGTTTGTTGCTCCCCAGGGACAAACATTACAGATTTTACCAGACGTGGTTGATGTGATACCCTCCCATTTTAAAAGGCACGTCTTTGCATTCTGCAATGCTTAGAACAAATTTAAATAATTTAATCAATCTAAGTAAACATAACCAGCCTTTCTTTTCTCCTTATAGCATCATTTAGAAATAATATCTAGTGAAAGTATGTCATTATAGCCACTTAGGTAGAAGCAGCCATGATTAAGCAGGCATCCAATATGTAAAGACTCACATACTGGATGGCTGCTAAGTCACGGATTCCTGAATATGCTATATATTATGAAGTATGCATAGGTAGTAATTCTTCGCAAAAAAAAAAAAATCGATGAAAAGTAGAAGCTGAAGAAAATTTTTTACAAAAGCAGAAACAGCAGCCGCTACCTCAGCGAAAGCAACAACAGCCCTTACTACCGAGCCGGCGCATTATCAACTACCGCAAGAGCCAGCGCATAATCAACTACCGCAGGAGTCTGAGCATTATCAACAACCGTAGGAGGCGCATTAACAACAGTCACCGCCACGTTAAAGTAAGCCACAAGATTCATGAATATATTTTCGGAAGCAAAATATTTCAAGGAAGACAACGACTCAACCTTATAGACGTAAGAAATGTTCCGTCATTTAAAATTCTGATATTGTCTCGGGCATTAGGGAAATGAAGTCTTGACCACCTATGTGGTTCTGGCGCTGCAGCCCACATCACAAGTGAACATTTTCTCGTCTTGGTGTATGCAAATGCTCTCGAATTTTACGAGGAGTTGCAATTGTCTGGAAAAACACAGATGAAGACATTCGGCGTCGCCGCTATTTTACCATATTGCATTTTCTTGTCTTTCTCATTATAGAAACATGTTCATGTTGAAGCTTCATATTTCATGTTTATTGGTACATAAATTTTGTTGAGAAAGCTGTTGTTGGTCTGTCTTCAAAAATGTGATGCTAGAGAGTTCCTTATGAGGTACAAATCTACACGAATTTTTCCAGTCCCGAATAAGTGCGTGTCTGATCTCAGTGTCCATGATGTATCACTACACTTTGTTACTGTTGGTGAGACACGGACACAAGTACAGTTAGTGTTAATAAGTCATACGGACAGTACCAAAATCCTTGGAAGAAGAGCCCTTCAGTACCAAAGTACCCCTCCTTCCTCACCCTCACTCTCACTTCTTGAAAGGAGTGCACGAAGCAGTGTGTCCATATCTCAGACATACTATTTTATGTTCTAAATAAAAGAAACTTAGCTTAATATAAGTAACATTTCACCATTTGTACAAATCATATATCAGTTCTTACCATATTTGGGAAAATTTTATATTCGATGTCTTTTATGAAGATGAGGAGGAGGTGAACTGCATATGCATATAAGCTCTTGATAGGCAGGCCCTTTTAAGCCCAAACCTTAAGTCCAACTTACGTAGCTTCAGTGACCGGGGGCATACTAAGAGTTTTTTATTTTTTAAAAACCAGTGCCCACACACCCATATGGGAGCCCCCCCGACCACCAGCCAGCTAAAAAAGAGTACTTAAACCCAGGGTTTCCCCCTTGTTAGGGCTACCCCACCTTTTTTCAATCCAATAATCAAAAGGGAAAACCCCCAAACATATTTTTGTGAAGCGTTTCCCGGAGGTAGTGACTCAACATTGGCAGACTTGCTGAAGTTGGTCACCGCCCATTTTTCGCTTTTATCTTTGGGTCGTACTTTTTGTTTATCCATTGTACATGTAAAGGGAAATTTGTAAGTATTTACTCATTTCTGATTTTTTTTTCGCTTTAATTTTTACTTGGTTATTGTCCCTTAATAGATTTGCAGGCCCACAAGACAATCCCTGTGATTGAAACAATGACCCCTCATCAAAAAACTTTTGGGCCCAAACCAGTTTTTTAAAAACATCCAAAAAAAATTTTGAATTTATCAAGCTTAAAAACGTTTTTAAATTTTTGGTTTGGGAAATCTTTTTAAAAACCCAATTTTTATCTACTTTATTTATGAAAATTTTGGGGCTAGGCTTTTTTTTTAAAATTACCCTTTGGTGTTAAAACGTACCGGACCTCAAAAACAACCGGAGTCCGAACCTTTTTGGGTTGAGAAAAATTTAAAACCCGGGCTTTGAACATTTTTCTGGAGTTCGAACATGACTATTTTAAAAAAACCCCAGCGAAAAAAAAAAAACTTACGCCCTGCTTTGAAGTGATCTCTGACACGGGCCCGGGACTTTTGGGAAGAGCATTTTCAATTTCCTCTATTTTGTGAGGCGGGAAAATTTAAAACCCGGGAAAAATATTTTTTTGGGCCCTCGAATTTTTGGCATTCAAACACCAGCTTGGAACCAAAAAATTTCAATGTTAAAATGTTTTTGAAACCCTCCCGTCATTATAATTCTCTCAGGGCAGTGCGGGTTCCCGGGGGCTCTCTATACCCTTTTTAAAAAGATTATACAGCAAAATTTTATTTCGTTATCCTTCGTTTGTTGTTTTTAAAAATTTTTTTTTAAACTCCATTCAATTGTTTGTATAAAGAATGACTGCATATCTAAGATTTTGGAATGTCCTTAGTATAATGAATCCTCTTCATTATATTTTTGAAAAAAATTAAGAGAGGGTTAACATTTTATACACACCAAAATACTACAAACTTCTACGGTGTGCCCCTCTAAACCCAATTCTTTGGTATATTTTAGGGCCTTGGAGACAATTCATGTTGCACCCTTCCCCAAAATTTTACTAAGAAAATAAGGAAAAAAGGGGCCCTAAAACTTGTCTTTGTTAAATGTCCCCTGTATTGGTCTACTTTTTTAAATTTCAGCCAAATTATCACACGTTTCCTATCAGGCAGCCATGTTTTCAATCAGAAAAAAAAATCTTCCTTTTTAAATTTCTCCCACTTTCTTTAAAAAACCACCCCTTTTTTGTCGGATTCACTAGGGGAAAGGTAGGGACAAAAGTCAATAAAAACTAAACAAAAAACGGGCAAAATTTTTGGAAACCCCGTTTTGTCGAAAAACCAATACAAAAACCGCCCAGAAAATTTTCAACTGAATATTCCAAAAAACAAGTGTGTGTGTGTTTTTGTTTTACACTTTTTAATTTCAGTTTTTTCCCCGAGGTGACACCCAAGAAATTTCGTACTCGGGCGAAAGTTCCCGGGAAACAAATACAAAAAAATTTCGTTGTTGGAAGCGAAATTGCTGGTCGTGAACATTGTAAATAAAATATAAAATAAAGATATATTGATTTTTTTTAAAGAGGGGAAAATAGTAACAAAAAATTTTAAAAAGAAATTTAAAAAAGGGGGGAAGAAAGAAAAAGAAAAAAAAAAAATTGTGTTATTTAAATTTAAGATCACCCCCTGAGAGTGATCGAGGAATCTCTGTTTGGTAGTTACGAGGAGGTACATTTGGCCCACTTTTCGCCTAAAGTGGGCAAAATTTGTGGTCAATGAAGCCCACTTTCTGAAAAAACGCATGAGAAAACCTTTAAAGAAAACATTGTCAATAATTACTGCATACTTTGTCTAAAATACCTCCCCATTTTAACCCAAATTTTTTTTTAAACTCAAAAGGCTACAATGTAACTTCTTTGTCCCTTTTTCTATATTATAAATTTCCCTAATACGGCACCCATTTTGAAGCACATTTTAAAACCACAAAATTTTTTTTTTTTTCCAAAATTTTTATAAGCAAATATATCCCCCCTTTGCTTTTCCATTTTACCAACACTCATGTCCCCCCAATGTACTTAATTTCTTTAAAAATTTGAAAAATAAAAATTTAAAGGAAATTAATTAATTTTTGTTTGTTATTAGTGCCCCTTAAATTTTTATGCCTATATCCACAATAAAATTTTTTCCCTTTAAGAAAAAATTTAATTTTTTTTAAAATTAAGAAGAAATTAAATTTAAATTAAGAGGGGGGAAATAAGGGGAAAATTTTAAATTTATGTTTTTTACCCCGGACATGAAAACGCAAAATGAAATTTCAACATGAAAAGAAAACCATTTATATCACATTCTTTAAATTTTTTTTAAAATTGCTTATGGGGGGTTAACCAGAAACCCCCACCGAGGGTGTTGCCATGAGAGGAGGGGGAGTCACATGAAATTTTTAAAGGGTCACGGAGGGGCTGACCCTTCATGATTCCCCTCGGGAAAATTTTTCCTTAAGTCTCCCAATAAAAAAAATTTTCCCCGAAGACAAAAAAAATTTAAATAAAGAGACGGGGAGCTATAAAAGCCTCGTAAAAAATATCATGCACTAATCTTACGTAAAAATAAAGCTTGAGTGTTGGGAAATTTTTTATGACACTTGGCATTTGTACCGGGGGAGCCTGGAAATGCTACCCCAAAGAAAGGGAAACCCAAAGAGGGGTTTTTTAAATGATTCGCGGAACACCTTTATAAGATTTTAAAAATAATTCTAAATCTAGATTAGTATAGAACTAAAAAGGGACAAATTTGACCAAAAAAAGATAGAAGGCGATATTTGTTTATAGATAAAAATTATTTCTTGCAGTTTTTAAAAGTAACTTACTTGCATGGGGCTTATTCACAAAAAAACCGGGAGCCTTGTTTAAATTTTTAATTTTTTTACGAGGGGGGGGGTCATTTTGAATGAGGGGTTTCCCCTGGGGGATGTGTGTCCTGTGACATGCTTTTCCCCACAAAATTTAAAACCAAAGGTGAGTTTATTGAGGTAAACGGTAATGAAGTTGCCCTTTTTCCGGGGTGAATGTTGGGAAATGTGATCTTTTTTCATTACACTGAAAACCCCCACTAAAGGGGACGCCTTGATTTCTTGAAGGCTGAAATAGCAGCAGTATCCTTTAGTTGGCTTGTTTTGGGAGTCACGAAGCCAATTTTCCCAAAAAAAATCTTAGACATGTTTCAAGGGAGCTTCATAGGTTCCCACCCATTTTCCTTCCCCTACTCCTTTTCCCGGTTTTTAAAAATTAGTTTTGATTCTAATAATTTCCCAACACTTCTGGGTGGCTGTAAAAAAAGTCTATTTTCGTACTTGACCTAAAGGTTTTTCGCAAGGCCTCTCGATGCAGCTTTGTTTCCTCTGGCACCCGTTTTTGGGCCCGAAATAGTAAAACCCTTTAGTGTAGGAAATTTTCCAAATTTTAACCCCCCCAAATTTAAACACAATCCCAAAATCCTCCTGGTGGGATAATTTTACTCTTTGTTTGTGTTTGGCGTTTTTTGGTTTTCATAGGTAAACCGGAAAAATGACTGGGGGGGGGCTGCGTCAGCGTGGGAGCTGAACAGTACTTTTTGGACAGTAGAGGAAATGGGCAAAACCCCCATCCGGATTTCGGGAAATTTTTTTTTTTTTCTGAAAGTGATTTATTTAATGATTTTTATACGTAAATACTCCCCTTTTTCGGGTTGCAATTACTTTAAAACAGAAAAATTTTCATTAATTTTTTAAATTTCGAACCCCGGTATATGGGCTTGGAAATTTTTCCTTTTAATTTTTTTTGAAAATTTTGAAAAAAAAAACCCAAACAAGAAAAACGAATATTTTCTATCATTTTTCTGAGGGGCCCTAAATTCCATTAAATTTCCTATATTGGCACATATTTCTAAAAATCTTTTTTAAATGTGCTATTTTCCGGGGTTTTAAAATCAAAAAATCTTCCCAAATTTGGGTTAAATTTTTTCTTCCTGGAAAATTCAAAAATATCATACTACACCCCCCTTCTTTTATTTTTTTTTTACTCAACCGAAAAGGGCCGCCAAAAAAAATAAGCCGTTTTGGGCCCAAAGGTTTCTTTTTTGTTTGAAGAAAACATGTTAAAAAGCCCTTTTGAAAAAATCCGAGCGTTCTACAAGACATAAATTTAAAAGAAACCCCAGACAAGCTTCAGTTCCAGAAGCTTTTAAAAAAAAAATGAAAGGGAAAAATTTTTGCAGGCTGAGAAAAAACCCAAAATTTAAAAAACACTAAAAAAATAATTTTTTATAATTTTGTTTAAAAAAATATATTTGAGGTAGAAAAAATTTAAACTAAATGAAGAGCACAAATTTTTTTTAATGAAAGGAAAAAAATTTTTTCGGTTAATTTTTTCAAAAACCCGGGTTTCTTTTTCCTGAAGAAAAAGCTATTAAAAAGAATCTCATAAAAAAGGTACAAAAAGCTTTTCCCCAAAAGGAAAAAATTTCCTTTAAGGGTTATGCCCTGGCTTAGGTTAAAAAGCTTTAAAAATGGGGCACAAAGGGGGGGTTTCCCCGGGGAAAGCAGAGTCTTTTAATACAGAATATTCCCTTTAAAATGAAATTTAAACTCGGGCTCTTTTGGGTCCCATGACCCCAAACTCCCCACAAACCTTTCCCCCAACCACCCCCCAAAAAAAACAAGAAAAAGAATGTCCAAATGGGAGCTCCCGCCTCAGGGGAAAGGCCATTAAACCCTGGAAGAGTGAGGTAAAGGTTATATTTTTAATAAGAGAGATGGTGTTGGGGGGAGGGGGGAATGGGAGAAATGGCATTGGGGAGGGGGATGAAGAGGCAGGGAAAAGGGACAAAGGGCCAAAAGGGCGGGGCACTGCCTTCTGTGTTTACATTACAGAAGGGCAAAAAGGGGTTACTTCAGTCTTCCCTTTATTAGTATGACCCCTCTTGTGTGTGGGGTGTGTTTTTGTGTGTGGTGTGTGTTTTGTGTGTGTGGTGTGTGTGTGTTGTGTGTGGGTGTGTGTGTATTCAAAACCCAAATTTTTGTTTTAAAGGGGTTTGGGGCCCCCCCCCTGGGGGCCCTAATTTTAAATAGTAGATGAGACGAGAAATTTTATAAAAGGGGAGGGAGAAACCCGGGTTTTTTACGGGAAGAAGAGGAAACAAGGGTTAAAAGAGTGGTTTTTTAGGGAGGTTTATAGATCGAGGGAAACATGGTTTAAGGGTTTAGAGAGAAGGGTTTTTAAGGGCAAGTGAGAAAATATATTTTGATGGGGGGAGTAGGTTGGGCGATAAGACGGAACCTTTCTATGTTTTAAATTTTTTAAAATTTTAAAAAACCCTTTTGATCGTATTGATCATTAGCGTTCCCGGGAATAAAAATAAAACTAAAAAAAGAAAAGCATAAAATTAACAAACATTAAAAACTACTCTCCCAAAAATTTAAAACGCAAAAACAAAAACTTTTAAACGAAGTTAAAGTTTAAAAAGCATCAATTTTAAAAACGAAAAAAAAAAAGTTAGACAAAAAAAATACTCTTCTAAAAATTTTTTCGAGGTCTCTAAAAGGCATCCCCCGTCAAAAAATAAAATTGAAAAGAAAACGATAAGGGTTTTTGCCGTGGACAAGCAAGAAAAGGTTCACAGGGGCACACCACAGGGTTTCACAGGGGGGGGAAGTTTGGACAAACCCCTATCCCCGGGGACACTGGGGGGAGATGTGTGTAACCCGATATTAAACACCAAAATTTGGGCTTTGAGTACAATTCCGGGTTACGAAGGGGGGCAGACACCCATATCATGTAAACCCTAAAAATTTAAACTTGTTATCGTCCTTGAGTTTCCCCCCTGGGCCGCCACTTTTAACGAAAAAAGTCTATGTGGGTATTTTAATTAATGAATGGCAGAAATCCTTCCCACCATCAAGATAAAATTTACCATCCAACCCGATCCCCCAAATTTTTTCCCTGCAAAAACCCCCTTCCCATTAGGTAAACTCAAGTTCCCAAACAAGAATGAAAGTCCCGTTAAAAAGTCATTTTAAAAAAATCAAAATGGATGCCTTAGTAATTTCAGAATCCGGAAAAACAGCAAGAATTCAAACCTCCAAAAATTTGGGGTTTTTGGCTTTTTTCCAAAAACCCAAAAGGGTGTGACAAACTTGCTGGCCCAAATGAACCCCCGGGTAGGCCATTTTTTTTCAAATTTAAAAAGAAAAAAAACCGAATCGAAGTGATGCAGCCCGCATTTCTAAAAAAACCCTTTTGAGGATTCAACATCCTTACCTAAATTCTTTCATTTTAAAATCTTAAAAAATTGGTCATAGTTCGCGCTTCCAAGGTCTTTGCCTGATTTTGGGGAAAAGACTGAACCTCGGTTGCTGCCAATTGTTGGGAAAACCCGACTTTGTCAAAAAAAAACTAAATATAACTAAAACCGTTTGGAAAAGGGTGGGAAATATTGAAAAATTTCTGTAACATTTTAAAAGGGGAAACCCAAAGATATAAAGGTGGAAAGTTTAACAATGCAGCCCCCAATTTCCCCCCTCTTCCCCCCCAAAAAAAAAAATTTAAGCTTCCCCCCCCCCCCCTTGTGTTCTTTCACAATGGGCAAAACTTTTGGCTGTGGGTTTTGGGCCCCCGGAGCAGAGAAAGAAACCCCAGGAAATCTATTGCACCCCCAGAAAAGATGTCGCAACCACCCGACATCAATAAAGAGGGCTGGGCAGTAGGCAGAGAATAGTTTAGAGATATGTTTTAGTCTTTTGCTGGGGGATGATCTCTAACATATAACGAACTAATGATGAATGCCGAGCATTTCTGATCACCCTCCGATTGAATGACAATATATTCTTGTATTTCGGTTTAACCAGCAAAAAAATTGTCCCTCAGACGATGAAAAGCCGTTTGCACAATCTATAGATGATTCTTAGTCTTTGTTCCACCAAAGGACTACATATGCATTTTGCTTGTCGTTTAGTGCATCCACGACCTTGTCGTAGTGGTCCAGTAGCTGGGGCAACAGGAGCGGCCTGCTATAAACACGTTACCCTGCGTTGTGTAACTGATGGGACCATGTACACCGCTAATGAGGAATACTACTACATATAGGCGAGTACTAACGAAATTCTCAAAATCCTCTGTATATCACGAAAATCAGCAATAAATAATATAACCAATTCCACTATTGAGAGTATATTAAAAGGAATATCAAGTCGATTCTAGGTGATTGATATGATCAGTACCAAGTGAGTTTGAATGGAAAAACCGTCTGATGCCCAGAAACCCATTATTAAGGAAGCTAACGTCCAAAATAAACAGTACCCCAAAAGAACACCCCTCCTGTCCTGTTTAAAGGAACCCACGTCTCATACAGAGTGGAAGGCATTATAGCCACTTTAGAGGAATACACAAAGTAGCTCACAGATTAAGTCACCAGGGGCATAGTGATCGAACACCTATTCTTGAGAGAAGAGCAGGCCACTAGGTATCCCTACAACTTCACTTGGATCACTGCAGACTACAGGAAAGGGCAAAAGACGAGCCTCACTATGGCATATAGCAACATTGATCGAAATACTTAAATTCACTCTGGCATCTCTACCAGAGAGAGGCAAAGAGGCATAAAAAGCAAACCTAGGTACCCAGAGACAATGCAATTACCCCAATAAGAGAGAGAAATGTTTTCAATAAAGAGAATAATATCTTGATGGCTTCATATCACGAGAAAATATGAAGAGCAAAAGGTCTAAAGTAACCTCCTTGGTAACATCCATAGAAAGAACTCCACCCTCAGGGTCGGCTCTTTTTACCATAGTAGCCAGGCATTGGGTTGCAGAAGCAGCCTGGAGAATGTCAGTCATCCAATGGTTTAAAAGATAAAGGGGTAGTACATCTGGGGAGCAGTCCTACTTTTTTCTCAGAGGAAGGAACTACTGAAGTTGCCCTGGGAACCCGACCCCTTAGAATATCTACTCTCATCTTCCTATGGGAGGAAGCGTCTAAATTCCCCTTACTAACAGTGACCACACTGTGCACTGGCCCTGCTATACAGAGGACTAAACGCTCCCCGGAGTTTGACGACGACTTTGGTTTACTCCGTGACAAAAGTACAAGGACGACCAAGACCCCATGGAAGGAAGAAATATCCAACGTGCTACCCCAGACAGAGGCAGAGGACTGGAGCTCCTGAGAGCACTTTGGTCTAGGTGTCCAAGTTCTCCAACTTCTCGTGATCGGGAAACATACTAAGTAATGCGTAGGTAACGAGTTCATATAAACTATGTTAGGTTAGTATTAAAGATATCTAAATAAGTAATCAGCCAACCTGATTTAAGAATGATCATGACCACTATAAATGTACAGTAATGCCGAAGAATATGAAATACCAGTATGTCATGCTGTTATTTATTATCATTAAACTTTGTTATGATTGTCTAAGACTAAATGGTTATAATAATTAATCTGTCAGTAACAAAAAAATATTATCAGGAAGAACCTTAAAATCTAAATGAAAAAAAAAAAAAAAAAAAAAACAGCGTAAAATAGGCTAGAATGAAATATGAACACTAAAATCAGGACATTTAAAATCAGTGAAAATATGACATTTACATAAAATTTTTTTTTCATATTTCATTCCGCATTTTTTATAAGATAATAAAATATAAAAATACAGCATGAGAACTCATGTGAAAGACACATCAAGCCTGCAATTACTTCCATTTCGTGGTACATTGAACACATAATAGTGCCATACACTATTCTTTCTAACAGTGTTAACTTGTAACACAAATGACTCTTCATTATCAGTAATGTCCATAATTTCTTCACCCAGTTCTCCATAGTAGCAGACAGGGTACAAAAGCTCCCCCTAGATCCTAATATAAAATCCATAACTCCTTGTGTTAAACTGATAGTACCAGGCCGACACAGCCTGTCCCACCGCTCGCTCAACATGTAGTTAACACAGCCTGTCCCACCGTTCGCTCAACATGTAGTTAATATTCGTTGTACCTGCACCTCACTTCCTCACATTATGTACCTTCTGATTATATCTCCGTTGATTTTATGGTGGACTGGAGACATTGTTTAGAGAATGAAAGGATTGTAAGTTTAGAGGATAATGATGGGTTAGGTGTTAGTGCTGTGTACTAAGAGAAGGAAATGATGTAAATTTGAACGTGTGATATGGACGATGTCAGAAGTACGTAATAACATCCAGGGAAGTGGGCAAGGTAGAGTAACTAATTTGTAAAAAGAAGTGAGAAACTCTTGGGTAATGAAGCAAGAAAGAAACAGACTCAGATAAAGGTGCATGAGAAATTCATAAAAACACGGAGGAGAAAAAAAAAGATAGCAACTACTCTCAGTTAAGGGAAAATGGCCGAGAAATTCTCAGTTAAGGCGGCACGGAAAAGCATATCTCTGGTAAGGTGGTATGTGGCGGTAACTGTCTGGAGAGGAGGCAAGAGCAACTCTTGAGTGCATAATTAAGAGAGAGAAAGCGGTCCTCAGCCATGAGAGCTAGAGAGAAATTCTGATATAGACAGAGAGAGAGGAGAGAGAGAGAGAGGGGGGGGGGAGAAAGGGAGAAAGCTAATTTCTCGGAAGGGAACAAAAGAGAAAATTTTGAGAGATAAGGGGGCAGGAAAGGGCAATCTCAGGTGCATTTCTCGGTTGGAAAAGGGAAAAAAAGGAAAAAATTCTCAGTTAGGTTACAAAAAAAGAACTAAAGATAAGGGAGGGGGGGAAGAAATAACGTTCTTACGATGCAGGAGAACTTTCGGGTTATGTGGCCAGAGAAAGAAACCAGGAGACGGGACAACACAGCAGTTTCTCAGTTTGGCAAGAGTAAAACAGTTTAAAGTTATGACGTAACTTCGCATAACTTGCTCACTCTCTCTCTCTCCCTCTCTCCTCTCTCTTCTCTCCTTTTCCTATGCTATTTGAAAAATTTTTTTTTGGGAATCACTTCCCCCTTAACCGGGGGAACCCCTTTCTCTTTAAAGGGAATGGGAGAGAGAGAGTAACCTTTGGGTATCGAACTAAAAAAGAGCAACTCTCCGAAAAGAATAAGCGGAGATCGAGAGAGAGAGAAAAGAGAAAAAAGAGAGAAGAGAGAGAGAGAGAGAGAGAGAGAAGAAGAGAGAGAGAGAGAGAGGGGATCCTGTAATCCTTTGTCAACTACTAACATTAAATTTCTCGGCGAAAATGGAGACTGATCCTTGACAATAGGGCCCCCGGCAAAAAAACTTGGTGTCTATGAATAACCAAAGGGGCGAGCGTGGCGCAAACAGAGCCCCCTCGCTGGCTCTAGTGTGTACGTTACCGCTCCGCTTAAGGAGCGGAAAACCCTTTTTTGTAGTTGGGTTTAAAGCTTGGTGAATGGATACGTTTAGTTCTCCTCGCTTTTAAAAAACAAATTTGCATACTTAACATTATTAAAATTTTTTAATGCAAATTAATTTAAAAAATATTGTAAAATTAACATTTTCTGTCTTGATTCCTCTTATTTTTTCATTCTTCTCTCTCCCTTTTTCTCCCCCCCTCTTTTTTCCCCCCTCTCTCTCTCTCTCTCTCTCTCCCTCCCTCTTTTTTAGTGCTCTTACGTTCACATTTTTCACATGTTTTTTTCTTTAAAACATAGAGACATTTTCCCCCATGAAAATGGTGGGTTTGGTAAAAAAAAATGGTAAAAATTTTCACCACAATTTTGGGTTTGAAGGCGATCTGAAAAGGCATTCACCATTATCACATGAAAAATTTCTTAATAAAATTGGGTGTTGAAAAAAAAGGTTTAAGCCATCAGAAAAAAAATTAGTCAATAAATGAAAATGACTCCCAAAAAGAACATTAAGTTGATTTAACCAAGAAACACCAAATAAATATTTGTGACTTATTTGCGATTAGATGAGTTATTCTCCAGTTATTTCACAAACTAATTTGAATAATAAAATTAGCTTATGATAACTTATACAAGCTAACATCAAGAAATTGTTTTCTTCTAGGAAAACGCATCAATACTAAAAGTTTATAGTGTTAACGAAGAAATAGTAGGGGTAGTAATGGTAATAGTGAATGTAGTCTCAGGAACAAAGAACAGAGGAGCACTGCAGGAGAGTTAATGGCACACGGGGGTTGGACAAAATCCATGCAAGACAAAAACCTCATGGAAAATAACCCACCATGGAAGAAGACAGGAAAATAAATTGTAGAGGTAGGGAGGAGAGGAGATGATCACGTCAAGTCACGAGTGTTTTGAAGTTTGTAGCATTGGACATAATGAAAATAGAAGGCATCTACAAAAACAAAGCAGGACTAAAATTTATATTAGGAATGTTGTGTATAAAAGATGGTTCAACAAGACGACACCTTTGATAACTAGAATAAGGATAAACAGTTTTGGCAGCGAGCCAGTTAATAGTAGGCTGTGATTTCTAACATGACGAAAAAGAAAATGGTTAGTGTCGGTAAGGTTAACACTTATTATGTGCTCTTCTAAGTCTGCCGATAAAGAGTGGGCAGTTTATTGAAAGTTTTAGAGAGAAAAGGAAGATCAGGAAATGGAATAGACTTGGGAAGCATCAGTAGCAAGCGAGGTACCAACTAGATTACTACGAAGAGCATTAGTTTGGCGAAAAGTTTGATGTCTAAAGAACAAAATGTTAAGATTTAGAAGAATGGAAATATTTTAGGAAGGGCAAAGGCTAAGAGATTTCACAGGAGAAGAGTTTAGAAGAGTTGTAAATCCCTATAGCATGTGTGCAGGCAATACTTATGAAATCGGAAGGGAAGCCAAGGGGAGAGAACAAACTGTGAAGAGTGGAAATGTCTGAGTCAGTAAACTGAGCCACAGATGCGGAGAGCACTGAGAAAGAGAGAAACAAGGACACTCTTTTTTGACAGAGTATTGTAAGAAGAGTTATGAATGTACATGTCATTGTGCATTGTTTTGAAATTAAAGGAAAAAGACATGCCTATCGCCGAGTGATGGACACGTGCATCAAGGAGAGGAAAGGAAAAGCCTTGTGTGTCGTATGCCACGGTACTGTTGCAGATGTGAAAGAGGACAATGTAGTACGTCCCAACTGACACCAAACATAAACCAATCTATTCCCAATTCAGAGTAACACAGCGTTAGGAAAAAATGAATCATTTTTTTAAGCAGAACATGGCTAAAAATGAAGCCTTAACCAGGACCAGTTGCAGAGTAGCTTATGGAGAAATGGTCTGGTGATACCGACATGATGTGGAAAAAGACCCTTATGTACAGTTCAGAGTATTTATTAAAGGAAACGTTTCGCCACGAGTGGCTTCGTCAGTCCAAAACCGTTCATAAGTGTCTTTTCCCACAGAATAGCTTATGCATTAGGTAAAAGAGGAAAGCCATTCACCGATGGAGATCTGATCAAATTGTTTGTGATGGAAACAGTGGGAGAGTTATGCCCAGAAAGAGCAAATCTGTTCAAAATCCTCAGTCTTGCGTCAAATACTGTTGCTCGTAGAATTTATATAGGACGCGATATATTTCATCAAATTGCAGACAAAGAAGGAATTATTTGATGAATTAAATTAGTGACATCACATCAACGGGTTTTATTTTACTTGGCGATGCTACAAGGTTCTTCTTGATTTTGCTGCCTTAGAGAAATATTTCTTCAGCTCCTAGAAATACCACATTTAATTGCGACAAGGAAACACACGGAAGACAGGCACTTGGTGGGTGACTTGGGAACGATAGGTGCCCGTGGGATGACTCAGAGTAATGCTGGTGGTGGGTGGATGACTATGAAGGCTGGTGAGTGGTGGGTAACTGGGGAAAGGTGGATGCTGAGTGGGTGGACCGGGGTAAGAAAGGAGGAATTTGGATGCTTGGAAGCTGGGTGGGTTAGCTGAGATGTTGTGGGTGAGTGAGTGCTTGGAATACATGTGCTTACGTGGGAAGGAGGGTGATGAGTGAGTACTTAGGTGTGTTTTTCGGTGGGTGGGCGGGGGGGGAGGGTAGAGTAACGTATTGGTGGGTTAGGAGTTTGAGGATGCATGGTGGATGGGGTAGGAGATGGAGGGTGTTCTGTGGGGGGGGTAGGAGGGAGGGTGTTTCTGTGGGGGGGGTAGGAAAGATGGAGGGTGTTCTGTGGGTGGGGTAGGAGATGGAGGGTGTTCTGTGGGTGGGGTAGGAAAATGGAGGGTGTTCTGTGGGTGGGGTAGGAGATGGAGGGTGTTCTGTGGGTGGGGTAGGAGATGGAGGGTGTTCTGTGGGGTGGGGTAGGAGATGGAGGGTGTTCTGTGGGTGGGGTAGGAGATGGAGGGTGTTTGTGGGTGGGGTAGGAGATGGAGGGTTCTGTGGGTGGGGTGGGAGATGGAGGGTGTTCTGTGGGTGGGGTAGGGAGATGGTGTTCTGTGGGTGGGGTAGGAGATGGAGGGTGTTCTGTGGGTGGGGTGGGGATGGAGGGTTTTTCTGTGGGTGGGGTAGGAGATGGAGGGTGTTTTGGGTGGGGGTGGGAGATGGAGGGTGTTCTGTGGGTGGGGTTAGGAGATGGAGGGTGTCTGTGAGTGGGGTAGGAGATGGAGGGTGTTCTGTGAGTGGGGTAGGAGATGGAGGGTGTTCTGTGGGTGGGTAGGAGAGGGAGGTGTTCTGTGAGTGGGGTAGGAGATGGAGGGTGTTCTGTGGGTGGGGGGGGGAGAGGGGGGGGTTTGTTCTGTGGGTGGGGTAGGAGATGGAGGGTGTTCTGTGGGTGGGGTAGGAGATGGAGGTGTTCTGTGGGGGGGGTAGGAAGTGGAGGGTGTTCTGTGGGTGGGGTAGGAGATGGAGGGTTTTCTGTGGGTGGGGTAGGAGATGGAGGGGTTCTGTGGGTGGGTGGGAGATGGAGGGTGTTCTGTGGGTGGGGTAGGAGATGGAGGGTGTTCTGTGGGTGGGGTAGGAGATGGAGGGTGTTCTGTGGGTGGGGTAGGAGATGGAGGGTGTTCTTTTGGTGGGGTAGGAGATGGAGGGGTTCCTGTGGGTGGGATAGGAGATGGAGGGTGTTCTGTGGGTGGGGAAAGGAGATGGAGGGTGTTCTGTGGGTGGGGTAGGAGATGGAGGGTGTTCTGTGGGTGGGGTAGGAGATGGAGGGTGTTCTGTGGGTGGGGTGGGAGATGGAGGGTGTTCTGTGGGTGGGGTAGGAGATGGTGTTCTGTGGGTGGGGTAGGAGATGGAGGGTGTTCTGTGGGGGGGGGTGGGAGATGGAGGGTGTTCGTGGGTGGGGTAGGAGATGGAGGGTGTTCTGTGGGTGGGGTAGGAGATGGAGGGTGTTCTGTGGGTGGGGTAGGAGATGGAGGTGTTCTGTGAGTGGGGTAGGAGATGGAGGGTTTTCTGTGAGTGGGGTGGGAGATGGAGGGTGTTCTGTGGGTGGGGTAGGAGATGGAGGTGTTCTGTGAGTGGGGTAGGAGATGGAGGGTGTTCTGTGGGTGGGGTGGAGATGGGGTGTTCTGTGGGTGGGGTAAGGAGATGGAGGTTGTTCTGTGGGTTTGGGGTAGAGATGGAGGGTGTTCTGTGGGTGGGGAAAGGAGATGGAGGGTGTTCTGTGGTGGGTAGGAGATGGAGGGTGTTCTGTGGGTGGGGTGGGAGATGGAGGGTGTTCTGTGGGTGGGGTAGGAGATGGAGGGTGTTCTGTGAGTGGGGTAGGAGATGGAGGGTTTGTTCTGTGGGTGGGTGGGGAAATGGAGGGTGTTCTGTGGGTGGGGTAGGAGATGGGGGTGTTCTGTGAGTGGGGTAGGAGATGGAGGTGTTGGGTGGGTGACTTTGGAAAGCAGGGTTTGTTGAGCAAATGGGAAAGTGTTAAGAGGTGAAGAAAAATCTATGTAAATTTGTGTCGTTCTGATTCCATGATGACTTTTACATTTATAGCTGTCTCATTGTCTGGCTGACTGCCCAATTAAAAAAAATGATATTAAGATCTCTAATTATAAGTACCATCTTGAAGCATTTTTTCGGTTAACGCGAAAGTTGTGAAATGGGAAGATGGAAAGGAGGGAAACCTTTCTGCCCAAAAGGAAAGCAAGTAAAAAAAGAGTACTGCTACAAGGGAGAGAAAGAAAGGAGAGAATGAACGTGAGACTAGCAGAAGGTACTTGTGCTAGGGGGAGGGGAGACGGACCCAGAACTGTTGCTAGGAGGATTGAGGAGAAGGGTGCTTTCTAAAGGGGCCATTTTCACTATCCCTTTTTGTGTCGTCAGCAACAACATTTTTTTTCCTCTTCCAACTCGCCAACCTCTTTCCAACACAGATTTTTTTTGTTCTTCTACCCCCAACATCCTCTTTCCCCCATGCACCTGGGAAGGGGTTTAGAAGATTTTCCAAAAACACGAGAGCGTAAAAAAATATTCCTTTCTTGGAATGAGAGAGGTATCCTTTACTTTCACTGTTTTCTTAGTCCTTTTGTTAAGTTTGATTTATCTTAAGCTAATGTGTTTCTGTGTCTGTTCAGATGAGGGAAACAACCCGAATTTAGATTTTTTCAGCCTGAAGACATTGACCATTTTCACCCCCATTTCCCCTGTGGAACTCTATGATATATTTAGCTGTAATTTTTTGAAGGTTTCGTTCTCGTAGTTCAGTGGGAGGGGAATTAAACAACAAATTTAAACGGAAATCACTTTTGCGACCGCAGCCAACGGGTTTTAATATATATATATATAATATATATATTATATATAATATATATATATTATATATATATATATATATATATATAAATATATATAATATATATATACATGTATATATATATATATATATATATATATATATATATATATATAAAATATATATATTTTAATAAGTAAACTTACATATACAACCTACAATCTACTACAACTAGTGAGTAAAACATTTTCCATAATGTAAGAATAACGGAACCTGTGCCAAAATAATCTATAATCTTTTTTCTAAGTAAGATTTACCAGTATTTAAGGTATAAGTACTTATGTCAGCAATTAATTGTATTTTTTTACTTTGTATAAACACTATTTTAGTTTTACAGACTGTGACTGCTTTCCGAACAGAAGAGATATTCTGTAGTTATTTCACAGAAAATGGTCCAAGTCGGACCGAAACGTCGCCGTAAGCTTCTCTTTTCTATGTGCGAGTTATTTGTGTATCGTTCCAGTCACGGTATTGTGCTGTTTTTATCTATAAACCATCATCACTAAAACTGTCATAATAAAATTTATACAAACAAGAAATGAAGGCGAAGTTTCGCTTGTGGAAAACACATCAGTCAGCGCTTAATGTTTTAAACCCTTCGGATAGTGCATTCTCCCGAAGGTTTCAAACAAGACGTCAATCCATTTCATAGGTTGCAACAACCATTAAAATTTGATGCCGCTCAGAACTGTTTACTTTAATCAGGGAATGATATAGGATGATAAGGTGCCTGAAGAATGGCAGGAAATCAGATTCAGTCTGAGGAAACAGAGGCTATCCAGAGCTTTAGATCAAGAGCCCATCTCTAATATGAACCCCCTACCCCCCCCCCCTTCCTTGAGGAAGCATATTCCAATCATTTATTGTAAAAGTTACAATACCATATGTAGATTAGCATCAAGTTTTACAGGATTAGAGCTTCCCTATTTAGGGTATACTACCGACCCCCAGAATAAAAATCGACTAACGCCCAGGTACCTACTTACTGCTAGGTGAACAGGGGAAGCAGGTGGAAGGAAATATGAACAATGTTTCCACTCTTTCCGGGGATCAAACCACGGACACTAGGTATGTGAGCCACCGTCTTTTAGATAGGACACAAAAACTTTGAAATTGTAAAGCCAATCATAAGTTAATTTCAAAACTAATTGCTTGGAAATTATTCTCGGACATCGTATAAAAGTTAGAAGAGGGAATCTACACATACAATTGTTACTTAAACTTTTAAAGGTGAGCTGTTTAAATTTTACGACGCAACTATATAGCTGCAACTGTCTCAGCAGTCCATTTTGCATTAGAAATCGCCAATATTTCGGGTTAGACTAACGTTCACATCAGCCTATCACCATATTCAATGATCAACACTTACCCCTGAGTGAGGCTGATGCTCCTCCTAGCGTGTTGCAGTGTGGTTACCACGAATTAAAAATAATTTATATTCAGCTAAAAGCTGCTAATTGAAGAACTATTTATCGATGATCATATTAAATTTACAATGTATGACAATTTTAGTCAGACAAGCATCAGCACTTTGATAAGGAATAGTGGCATAAAAATCTAGCCAATTATAGATTACTAAAAATCTTTTAAGATATAATTAAGCCCTGTTGGCTTCCTAGCTACCAAAACAATCTTATTTTTTTATATGTTAATGAAGTTTGCATATAAATCTCAATATCACTAAATATTCTTCAATAATACATGATAATGTATTACCTTATAAACATAAGAGAAATCCATTGGTTAAATGACATGAAAGGAAATGTAGCATGCGTAGAAAAGTGTGATATTTTTCAGAGTTGTATTAAGAAATGTAACGAGGAGGAAAGAGAATTTTATCAAAAAAATTAGGGAGGTAGCTACGTGGGATGGAGCTCAACCTCATTTGTTTGAAGACTTCAACTTTTTAATTAGTGAAAACATTCTCCCATGCGCACGTAGAGGAACTGATTAATACAGTGGGAGTGATTAATTCAGAGGACACGTAACTTCATAGCGGGCTTGCTTAAGATTAGGGGACAAAGTAACAGTTGTACTAACCCCCTCCCCCATATCTAACTATAGGAGACCGAGGCAAGAATAGGAAGACGACGACAAGGCGAAGGTTAACATCACAGCTGAAGCAGCTAAGAGTATATAAAAAGCTAAAGCAAGGCTACTTTTTCTGAGTAATTTCTATCACAGACACAGACTGGTAAAGAAGGGACCAATATGGTTATCGGAAACATGGAGGGTTAAAAATGGTTAGGGGAAAAAAATTGATGTCATGTGAAATATACGACGCGAGAAACAAGAAGAAATGAGCCAGCAAGACTGGATCTAGTATTTACAACATGCATGTTTTGCACAAGAGAAACAGAATGTGAGAACGTCTTCAGCGCCACCTATCACGCAGTCTAGTACCTAGAAGACTTAGTGTATAGGGAAGAATGGAGAGTGAAAAGCCGGATTTTACGACATGAATCTTTGAAGGAATGAGAGAATTTCCAAACCAGAACAACTGGAACAGGAACAGTTTAAAAAACATCATCTTAGTTGAAACGAGTAATAACAGAAATCATAGGAAAAAGAGTACACCAAGAGGTCCTGGGACCACCATGCCACAACAAGGAGAAAAAGTTTCGATTCACTAAGGAAACTGAGACCTGATAAGGTTCCAGCAAGGATTTTGTTACAGGGAGTAGAAGCATTGCCAGATATCTGACAGCCATAATGTGTGGTACCCTTATTTAAGAAAGGAGACAATCAGGAAGTATTGAACTACAAATCATGTAGTGATATGCCTATCTTGCAAGGAAATGAAATTAGGAGATAGGTAGAGCACCTGCGGAGAAGGGGGTTAATAATCAATAACCATCACAGGTTTAGAGATGGTAAAACTTGTCTTAAGAATTTGTTGGAATTCTATGACAAAGTAACGTAAGTGAGAAAGAAGTGTTGAGAGGACTGCATTTTCTTAGCTGCAAGAAGTAATTTAATACTGTTCCCCACATAAAACGGAGGCAAAAGCTTCAGGTGAAGACGCTGAAATAAGAGGAACTTACATCGAATGAATAATAAGTGGGCTACTATTATGATTGTATTAGGGCCAGTACTGTTTCTGGTTCATTTGAATCATATTCCAGACGGGATTGAGTTAGATGTATCCCTGTTTTTGATGTAAAACTGATGAGAAGAATAAAATCAGGCGAGGATGGTGAAAGGCTGCAAATGGATCGGGACAGACTATGTCTAGTTAGATACGTGGTTGCTTGAATTCATCTCCAGCACATGCACGGTTATGAAAATTGCGGAATGAGCCAGATGACTGGACATGACATATAGGTTCGGTAAACAGACGCTGTCGACCTCATTCAAAGAGAGACTTATGGGTGTAAATAGTGCCTAACATATCGTTAGAGGCTAATTTCAACTGAATAACCTCTGTAACCAATTCTCGTTTGGCATATCTAAGAGTAGCGTTCAGGAGCTATAACATAGTCATTTCCAGTTGTTTATACAACTTGTTTCAGATCCATCATGGAGTATATAGCACCAATATGCAACTCACAACCTGAGGTGAGAGAACATTGTTAAAAAAAGGACAAGTGCAGAAGTGGGCCAATAAGCTTAATTTCTGAAATAAAGGGACAGATGCATGAGGAAAGGGTTAACGGAATTGAATGTAACAACACGGTGAAACAGAAAAAAAAACCATATAACAGCAATTACAGAAATTTTTAAGGTGGGCAAATGATGGGGTAGAGAAGAAAACGGATGACTGAGACAATGTAAATCAGAAACCCGGTGTCATAGAACTTAGACACAGGACGAGCTATGTGGTTGTCAGGAGTATTTTGTTCAGTCACAGGGTGATCAGGGAAGCGATAGTGCCTGATCGCAAGTATTGGTTAAAGCAAATTTCACAGTCTTAGGGGAAGGTAGGATAGAGCAACGAGGCTAGGAGTGACTGAATTTAGCAAGAGACTACTTCGATAGGTTTCGCGTGTACGTGGAAGCTCAGCGCGCTCATGCACACTCAAGCGCCAGTATGGAACATCTAGTAAGAATGTAGGAAGCTGGGGCAAAACGTACAAAGTTTGCAAATGAATCTATTCGAAGAGCTGTAAGGAGAGGCTGAGGATCTAAATCTGACAACTGAGCAACAGAAAAAAACGATGTGATATGATTACAACGTTCAAAATGTTCATGGGAAATGGACAGGGCGAGCTGGCATTTTTAGTTTGAGAGGCGGGTCTCGGCTGGAAGTTAAAAGGACTAATTATTTAAACTTTAAGTGTTCTGGAAGAGGGATCCTGTAGTCAGCGAAGTGGTCGAGTCTGAAAACTGGTATGATGGGTCTCACCGAGCCAGGAGGTGGAGTGATTGAAATGTAGCGGCTTGCAAAGAGGGGAGACCAGGAGCTGAGACTTGACTCCTTGAAACACTATTAGGTGAGTACATAGACGCTCTTAAAATGGCAATTCATTGACAGTATCAATTCAAAGTGTTAATAGATGATTCAGTCACATTAGCTAATCTCAGCCTGGGGAAACATAACCACATGGTCTTGATCTTGGTCCCCCGTGTCCTGGATCACGAACCCTGATGTCAAGGTCCTGGGTCCAGGTATTGGATCCCATCAGGTTTTGTGTCTCCAAGGTCTGGTCCCTAATTCTCCTCTCGGAATCCTGGTGTGAGGGGAAAAGTCAACAGATAGGAGTTAGCGGGTGTATAGATGGCGACGGATAGTTTATGATTGCCAGTCTGATTGTTAAGGTAGGGTCAGTGTCTGCTCCCGCTTTTCCCCCCCCAACTTTTTTTTCCACACGGGAAAGGTGACGTGTGGGGCGCTCCACCAAATGGATAACACTTGACTCACAGCCTCCCAGCACAAAGTAAAGCCTCTGCTCCTATTCTAGTGGATATTATTGGTTTAAAAGCTTCACTTTTAACCAATTCTAAAACTCAGTTCATTCTGCCTTGATTTCCAGGTTTTGCTTTTAAATCCTCACCTTTTAAATCCTCGCCTTACACTTATCATGGAGAGTGATTTCTCAAGCAGTGTGTAACTTTTGTCTCTTTCTAGTTTGGAATGTCAGCTTGGGTAATTGGCAACCAAAGAAATAGAGTTGAAGAGACGAACTTCACATGAGTTATGGGGGGACGCCCCATCACCTTTATTTATCTACATACCTGAAGTGTAGCCAACCCCAGGCAGCTAACCCTCATCTTTGCAGTGGTGAAAGACCTGCGTTCCTATCATCTTGATGGATTATTCAAGGTTAGAGACTCTGTGACGAAATAGGTCGTGCGCCCCCCCCACCACACACACCATCATCGCAACGGCTACAATTTCTACAATGCGCTTGGTGGTCAAATCAAACCGGACACCCCATTCTAACTGTACCATATAAGTTGAAATTTAAATATTTTTTCATTTCAATTTTTCTTTAAAGTAGGATAAACTTCTTATTAATGTTTTATATTGTCAGTTTAAACATAAGTGTTTATATTGTAGGTTGTTGTTCTTTTTCTGTTCATTAATTTTCCTAAGGAGGAGCCAGCCTTGGTAAGATCTACTTAAGATCTTACAGGGTTGAGTAAGCCTTCACACTGGTCCATAGGTTTAGGTCCTTGTGCCGTAGTCTTAGGGCCTTTGATTGGGAACGTGCAGGGTAGTCGTGGTGTGACCAGTGGTAGATGGTGTGGCAGGTAATGTAATCAGTGTGACACGCATGCGCTCAGAAATAACTTATGTCACATTCAAAGTCAGCGTGGAAGATGGAATAGAAAACGTGACTGACATGCGTAGTGTGGTAAGTGGGAAGATAGATGGTGTTTCTAGCAGTGTAGTAGATGGTGTGGAACACAATGTGGTAAATAGTGAGATCATGTGGCAGACTGTGATGGATGATGAATATAAGAACATCCGACCTCCTGCCCCCACTGCGGCAGGCCTACTGGCCCAGCGAGGCAGGTCCAAGTCGCCTACCACTGACCCAACCTAGTCCAGGTCAAATCCACTTAAGGAAAGAGCATGGCATGGAACCAACTAGCACAAGCTAGTCAGGTCCAACTCACACTCAGGCACACCCACTCATGCCTTTATTTAACCTATTTTTAAAACTACACAACGTTTTAGCTTCTATTACGGTACTCGGGAGTTTGTTCCACTCATCCACAACTATATTACCAAACCGGTGCTTTCCAATATCCTTCCTGAATCTGATTTTTTTCAACTTGAAACCATTGCTGCGAGTCCTGTCTTGGCTATTTACATCCCTTATTTATTCTTGTTTCTTCTAGTTTTCCATTTATACACCTCAATCATATCCCCCCTAATTCTACGCCTTTCTAGAGTGCAGGTTCAGGGCCCTGAGTCTATCCTCATAGGGAAGATTTCTGATACATGGGATCAACTTCGTCATCCAGCGAATTCATATCCATTTTATAATACGGTGACCAGAATTGTGCAGCATAATCTAAATGAGGCCTAACCAAAGATACATAAATAGTTGAAGAACAACCTGAGGACTTGGTGAATATCAAAATGGTATACAATACCGACAAGTTGTTAAGTAAGACACAGAACCAAAGTAGGAATAGACAGGGAAGAGCGAAGGAGGTTGGATCACACTGATGAACATCAGTGAAAGTATAAATAATGTTCTTATTGAAGATTCCCAGATGAAATAGAGCGTTTTGTCTTACTCACTGGAAGATGAGGAAGAAGGCACGTTTTACTCTTGCTGGGATGCAGGATATCATTGTCCATCTTGACAACATCATGGATGGTTATGGGACCAATGCTATTTTCTTTGGCTGAGCTAGAGGCAAGGATGTTTGCCAACATATGAGTGAGGACCTGATTAGCAGGTATAGATTAGCAATAAACATAACCAGGAAGACATAATTTGGAAGAAAGGAGGCACTTGTAATATGTGGATTTTGCAGAGGAGTGGTTCGGAAAGGAATGGCTGTCGTGAAGCAATTGATATCTATCTGCTGGCTAGACAACTGGGGCCCCCAGCTACCTCACAGATATGAGTAAACCAGTACCCTGTTTTTTACTCCCACCACCTCCCCACGGAAAAATAGTAACCAGTGGTGCCACACAAACTAACTGCCCCACAAGTAGGACATCCAGTGTGCACAAATTAACACATGTTTATAGGTATGAGTGATAGTTCTATACACACATCCGGCACTTGTTTCACAGTAAGAATTTAGCAGTGACCCAAACACATACATTCTCCACTGCCAACTCACAAGGTAAGAATGATATTGCTACTTACTTCCTTCTACATAAAGTTAACGGGGTGACCCCTGCTACCATCCTCACCTTTAGCTTCAAATACTCTGCATCCACTTCTTGCACAAGAGACAAAAAGTTACCAGTGATATACAACACAACACACAATAAACACACTACCTGCCTCCTCAGAGGGAGGAGTGATTATTTCGACACAGTGACAAGCATCACAATCAGTCATCTCCGTTTACCATCCTCCTCGCCCATGCAGCTTCCCGAAACAAAACTTTCTAGGTGCAATATCGTACGGTAATACATCATCCGCCCTGCCAACTACATCTGGGAAATAATCGTTCCATCTTAAATTTCGTCCGCTATTTCTTTGTTGAAAAAAACTAAGTTTGACTAAAGTCAGTGATTGAGTCTGTTTAAACAGAAAAAGCAAGCAACGTGATCTTACGCTGACTTCTGTGCATGGCATGGTATTGCCGTGTTAATTCTAGGTTACTGATGAGATGGTAAATGTAAATACTCAAAGATGTTGCTTCAAAAGTCTGTAGTAAGTTACACTCCAAAAAACTCTAAACCCACAACGCGGGCAAGGAGACGCTGTTCAACATTTTTCTGGGCATCTTAAATTCGTAGACGTTTCGCCATCCAGCGGGTTTATCAATACAACACAACATAATATGAAGACTGTTGAAATGTATACAGAAGATAGTGGAAGACGAGGTGATCAGTCCTACAACCCAGGAACAGTCCTGAAGAATCTGAAGCACAGGCAGGAAGACTGGTGCTTATATACTGGAATCAAATGAGATGCAGAAGACGAAAGCATTGCCATTGGTAGGCGGCATTTTCCAGTGGAAGTAGGTCATGCATATTAGTGGGACCAGGAGTTAGGAAGTATGTTATGGTGGTATCCTCTATATCAAGATTGCATGATGTTGCTGTGTATAGACTTGATGTATAACGGAGCAGGGACAGTGCACACTGTGCAATTCTAGAAATTGGATGATTTTTTCCTTATATGAATACGTTGAGCTCGTTATCTCATTCTTATCTCTTTCCCTACTACTCCTTAGATCACCTCGACCCTCCTAGGCAAGATTTTGGGGTGTCGTATGACGCGGCCATAACAATCGTGTCATTCGAAACTCTTACTTCCTCCCTTTCTTCACTCTTGTCTTCCCTCACTCTCCACTGATGCTTCCTTCCATCCTTCCTCCACTACTGCCTCTTTCCACTGCTGACTCCTTCATCCCCCTCCCATCCGTCAGTGATGTCTCTAGACCTGAAACGCACATCTCTCTCTCCCTACCTCCACTGTCTTATCTTCCTCTATTGACTCTGCCTACCATTCAATTGACTGAATGTGATACATCCTGTTGTCTCTAATGACCTTTACAGGGGTGACAAATATTGACCTTCCCTGTCTCATGCCTCCCTTGACCACCTACCATTCACTGTTCTTTACCTATGTAATGGAAAGTTTTAATATATATATATATATATATATATATATATATATTTATATATATATATATAAATATATATAACTCCTGATCTCTGAGCTGAAGGAGACTCGAACCTACGAACTTGGAACAAGGTACGCAGTGCTTTACCAATTACCCAAACTGAAACCAAATACCTTGGAGGTCAGTGTGCGCTATATGACTTTGATCAAAGCACAGCCAGCTTTCAGGGAGAAGGCTTACAGCTTTTCATTATCATCCCCTACATGCCTGCGTACTTGTTCAGGTTCGTAAGGTTCGGAGTCTCCTTCAGCCCAGAGATCAAGAGTTTATATATATATATTATATATATATATATATATTATATATTATATTATATATATATATAGATATATATATATATATATATATATTTATATGCAAAACAACCACTCTGAAAGAATAGAGAAATTCCAAGCGCTTTCGTTACTACTCACATTATCAAGTTCCTTGATAATGTGAGTAGTCACGAAAGCGCTTGGAATGTCTCTATTCTTTCAGAGTGGTTGTTTTGCATAGTCTGAAATCACCTATTTACTGTGATCTTATTGCATATATGTATATATATATATATATATATATATTATATATATATATATATATATATATATATATATATATATATATTATATATATATATAATTTTTTTTTTTTTTTTTTTTTTTTTTCCAACAAGTCGGCCGTCTCCCACCGAGGCAGGGTGACCCAAAAAAGAAAGAAAATCCCCAAAAAAAGAAAATACTTTCATCATCATTCAACACTTTCACCACACTCGCACATTATCACTGTTTTTGCAGAGGTGCTCAGAATACAACAGTCTAGAAGCGTACACATATAAAGATACACAACATATCCCTACCAAACTGCCAATATCCCAAACCCCTCCTTTAAAGTGCAGGCATTGTACTTCCCATTTCCAGGACTCAAGTCCGACTATATGAAAATAACCGGTTTCCCTGAATCCCTTCACTAAATATTACCCTGCTCACACTCCAACAGATCGTCAGGTCCCAAGTACCATTCGTCTCCATTCACTCCTATCTAACCGCTCACGCACGCTTGCTGGAAAGTCCAAGCCCCTTTCCCACAAAACCTCCTTTACCCCTCTCTCCAACCCTTTCGAGGACGACCCCTACCCCGCCTTCCTTCCCCTATAGATTTATATGCTTTCCATGTCATTCTACTTTGATCCATTCTCTCTAAATGCCCAAAAACCACCTCAACAACCCTCTTCTGCCTCTGACTAATACTTTTATTAACTCCACACCTTCTCCTAATTTCCCCACACTCCGAATTTTCTGCATAATATTTACACCACACATTGCCCTTAAACAGGACATCTCCACTGCCTCCAACCGTCTCCTCGCTGCTGCATTTACCACCCAAGCTTCACACCCATATAAGAGTGTTGGTACTACTATACTTTCATACATTCCCTTCTTTGCCTCCATAGATAACGTTTTTTGACTCCACATATACCTCAACGCACCACTCACCTTTTTTCCCTCATCAATTCTATGATTAACCTCATCCTTCATAAATCCATCCGCCGACACGTCAACTCCCAAGTATCTGAAAACATTCACTTCTTCCATACTCCTCCCCAATTTGATATCCATTTTTTCTTTATCTAAATCATTTGACACCTCATCACCTTACTCTTTTCTATGTTCACTTTCAACTTTCTACCTTTACACACATTCCCAAACTCATCCACTAACCTTTGCAATTTTTCTTTAGAATCTCCCACAAGCACAGTATCATCAGCAAAAAGTAACTGTGTTCAATTCCCATTTTGAATTTGATTCCCCATAATTTAATCCCACCCCTCTCCCAAACACCCTAGCATTTACTTCCTTTACAACCCCATCTATAAATATATTAAACAACCATGGTGACATTACACATCCCTGTCTAAGACCTACTTTTACCGGGAAGTAGTCTCCCTCTCTTCTACACACCCTAACCTGAGCCTCACTATCCTCATAAAAACTCTTTACAGCATTTAATAACTTACCACCTATTCCATTATACTTGCAACATCTGCCACATTGCTCCTCTATCCACTCTATCATATGCCTTTTCTAAATCCATAAATGCAATAAAAACTTCCCTATCTTTATCTAAAATTACTGTTCACATATATGCTTCAATGTAAACACCTGATCTACACATCCCTACCCACTCTAAAACCTCCTTGCTCATCCGCAATCCTACATTCTGTCTTGCCTCTAATTCTTTTCAATTATAACCCTACCGTACACTTTTCCTGGTATACTCTGTAAGATATTTCTATAAATCTTTACTGTCTCTTTTGTCCCCTTTCCCTTTATATAAAGGGACTATACATGCTCTCTGCCAATCCCTAGGTACCTTCCCCTCTTTCATACATTTATTAAACAAAAGTACCAACCACTCCAACACTATATCCCCCCCCTGCTTTTAACATTTCTGTCATGATCCCATCAGTTCCAGCTGCTTTACCCCCTTTCATTTTACGTAATGCCTCACGTACCTCCCCCACACTTACATTCTGCTCTTCTTCACTCCTAAAGATGGTATACCTCCCTGACCAGTGCATGAAATTACTGCCTCTGTTTCTTCCTTAACATTTAAAAGTTCCTCAAAATATTCTCGCCATCTACCCAATACCTCCATCTCCCCATCTACTAACTCACCCCACTCTGTTTTTAACTGACAAATCCCTATTTTCCCTAGGGTTTCTTAACTTGTTTAACTCACTCCAAAATTTTTTTCTTATTTTCATTAAAATTTCTTGACAGTGCCTCTCCCACTCTATCATCTGCTCTCCTTTTGCACTCTCTCACCACTCTCTTTACCTTTCTTTTACTCTCCTTTACTCTGCTCTTCTTATAAACTTCTGCTTTGTAAAAACCTCTCATAAGCTACCTTTTTCTCTTTTATCACACCCTTTACTTCATCATTCCACCAATCACTCCTCTTTCCTCCTGCCCCCACCCTCCTATAACCACAAACTTCTGCCCCACATTCTAATACTGCATTTTTAAAACTATTCCAACCCTCTTCAACCCCCCCCCCTACTCATCTTTGCACTAGCCCACTTTCTGCCAATAGTCGCTTATATCTCACCCGAACTTCCTCCTCCCTTAGTTTATACACTTTCACCTCCCTCTTACTTGTTGTTGCCACTTCCTCTTTTCCCATCTACCTCTTACTCTAACTGTAGCTACAACTAAATAATGATACGATATATCAGTTGCCCCTCTATAAACATGTACATCCTGGAGCCTACCCATCAACCTTTTATCCACCAATACATAATCTAATAAACTACTTTTATTACGTGCTACATCATACCTTGTATATTTTATTTATCCTCTTTTTCATAAAATATGTATTACTTATTACCCAAATTTCTTTCTACACAAACTCAATTAAAGGCTCCCCCATTTACATTTACCCCTGGCACCCCAAATTTACCTACTACTCCTTCCATAACATTTTTACCCACTTTAGCATTGAAATCCCCAACCACCATTAACTCTCACACTTGATTCAAAACTCCCCACGCATTTACTCAACATTTCCCAAAATCTCTCTCTCTCCTCTACACTTCTCTCTTCTCCAGGTGCAACACGCTTATTATAACCACTTTTCACATCCAATCTTTATTTTATCCACATAATCCTTGAATTTATACATTTATAGTCCCTCTTTTCCTGCCATAGCTTATCCTTCAACATTATTGCTACTCCTTCTTTAGCTCTAACTCTATTTGAAACCCCTGACCTAATCCCATTTATTCCTCTCCACTGAAACTCTCCCACCCCCTTCAGCTTTGTTTCACTTAAAGCCAGGACATCCAGCTTCTTCTCATTCATAACATCCACAATCATCTCTTTCTTATCATCTGCACAACATCCACGCACATTCAGACTTCCCACTTTGACAATTTTCTTCTTCTTATTCTTTATAGTAATCTTTACAGGAAAAGGGTTACTAGCCCATTGTTCCCGGCATTTTAGTTGACTTTTACAACACGCATGGCTTACGGAGGAAAGATTATTATTCCACTTCCCCATGGATATAAAAGGAAAATTAATAAGACCAAGAACTATTAAGATAAAATCATATATATATATATATATATAATATATATTATATATTATTTATATATATTTTATATATATATATATATATTTTATATATATATATATATTTTTAATATATTTTTGTGGGTTTTCGAATAAGTAAACGGGTCTTGCAAGAACTGGAGTTAAAATTAAAATCCCTTTCTACAGCTGTCTTTCTATAACTGCTTTGGAACTGAAGACTAAATTTGTGATTATGGGTTTGGTGTGCAAAAGAAAAATTAAATTTATACAGGAAAGAGAAGGTTAGAAAATTACAAAACTTATTATAAAAGTTGAATATAGTTTGGCACCAGAGGGAAGGATATAATTTAGTATTTGTTTTCACGATGACTATGAGTAGGTGAATCAAAAACGAGGGGAAAGATATTTTGTCTTAGGGTTGTGAGAAGAGAAATTTGCCGGGGGCAAAGGGGAATTTTGACATATAGTTTTCAAAGTCTTATATGGGTGTGAAGATGGGTGCTAATGTTGAGCGAGGAATGATCGCAAGTTCATGTCTATCGGCCAATTGTGTTGTATATAATAGAGAATATTTTATTTGATTAGAATATACAATATGTGTAAGTAGAAGGGTTTTATGTTCGACATGTAAGAGATATAGCATACAGAATAATTAAATATATATATCTGTATCAAGGTAGCGGGGGATCGGTAAGGAAGTTGGAAGGGATTTTAAAGATTTTAATGTGCAAGTGGGCTTAAACTTCCAACACATTAACACGTGTTTGACAGTGTGAGGACAAATGGTCTAACTATTTAAATTATTATCGTTGGGAGTGTGAGCAACCGTCATTTATGGGATTAGGCTGACAGGGGAACAGAAAATGCCATGCATTGAAGGAATAATGTTGCAGTTTAAAACTGAGGGAAAGCACCTTTGGCAGACAGTGATGGAGGAATGACCGTTGAAAGTTTTTCTTTTTCGGGCCACTCCTGACTTGGTGGGAAATCGGCAGTGTGATAAAACAATAAAATATTTATATATATATTATATATTTATATTTTATATATATATATATTTATATTATATATATAATATATATATATGTCGTGCGAATATGTAAAACTGGGAATAGCAAAAGAACTCATTTAAATTAGTTCCTTCTAAAATTTTCTTATACGTTTAAAGATATACTTTTTTCATTAAAGTTGAGTAAAAAATTTTTAATTTTGCACCAAAAGGAACTTAGAAAACTTACCTAACCTTATTATAAAAAGCGCAATTTTTTTTACCCAAACCCCCAAGTAAATATTTTTTAGATTTGTTTTCAAAATTAGTACTAAACAAACGCAGTGAAATATTTTTTTCGTTAGTTCAGAATTTTTTTGGGCGAAATTTTTGCTACCAAATTTTCACTTGCCATGGGGCAAGAGAGCGTTGCATTTAAGCCAAATCGCAATTCTGCCTTTCGGCACGCATTATTTATATATATTATAAAATATATATATATTTAAAATATATATATATATATAAATATAAAAATATATAAATATAAATATATATATATAATATATATTATATATATATATATTTTATAAAAGATCGTATCGTTAAAGAAGTAATAGAAGGTGATATTTTTAAAATATTTAAATTCTATTGCTTAAACAATAAACATTAACACATGTTAAGGGACATGTGCCTAGGCAAAAGGGAAAAACCAACGCTTTTAAATTATTATTTAAAGTCTGGGGAAATATGATACAAACCGTCATGTTTTGTTATTAGCTGACAGGGAACAGAAAAATGCAGTCTTGGGAAATTTCTTCTTTTTTTACTGAGTAGGGCTCAGGAAAAACTCCCTTTGTTTAACAGCCAAAACCATGCGACATTATTCGGAAAATGACGAGGAAAGAGACGTAAGTCATTTTTAATTCCTCAGACTTTTAATGCTTCAGTCATAAGTTCCCCTTTCCCTTTAGGTATGTAAAAAGTTTGGTCAGTGTTTAAAAGAGGACGCAATAATGAATTTTTCTCTTTTCCTGCCAAAGAAAAATTCCGATGGAAGGTGAGAACTCTAACTAAAGAAAAGCTCAATTTTTTAGCACTGGATCGCACCCCCGATTCCCAAGCAATTTAAACCGTTCTTTATCCCCCTCCCGCCATGGACTACGAAAAAAAATGACTTTTGTTTTTAGGTAACTGGAAAGGTAAACGTTGTTACAAAAATAATTTACGTTTTGATTTTCCCTTATCTACTTTGTAAAATCAAAAGAGAGAGAGAGAGAGAAAAAGAGAGAAAGAGAAAGAGAAGAAAAAAAGAAAGAGAAAGAGAGGAGAAAGAGAAAGAGGGAAGAAAGAAAAAAAGAGAAAAGAGAGAGAAAGAGAAAAAGAAGAGGAAGAGAAGAGGAGAGAGAGAAAAGAAAAAGAGAAAGGGGGGGAAGAGAGAAAAGAGAAAAGAGAAAAAGAGAAAGAGAAAGAAGAGAGGAGAAGGGGAAAAAAGAGGAGAAAGAGGAAAAGAGAGAAAAGAGAGAGAGAAAAAAAGAAAAAAGAGAGAGAGGGGAGAGAGAGAAGAGAAAAAAGAAGGGGCTATCAAAAGCAAGTTCTGATCCAGCAAGGGACCCCCTTGGGTAGCTGCAAGAATGTCAAAACTGTCATGGGGGACAATAAGGCGGAGGAGGGGCATTTCCTTTTTTAAATCGCTTGACCAAAAAAGGCGTGGGGCCCCGACAAGTTTAGCCAAAATTGTTGAAAGATTGCAGACCCGCTAGCAGCACCCAACTGCATCTTTCAGCATGTAGTACAGTGTAAATGGCCCTCTCTTTGGAAAGAGGAAAATTTTTGTCCCTGTTCACAAAAAAAAGAGCAGAACAGAAATCAGCAATACAGACCGTGTCACTCCTTAAACACTGGTAAGACCTTGAGACAATAATCTCAAGACAAATGACAGTTTTTTGACTACCACTCACTACTTTGTGATCGTCAATATGGCTTCAGGAAAGGTTACTCTGTTGCTGATCTGTTGTTAAACCTCTCCACTAAGTGGCACCAGTCACTGGATGAATCCAAAGTCAGCTGTGTGGTAGCACTGGACATTGCTGGCGCTTTCGACCGGGTGTGGCACCAGGGCCTCTTAGCAAAACTTCAAGCACTGGGAATTGCAGGCTCTACGCTATGTCTCCTCAGTGATTACCTTCATGGTAGATCTCTAAGTGTAGTTCTCAATGGAACGGAATCAGCAAGACATCTTATTGGGGCAAGTGTTCCACAAGGAAGCGTGCTGGGTCCATTGTTATGGAATGTCTACTTCAACGACCTTCTTCATCTCATCCCAGAATCACATGCAAATGCAGACGACTGTACACTGACATTCACTTATCCAAGAGAAGAAATGCCAGCTGCTCTAAGCTACATCAATCACCAGCTGAGAGCTATATCAGCTTGGGGAAATAGATGGCAAGTAACATTTGCACCTGAGAAAACGCAAATAATGATCGTCTCTAGGCACCATGATGGTAATGCTGGTGCAGTAGTAAGGATGAATGGGAGGGTGTTGGCACCTGGAGAAGAAGTTGATATCCTTGGGGTGAAATTTGATTCCAAACTAACCATGAAAACCATGTTGTAAATCTTGCAAACAAGGCAGCCAGGAAGCTTACAGCACTTCGCCGTATCTCGCATCTGCTCGACAGTAGGGGTTGCAAGATCCTGTACGAGGCACAAGTACGCTCACACCTTGAGTATGCTCCACTTTCTTGGTTTGCCTGCCCCCTCTCATCTGCGATGCTTGACAGAGTAGAGAACAGAGCAAGACGTCTCATCTCTCGCCTGGACCCATCCTGGATAGATCTGTCATTTCAGCAGAGCCTTCAACATAGGAGGGATGTGGGTGGCCTTACTGTTATGTACAAGGCCAATATTGTCAAAATACCACACTTGGATCCACTTCGAGGACAGCGTGAAACAAGCTTTTATGCCACAAGACGGGCAGAAAGCAGCAACTTCACTCTGGCTGTACCCTTCTCAGAACATCACTCCATCTGAGATCATACATACCCAGGATGACTCGAGTATGGAACACATTCGTACAGCATAATGATGTCAACGAGATAAAGTCAGTTGATCAAATGAAAATGCTGGCCCACAGATGGCTCCAACTTCATCCTGTTCCCTACTTGTATGTCTCATAACAATAAAAATGCTTTCAAATGAGCTGATGTAGGTAACAGCTCTTAGCTTGCCAATAAAGTTAGGAATCCTTAACCTGTAAATAGCTGTCAATAAAGTTTGGGATCCTTAACCTTGTCAAACCCTGTGTAAAAAAAAAAAAAAAGAGAAAGAGAGAGAGAGAGAGAGAGAGAGAGAGAGAGAGAGAGAGAGAGAGAGAGAGAGAGAGAGAGAGAGAGAGAGGAGAGAGAGGAGAGAGAAGAGAGAGAGAGAGAAAAGAGAGAGAAAGAGAGAGAAAGAGAGAGAAAGAGAGAGAAAGAGAGAGAGAAAAAGAGAGAGAGAGAGAGAGAGAGAAATCAACATAGGAAGGGAAAGGGTTAAAAACCAGATCACAAACGAATAATATTGTTTTAAATGATGAGGACCACCACAATGAATATGTTCTGTGATAAAGTAATACATTTAAAATTTAATGAATAAACATAATTAAATGCATACTGTACACGACAAATTCTCCAAAAGACCGCCTTATATGCCTTATTTTCCGGCATACAAGGCGCACGAGCATATAAGACGCATAAGACGATGTTTCGAATCAGCTACAATTATAACGTAACGTTAGTAAACAAGTGCTAAAGCCTAACACAAAGCCTATCCTTGACCTGACCTTGAACATACAAGGCGCAGAGCATTTGTTCAACAAGTACAACAAAAATCACTTTTATACTACTCGAGTTGTATACAAGTATAATGAAAAGGACGAGATTATTGGGTATGGGAGTTATTTCTTGGGTAGCTTAAGGTAGAGGTCGTTTTGATAAGAACCTGCCTCGCATGGACCGGTAGGCCTTCTGCAGTGTTCCTCCATTCTTATGTTCTCTTGTAAGTTGGTTAAAAATCATATATGATATAAACCCCAAACAATGAATCACTAC
>NC_069408.1:71017569-71035069 GCF_026875155.1 Cherax quadricarinatus
AGAAAGGAGAAAGGTTTTGCTTGGACAAATCATAAAGGAGTCTGAGGATGTTGGATTCTCAAAGCCATTGTTTCTGCACTGCGTTATCCATCAGCGTGGAAAATATGTGGATATGTCTAGCGTTCTGAAACCTGTTTCAGTAAATTTCTATCTCTCGGGCTTAATCATCGCTACTTTTGTGATTTTCTGAAAGAAACTGATTCTTGCCTTATTTTACAGCAGTTCGATGGCTTAGTTGTAGAAAGGTTCTTTTACGAGTCTTTCGGCTCAGAAAAAAAATATGACATTTCTGACGAAGAAGAACCGACCCGAACCACTTTAATAAAATGCTGACTGGCTTTGGAAACTGGCATTTTCTGTAGACATGACAAGCCATGCGAAACATCTGAATCTGAATAATACACAAATAACCCGCACACTGAAGACGTTTCAGTCCGACTTGGACCATTTACAAAGTCACAGTGTGACTCTGTAAATGTGTATTGCTCCAGTTACGGTATTGTTATTTGAATCTGAAGTTGCAAGTCGAAACAGATTTGATTTGTGATCTATTTACATATATCAAAGGATTCAGGGAAAAATTGATAATATTTAAAGGACAGGTGAAAGTTTCTAACTTGGTTTCTTTGCCGTGTTGTGAAAAATTTTACGAAGAGAGTGAAGCAGAATTTCCTTCTTCATATGGAACAAACTATTAATGACTTGCAAAAACAATTTCGGGAAGCTGGGATCAAGAAGATGGGAAATGAGAGGAACGAGAGAAAGAATTTAAAATTTCCCTCCGATCAAAGAAAACTACCGTATTGCCTTTGGCATAAGGATGACAATAATAGTGTTAGACCGAATTGTGTTTGGCATAAGGATGACAATAATAGTGTTAGACCGAATTGTGTTTGGCATAAGGATGACAATAATAGTGTTAGACCGAATTGCCTTTGGCATAAGGATGACAATAATAGTGTTAGACCGAATTGTGTTTGGCATAAGGATGACAATAATAGTGTTAGACCGAATTGTGTTTAGCATAAGGATGACAATAATAGTGTTAGACCGAATTGCGTTTGGCATAAGGATGACAATAATAGTGTTAGACCGAATTGCCTTTGGCATAAGGATGACAATAATAGTGTTAGACCGAATTGCCTTTGGCATAAGGATGACAATAATAGTGTTAGACCGAATTGCCTTTGGCATAAGGAGACAATAATAGTGTTAGACCGTAAATTGCCTTTGGCATAAGGATGACAATAATAGCTGTTAGAAACCGAAATGCCTTTGGCATAAGTACAATAATAGTGTTAACCGAATTCCTTTGGATAAGGATAGACAATAATAGTTTGCACCATTGCTGCATAAGGTGACAATAATAGTGTAGCAAACCAGTATTGTCCTTTGGCATAAGATTGATACAAACAAGGTTAAGACGAATCCAGTCTTGGAAAATAAAGCAGACTAGACAATAAGAGTTTAAACAAGTAATATGATTTTTTCGGCTGAGTAAAGTAGCAATTTGAAATGGCATTAAAGACGACTCACCATTAAATACACATTTAGTAAAATAAAATTCTGAAGCCGATCAGATTAGCCTCTACCTATGACACGGAAACAAAATTTTGGAATACCCTATGTATCATGCACAGGTCACCCACAGGTACAAATAGTCACATAATTCTTGATAAAGATACATTGCAAAAGCGTTGAAAAAAATTGAAGCCGCTCGTATACTTCATTCTCGAGTAATATCCGATTTTTTTTTTTTTGGAGAAATGAAACTATATTAAATTTGAGTTAAGAAACAAAAACTCTCCCCTCGTTAAACTTTAAAAAAAAAAACATATTTTTATTTTTTCCAGTTTCCTTTTTTTTCGTTTACGTTCTATTTAAATTTCTGTGCCGTCCTGTAAGAAAATATTTAATTTTGTTTCAAAAAAATAAAATTTCGGAAAATTGGGAATAAAGATGCAAATTGGCCTCCACAGAACCTCCAGAAACTATAAAAAAATACTGTTCGTTAAGGTTTGAAGCTGATCAGAAGAGGCATTATATAGTTATTGCTTGAGACACAATTTGCTTAATAAAATTGGCAAATTGGTTATGTTTTAATAAAAACAACTAATGGTAAGAGTTTCAACCCGATTAGAAGACTACTTTCGTAGGTAATTTGAGTCCAATGATTCAAAGTTTCTTCTTTATATCAGTAAAATTTTAAATTTACACCTATTCACGCAAAATTTTTGAGTTGTAGATGAGCGAGACAGTCGTGCAAATCATGGGAATTTTTACTGAGGATACGTTTCGCCGGCCAGTGGCTTCTTCCGTCCAGCAAAGAGAAGAATGGTGGAAGATGAGGAATAGAATGAGGTAATCAGTCCCTCAGCCTAGTGTCGATGTGCTCGGTCCATCAGCCTTGTGGAAAGTACGCATTTTCGGGGAAAGAAGTGGACTTGTTTTCTGCATTCGGGGATTTAGAACAAAAGGGGAGGCGGAGTCCCCAAAGGGGATAAACCCCAATAGTGTAAGTAGAAAACGTCAGGCGAGAAATTAAAGGGAAACCCCTTTGAAACAAAACCACAAAATTTTTCCCTTGTCTGACAACTGTAATAGAAATATTTTTAAAAAAACCTACAAGTTGAAAAATGGACACTTATTAAACCTTGGGAATCCGGGCCCGAGGGACGTTTAACCCCCATTCTCCCCCCCCCATTTTGGGGGGGGGCAAACTTTTTTCTCTATGAGGGGACGAAGAAGCCATTGGCCTGCAAAATTTTTTCCTCTTTAAAAAATTTTCAAGTTTTTGCGTGTTCTCTTTCCCTTCAACTTGGGGGGTTTTCCCCAGTCATTTACACCCCAAAATTTTATTTACCCACGTAACTGCTTAAATAAATTATTTTTTTTGGGGGGTCCAACCCAGATGAAACTTTTTTCAGAAAAAAAATAAAAATCACTATTTCCCCTTAAATTTTTAGCACACGGGGAAAAACCCCAATTTAAGGCATGTGTTTTGGTAAAAAATTGAAGCCGATTAGTTAAGTCATTCTCCGTTTGGAACGGTTTCCCCCAATGTTTTCCTAGTATTTTTAGTTATTAATTTTAACTTTTTTTTGGGCATTTAAACAAAATTTAATTTAGTACTATTCGGGCTCTGTAAATGCATAAAACCATTAAATTTTAAAGCCATTTGGGAATGGGAAAACTGAAATATGTTAAACGTGATTTAACCGAATAAATATTTCTTACTCGTACGTAAATCAGTCGGATCTGTACCTCCATGTTTAAATTTTTCACTCTCGGACGTCGTCGAATTAAGGCATCGTTTTTGAAGATCTCAAGAAAATTTTCACGGGCGATTTCCCAATCCCCCCCCTGTACCGGGGGTTTTTTTTGCCTGAAATTATCGGGGAAGGGCTGTACAACATTGGTCATAGAAAAGGGAGAACATGCCAGGGGTTTAAACCAAACCAAAACCACGGGGGGGGTTTAAAACCCGCGAAAAGAGCCCACAAAACTCCAGACCTTTCCGGTTAGTCACGGGCCAGCTACCTCAAAAAAATTTCGTCCAACTATAAATTTCTAAAACCATGGGAAGGGTTTTAGAAAAGGGCCCCCCACTGGGGCCCAAACAAATGCAATTTTTTTACGACAATCTCCCCCCGGCGGGGGGGCCGGAGGGACTCTCTTTTACCGCGGGTTAAAACCCCACCGGGGTGGGGTTTTTTTTTGCAATTTTTTCCCATTACGATTTTTTAAAAGTCTGCCAGTGGTTCCTCTTTTTCCATCAACAAGCACCCAAATTTTTTAAAGGGAGATTGGGTGGCATAGTGTCACTGATTACTTGTATTACCTGTTTTAAGTATATGTAATTTTCCCCAAAATTTTTTATACATGGGCCCCCCTGTCTATTTAGGCCCCTAGCTGTGACGTCCCCGAGCCCCCTTATTTTAAGGGTTGGCTGCAGGCCTCCTTCTAAACTTCACTTTAGGCATGGGCTCGCCCAAGCAGGTTTGGGGCACCCCCCCCGAAAGCCCTCTCTAATGTAAGTTGCCAACCGACCTAGTGGGTTTTTACTTCAACGTCCACCATCTCCAGAACACCCACCCCCCTGGTGAGGCTTTTCCTCGAATTATGAGAGAACTGAAGACGAAAAGTTGGGGGAAAGGGAAAAGGGAAAAGAAAAAAAAAAATCAGGGAAATTTTTAAAAGTTTCCCCCAAAAAACCCAATTAAGTGACGAGAGTGGGGGGTAGAAACCCCTTTTGTTTTTCCCATAAAACGTACTTATTTTTTCTTTGCACAGAAAATTCGGTGTCGACTTTAAATTCTCTGCTATCTACTTTCCCCCTTTTTTCCCTAGAAATTTATCTTTTAATACACTCGTTTATTTTTAATTGGGTTTTATATAAACCCCGGGTACCCTTTTTCTACCTTTTTCTACCCCCCCCCCTTTTTCTACTTCTTCAAACCTCTAATATTCTCTCATCTTCTAATTTTACTCACTCATCCTCGAAAATACCAGTCATCTTTCAAAAAATTGCTCTAAAACCTATAATACAATTTCCCTTTAAACTACTAATATAATACATTACCCCCCTAAAACACGGCCCCTTTTCCCCCTATGGACAAAAAAATAAAATTTTTAAAAACTTCCTCATTTCCCTAAAAACACTCCCCCCATCCTCTTGAATTTTCCCCAAACACACAAAGCTACCCTTATACACTTCCTTATCCCTTATAACATTCCCCATTCCCCCTTGGGATTCCCCCCCCAAACATACAAAAAACTCCCCCTCATCACTTTCCTCATCCATTAAGAAAACTCCCTCATCCCTTTTTTTTCCCCAATCATACCCAAAACTCCCCCTCAAAACACTTTCCCCATCCATTAAACACTTTCCCCCATCCCTTGTAGTTTTTCCCCCAACATACAAAGCCCCTCTACACTTTTTTTCATTTCCCTTAAGACACACCCCCATCCCCCCTTTAGTTCCCCCCCCCTCATCCCAAAACAACCCTCAAACACTTTCTCATCCATTACGACATTTACTTATTTCCCCCTGTAGTTCCCCCATCAACAAAGCTACCCTCATACACTTTTCCATCCTTTTAAAAAGACTTTTTAAAATTTTTGTTTCCCCCCCCAAAAACTTTTCCCCAAAATTAAAACCCCCTTTCTCAATCCCTTTTTTAACCAAAAAGGGGGGGGTTTTTAAAAATCAATTGTTTAATTTTAACAACAAAACTTTTTAAAAAGGCCCTAAAAAATTAAAAAATTTTCCAATCCGTCCTTTTTTAAAGACCAGTTTAAAAAATAAGGCCCGGGTTAAAGGAAAAAAACATCATTAATTCCCAAAACCAAATCTTAAAAAAGTTTTTTTTTCAAAGGACGGGAAAAAATTTTTAAAATTAAATTTTTTTTGGGCCTGGGAAAGTTACCTTATTTAAAATATTCTTTTTGTTGGGAAATTTTGGGTAAAAAATACTTTTATTTTAAAGGTCCCCGGCCAAACGCTTTATAAATTTTATTTTTTTCCCCAAAATTTTTTTATCTGGTTTAAAAAACTCTATTTTTTTAAAATTTTTAAATTCCCTTTTTAAAACCCAAAATGTTTTGGGGCCTTTTATTTAAAAAATATTTTTAAATTTAAAAAACCGGGGGTAATTTAAATTTAAATTTTTAAATTTTATTTTTTTTTTAAAAATTTTTTTTATTTTTTTTTTTTTTAATAAAAATTTTAAGGGAAATAAAAATTTTAAAAATAAAGGGGGATTTTTTTATTTTTTAAATTTATAATTTTTTTTTTTTAATTTTTAAATTTAATGATTTGTAAGGTGGTTAATAAAAGCCCCTAAAAATTTTTACTGAGGGTCCAATTTAATGCTAAGGGAAAGAGGGGGTTATTTCCCAAAAAGGTTTAAAAACAAATTGTTATTCCAACCGTGGGTTGTTTTAAATAATTTTTGTGGGTTGTAAAAATAAATGGGGGGTTGAATTGTAAAAATAACCAAAAGGGATTTTTAATTTTTTAAACATGGCCTTTGGGGGAATTAAGAAAAATACTGATTTTAATTTAAGTAACAATAATGTTTACAGTGAAACATAAGTGAACAGTATTTAGATAAGGCTAAAGAGGTTTTTGTGGCATTTATGGATTTGGAAAAGGTGTATGACAGGGTGGATAGGGGGGCAATGTGGCAGATGTTGCAGGTGTATGGTGTAGGAGGTAGGTTACTGAAAGCAGTGAAGAGTTTTTACGAGGATAGTGAGGCTCAAGTTAGAGTGTGTAGGAAAGAGGGAGATTATTTCCCAGTAAAAGTAGGCCTTAGACAAGGATGTGTGATGTCACCGTGGTTGTTTAATATATTTATAGATAGGGTTGTAAGAGAAGTAAATGGCAAGAGGTTCGAAGTTAAAAGATAAAGAATCACACAAAGTGGGAGTTGTCACAGTTGCTCTTTGCTGATGACACTGTGCTCTTGGGGATTCTGAAGAGAAGTTGCAGAGATTGGTGGATGAATTTGGTAGGGTATGTAAAAGAAGAAAATTAAAAGTGAATACAGGAAAGAGTAAAGTTATGAGGATAACTAAAAGATTAGGTGATGAAAGATTGGATATCAGATTGGAGGGAGAGAGTATGGAGGAGGTGAATGTATTCAGATATTTGGGAGTGGACGTGTCAGCGGATGGATCTATGAAAGATGAGGTGAATCATAGAATTGATGAGGGGAAAAGGGTGAGCGGTGCACTTAGGAGTCTGTGGAGACAAAGAACTTTGTCCTTGGAGGCAAAGAGGGGAATGTATGAGAGTATAGTTTTACCCCCAGCTCTTATATGGGTTAAAAGCAGGGGTGATGAATGTTGCAGCGAGGAGAAGGCGGGGAGGCAGTGGAGATGTCATGCTTGAGGGCAATGTGTGGTGTGAATATAATGCAGAGAATTCGTAGTTTGGAAGTTAGGAGGAGGTGCCGGATTGCCAAAACTGTTGTCCAGAGGGCTGAGGAGGGTTGTTGAGGTGGTTTTCGAACATGTAGAGAGAATGGAGCGAAACAGAATGACTTCAAAAAGTGTATCAGTCTGTAAGCGGAAGGAAGGCGGGGTAGGGTCGGCCTAGGAAAGGTTGGAGGGAGGGGGTAAAGGAGGTTTTGTGTGCGAGGGCTTGGACTTCCCAGCGGGCATGCGTGAACGTGTTTGATAGGAGTGAATGGAGACAAATAGTTTTAACACTTGACGTGCTGTTGGAGTGTGAGCAAAGTAACATTTATGAAGGGATTCGGGGAAACCGGCAGGCCGGACTTGAGTCCTGGAGATGGGAAGTACAGTGCCTGCACTCTGAAGGAGGGGTGTTAATGTTGCAGTTTAAAAACTGTAGTGTAAAGCACCCTTCTGGCAAGACAGTGATGGAGTGAATGATGGTGAAAGTTTTTCTTTTTCGGGCCACCCTGCCTTGGTGGGAATCGGCCAGTGTGTTGTTATAAAAATAATAATGAAGGTAATCCAAGTAACAATAATGAAGGTAATCCAAGAAAAAAATTAAGGTAAATCCAAGTAACAAATAAGACAGTAATCCAAGTAACAATAATAAGGGTAATCCAAGTAACAATAATGAAACGTAATCCGAGTAACAATAATAAGAGTAATCCAAGTAACAATAATGAACGTAATCCAAGTAACAATAATAAGAGTAATCCAAGTAAAATATGAATAACCAAGTAACAATAATAAGTAATCCAAGTAACAATAATGAACAGTAACCGAAGTAATCATAATAAGATAATCCAAGTAAAATAATGAAGTACCAAAAATTAATTATCTCAAACCAGTAACCATAAGTGATATTAATCCCGCAATCCCTAGTGATATTAACCAGAAAGTATGAAATTAATCCATGTAAAGTATGATATTAATCCATTAACCCTAGTGATATTAATCAAGTAAAGTGATATTAATCCATGTAAGGTGATGAATTTAAACAGTACAGTGTGATAAAATCCTGTAACAGCAGTGATATTAATCCTTGTAACAGCAGTGAATTAATCTTGTAACAGTGATTTAATCCCTGTAGCAGCAGTGATTATAATCCTCCAAAAGCAGTGATTATAATCCCTGTAACAGCAGTGATTTTTAATCCCTGTAGCAGCAGTGATTATAATCCCTATAACAGCAGTGATTATAATCCCCCGTAAAAAAGCAGTGGTTATAATCCCTGTAACCCGCAGTGATAAATCCCTGAACAGCAGTGATTAAATCCCTGTAACAGCAGTTTTTATAATCCCTGTAACAGCAGTGGGTTATAATCCTGTAACAGCAGTGGTTATAATCCCTGTTTAAAAGCAGTGGTTATAATCCCTGTAATAGCAGGATTATAATCCCCCAACAGCATGATTATAATCCCTCCCAAAAGCAGTGATTATAATTCCCTCCAACAGTAGTGATTAAATCCCGTAACGCATGATATAACCTAACGCAGTTATTATATCCCTGTAACAGCAGTTATTAAATCCCGTAACAGCAGTGTTAGAATCCAGTAACGAGTGATTATAATCCCCGTAACAGCAGTGATTATAATCCCTGTAACAGTTGTTGCTATCCATGTGTCATTGGTGATTTTAATCCAGGTTACGGCATTGATCTTTATCACAGTAGCAGCTACGGCTGTGATTCAAATAATGTTAATGGTGATAGAAGGATAAAATCAATGGATTTTTTTTCTTTTACTAAATACAATAAACATGAGCTTTTTGAATTAAAAAATAACGACAGACTCAAAAAAAAACGCCTTGCATGTCAATATCAAAATTTTCATAAGGGAAAAAAAACAGCTGTGAAAACACTTAAAATTTCCTGCAAGGGCTTTGGAAAAAGTGGATTTGATTCCAAAAAATGTTTAATTTTTTTGCCCAAAGAAAAGTTGGGAGAAGTGAGTGTGACAGCTGAAGGATTGGCTACCATCGCTGATCACTGCAACAGCCACAAGTTAAGTTCAGAAGACTCGACAGGAGCCAAAGTTTATCTAACTTTTCGTTCATGATGACGGGAGAAACCAACCGAGTATTTAACTTCGTCAGCTCGGTGTTTTGATGGAGTGTTCGAGAATTGAGCGTACCAGTTAATGGCGTCCAAATGCGGTGCTATTGTCACACAAATAACAGCATATACATATCTGGGAAAACGAGAATTTGGCAGGTACTATATATAATGTTTATTTTAGTTGAAATATTGAGAACTCGAGAATTTTACGACTTTGACAGAGTTAACTATTAATATTTGAATAATGACCTTAAATTACACGTGACTTTTATACACTTAATTTATATGAAAGGCTCCTCTGTGTAGCATCCTGAGGACGGGAAGTGTATACGAATCGATACACTTGTGGATTTGGCACCACTACCACAAACCGAGCTTGACAGGAAGCCTAATCTCCAGAATAGCCCATTAATTACGACGCAGTTTCGTCTGTATAAGCTGGTGAACTATAGTTAATCTCTGGGTAGTACGTACAATAAAATTAGATAAAAGCACTGCCTCCAGCAAGATTTCATGCTCCCAAAAACAACCACTGTTTAACAATTCCCCTCGACAATAATGCCAAGACCCCAGACAAAGATGGAGTGAAGTGCGACACTATGGAGTAGTCTTAAAACTAACTGGAAATAGGGACAAAACAGGCACCAAACAGGCTAAATAACGTTTTACTTTTCCTGAAGTGAATAGACAATTGTGGATTTTTTCATTGAAAATTGAAGAACATAAGTTGAATAATTATTAATGAAATCAGATAACCGTGGAGGACAGTTCGAAAATGGTAACCAATAAAAAGAATGAGAAACATGAAAGCAAACACGAGAGAACAGAGAATTAATATAAGCTGTGACATTGTCTTCATTTAAAAGAAAAGATTAGACAGATTTAAATCGGGTAAAAAACTGGTTTCAGGTAAAATATTTATGAGACACATTTTTCTTTTTGGAAATTATTTGATTACTAACGTTCTTGTTCAGGTTTATTTCCACTCTTTCCCACCTAGCCCCACAATATTAGTAAATCTGTAATTCATACAATTTTCCTGGGTTTAAGTTTGAATCCTTAAACTACAAAGGAAATTTTTATCAAATACTTCAAAAAAATTTTAATGATGTGTAGCTTTTAGGTTTGACCTAGGTATAAAGGTTATTAAGGTGCTGGCGCTTTTGTGTTAACCGTGGGTGTTAACGTTCCCTCACTGATTGTTACCGACATTACGTCTACAAATTTTGTGTTATTTGAAACTGTTAATGCATGACTTGGGGACCCATTTACAGACGAATTTGCATTTGTGGACACAGGGGTGCCTATGCTAACCTTCCTATTGGTAAAAATATACCTATTTGGACAAAATACTTGAATAGCTGGCCCAGTGGCTAATGCGAGGGTCTGGAGTTTTGGACTCTCTGACCGGGGGTTAAAAATCCCACCCGGGTTGGTTTTTTGCAATCGTGTCATTACGTTTTCGTGAGTCGGGTAGTTTTCTGTTCATGTCAATTTACCAGAAAAAAAGAAAATTAAGTCCTAGAAAATAGTGTCATGTGGCCTTTAATTATGTGGTAAAAAAGTTTTTTCTTTTCTCTGTTTTGTTAAGTACTTTAGTTTAGGAAAGACATCTTTAAGGTGTTGCAAATCCTCTTCCAGTTTACTCAGGCAATAATCCTTTCGAAGCCTGACGGGGAACATTTTTAAACTACACCGGGTTTCAGAGAGGGTTCGGGGGCAACGCCCCGTGCCCGGTCTGGCCAGGCCCTCTGGTGGATAGGGTTATCAACCAGGGTTACGCGGCCCCACGCAAGCTGACGTACGAACCACAGCCCGGTTGGTCAGGTACTGATTTTAGGTGCCTGTCCAGTGCCTTCTTGAAAACAGTCAGCGGTCTATTGGTAATCCCCCTTATGTATGCTGGGAGGTAATTGAACAGTCTTGGGCCCCGGACACTTATTGTGTTGTCTCTCAGTGTACTCGTGGCGCCCGTGCTTTTCATCGGGGGAATGTTGCATCTCCTGCCGAGTCTTGCTTTCATATGAAGCGATTTTTGTGTGCAGGCTTAGTACCAATCCCTCCAGTACCTTTCAAGTGTATACTATCCTGTATCTCTCTCGCCTGCGTTCGAGGGAATACAAATCAAGGACCTTCAACCGCTCCCAGTAGTTTAGGTGCCTTATCGCACTTTTGTGTCCCGTGAAAATTCTTTGTACACTCTCCAGGTCTGCAATGTCGCCAGCCTTGAAGGGGGCAGCTAGTGTACAGCATAATAAATAAATGGAAAGTTATCAACACAAATGAGAGAGAATAGCCTTTGTTTTCCACAGTGATTAGACCGATTTTAATGTCTTTTATTAGATTCGTGCTTTCTGTTTTGAAGACAGAACTTTCAGGTTCTTGAACATTAGTAGAACTGGAGTAACACATTAGTACTTGAGATTTTTTTGAGTACGTTGGTTGTCAGCTTCTGTTAGCGTTGGATTACCAGTTACGTTATGCGGAGCTATCAGCCAGAGTACACATTTCTTTTACCTTCCATATATATATTACTAAATATTTTTGTAGAAAATCATGAGAAAAATTCGAAAAATAAATGGTTATATATATAAACTTATCTTGCCATATAGGACAAGTGAAAATTTGTGTATGCAATAATTTCGCCAAAATCATTCTGAACCTAACGAAAAAAAATATATTTCACTGTGCTTGTTTAGAATTAAATTATTGTAAACAAATCTAAAATATATTTAGTTGGGTTAGGCTAAAATAAATTGTTCTTGTTGTAATAAGGTTAGGCAAGTTTTCTAAGTTCCTTTTGGTGCAAAATTATAAAGTTTTACATCAACATTAATGAAAAAAATATATCTTTAAACGTATAAGAAAATTCTTTAGAAAGGACTTAATTTTAAATGAGTTCTTGCTAATTGACCAGTTTTACATATTCGGCACGACATATATATATATATATATATAATTATTATATATATATTAAGTTATATATATATATTATATATATATATATAATAAAATTATTTATAATAATATATATATATATATATATATATATATATATTATATATTTTTTTTCAACAAGTCGGCCGTCTCCCACCGAGGCAGGGTGACCCAAAAAGAAAGAAAAAATCCCCAAAAAGAAAATACTTTCATCATCATTCAACACTTTCACCTCACTCACATATAATCATTGTTTTTGCAGAGGTACCCAGAATACAACAGCGTAGAAGTATATACGTATAAAAATGCACAATATATCCCTCCAAACTGCCAGTATCCCAAACCCTTCCTTTAGAGTGCAAGCATTGTACTTCCCATTTCCAGGACTCAACTCCAGTTATATAAAATAACCGGTTTCCCTGAATCCCTTCACTAAATATTACCCTGCTCACACCTCAACAGTTCGTCAGGTCCCAAATATCATTCGTCTCCATTCCCTCCTATCTAACACGCTCACGCACGCTTGCTGGAAGTCCAAACCCCTCGCCCACAACACCTCCTTTACCCCCTCTCTCCAACCTTTTCGAGGACGACACCTACCCCGCCTTCCTTCCCCTACAGATTTATACGCTCTCCATGTCATTCTACTATGATCCATTCTCTCTAAATGACCAAACCACCTCAACAACCCCTCTTCAGCCCTCTAATACTTTTATTAACTCCACACCTTCTAATTTCCAAACTCCGAATTTTCTGCATAATATTTACACCACACATTGCCCTTAGACAGGACATCTCCACTGCCTCCAACCGCCTCCTCGCTGAAGCATTTACCACCCAAGCTTCACACCCATATAAGAGTGTTGGTACTACTATACTTTTATACATTCCCTTCTTTGCCTCCAATATATATTATATATATATATATATATATATATATATATTATATATATATATATATATATATATATATATATATATATATATATATATATATATATATATAAATATTATATATACTAATAATATATATATAATAACATATTAGGTCCATCATGAACGCTGACAATGTATAACCCGACTAGCTACTACTGCATAAAGGTATCGTAAGGTTACAGACACAAGGCCAAGTAGTTGCAGTCACTGACTGCAACATGATCGATTATAACATTAGTAAGGAAAAACGCACAAGGGGGTTCCTTAGGTGCGGGAGCACATATGTGCATATCTTTGGATAACCCAAAAAAGAGGCAGAGTGACCTATTGATATCCTAACTAGTCTAGGTACAGTGGTACAAAGGTACACATAGTTAATTGCAACATGGTGACTGCAACTAGTTTAGCGGTTTACAGAATTAAGTTTTTAGTGGTGTTAAAAAAAATTCAGGAATTGCCTAGTTGTTAAAGAATAATCGGAATAGGAGAGAGAAATAAATAACACATGCATATTAATCGATACTTAAGAACATATGATAAGGTCCTCACGAGTATTTCCTGAACATTCTAAAGGGTCTCGGGACATGGGATATTGTCAGTTTACAAATGAACGCATTCATTCCTTCTGTATTATTAATTAGAAGGTCACACACAATAGCTACATTTTTAATGTGTATTATCCACTATTGTAAAGTAATCTCTTAAGTCACATGACCTGTTCTCAGTGATTAGACGTAGCTTAGGTCTAGCTATTAAAATCTCCTGGTTATCCTACCCCCTGCTATCTGCAAACCATGAGGCCTATCCCACCCGACCCTTGTGGGTGGGTGGCATTTGGCCATGACTGGAATTTTATGAGGCTAGTGGATGTCACTCACAGTACCATACTCTGAGAAAACTTCCCCTCATTTCCCCCTGTTGCTACCTTTGCAACATTGCGCAGCTCCTGATGAAACACTGAGAAGTGTGAAAGTACTTGAGCTAAAGATTTCCACCCCCTGTGGCTTGTCGTGCCGAATAGATAAAAATGGTAAATTAGCAGGAACTAATTTAAAATTACGTTCTTTCTAAAATATCCTCATATACGTTTAAAAATATGTATTTTTTTCATTTGTGATGCTGATGATACAGTGCTCATGGGAGAGTCTAAAGAAAAATTGCAAAGGTTAGTAGACGAGTTTGGGAGTGTGTGTAAAGGTAGAAAGATGAAGGTGAACATAGAAAAGAGTAAGGTGATGAGGGTATCAAATGATTTAGATAAAGAAAAATTGGATATCAAAATAGGGAGGAGTATGGAAGTGAATGTTTTCAGATATTTGGGAGTTGACGTGTCAGCGGATGGATTTATGAAGGATGAGGTTAATCATAGAAATGATGAAGGAAAAAAGGTTAGTGGTGCGTTGAGGTATATGTGGAGGCAAAAAACGTTATCTATGAAGGCAAAGAAGGGAATGTATGAAAGTATAGTAGTACCAACACTCTTACATGGGTGTGAAGCTTGGGTGGTAAATGCAGCAGCGAGGAGGCGGTTGGAGACAGTGGAGATGTCCTGTCTAAGGGCAATGTGTGGTGTAAATATTATGCAGAAAATTCGGAGTGTGGAAATTAGGAGGAGTGGAGTTAATAAAAGTATTAGTCAGAGGGCAGAAGAGGGGTTGGTGAGGTGGTTTGGTCATTTAGAGAGAATGGGTCAAAGTAGAATGACATGGAGAGCGTATAAATCTGTAGGGGAAGGAAGGCGGGGTAGGTGTCGTCCTCGAAAAGGTTGGAGAGAGGGGGTAAAGGAGGTGTTGTGGGCGAGGGGCTTGGACTTTCAGCAAGCGTGCAAGAGCGTCTTAGATAGGAGTGAATGGAGACGAATGGTATTTCGGACCTGAAGAGCTGTTGAGGTGTGAGCAGGGTAATATTTAGTGAAGGGATTCAGGGAAACCGGTTATTTTTAAATTGCCGGACTTGAGCCCTGGAAATGGGAAGTACAATGTCTGCACTTTAAAGGAGGGGTTTGGGATATTGGCAGTTTGGAGGGATATGTTGTGTATCTTTATACGTATATGCTTCTAAACTGTTGTGTTCTGGGCGCCTCTGAAAAAACAGTGATTTTGCATGAGGTGAAAGTGTTGAATGATGATGAAAGTATTTTCTTTTTGGGGATTTTCTATTTTTTTTAGGGGGGGGGTCACCCTGCCTCGGTGGGAGACGGCCGACTTGTTAAATGTATATATATATATATATACATATATATATATATATAATATATATATATATATATATATATATATATATATTATATATATATATATATATATATATATATATATATATATATATATATATGCAAAACAACCACTTGAAAAAATAGAGAAATTTCCAAGCGTTTTCGGACTACTCACTTTATAAAGGGAACTATTTCCTTTTAAATTGAGAGTCACGAAAACTTTTGGAATTTCTTTTTTTTTTTTTCAGAGTGGTTTTTTTTGCATATTTTAAAATCCATTTGGGGGGTGTTTTTTTTTTGGGGGGGGGGGGGGGGGGGGGGGGGGGGGGGGGGGGGCTTTATTGTCTTCTCTGGGGAAATGAGGGTCCCATTCCAGCTATTAGGGTGGTACTTCCCTATATATAATATATATATATATATATAATATATAATTATAAATAAAATTTATATATATAAAATATATAATATATTATTTATATATATATATAATTATATATAATATATATATATATAATAAATATTATATATAATAATACATATATATATATAAAATTTATATATAATTATATATATATATAAAAATATATATATAATATATAATATATATATATATAATATATTTTTATTTTTTTTTTTTATTTCACACGGGCCGATTCCCACCAAGGCGGGGTGGCCCCGAAAAAGAAAAACTTTTCACCATCATTCACCCCCATCACTGTCTTCCCAGAAGGGTGCTTTACACTACAGTTTTTAAACTGAACATTAAACCCCCCCCTTCAGAGTGCAGGCAGAAATTCCCATCCCAGGCCCTCAAGCCGGGCCTGCCTTTCCCCCTGAATCCCTTCATAAATGTTACTTTTCTACACTCCAACAGCACTTTAAGTATTAAAAACCATTTGTCTCCATTTACTCCTACAAACACGCTCACGATGCCTGCGGGAAATCCAAACCCCTCGCACACAAAACTCCTTTACCCCCTCCCTCCAACCCTTCCTAGGGCCCACCCCCCCCCCTTCCTTCCCCTACAGACTGAACACTCTTGAAGCTTCGTTTCGCCCATTCTCCACATGTCCGAACCACCTCAAAAACCCCTTCCCCAGCCCTTGGGCAACGTTTTGGTAATCCCGCACCTCCTCCTAACTTCCAAAATACGAATTTCTCTGCATTTTATTTACACCCCACATTCCCCAGACAGACATCTCCACTGCCTCCAGCCTTCTCCTCGCGCAACATTCATTTACCCACGCTTCACCCCAATAAAGCGTTGGTAAAACTAACCCTTTATACATTCCCCTTTTTTGCCCCCAAAGGGCAAAAATTCTTGTCTCCCCAAAACTCCAAATCACCACTCCTCTTTTTCCCCATCAATTCTATGATTCACCTATCTTTTTATAACCCCATCCCCTGACAGTCCACTCCCAAAAATCTGAATACTTTACCTCCTCCATACCCCTCCCCTCCAATCTGATATTCAATCTTTTATCACCTAAACTTTTTTTTACCTCATAACCTTATCTTTCCTTTCACCTTTAATTTTCTTTTTTTGCACACCTACCAAATTTATCCACCAATCTCTGCGCTTCTCTTCAAATCTCCCAAACCCCGTTCATCGCAAAGAGCAGCTTGACCCCCACTTTTGTTTTTGTTTCTTTTTCTTTAACTCCCCGCCTCTTGCCAAACCCCCGATTTACTTTTCTTACAACCCACTATAAAAAATTAAACAACCACGGTGACATCAACATCCTTGTCCCAAGGCCCACTTTTACTGGGAAAAAATTTCCCTCTTTCTACATACTCTAACTTGAGCCTCACTATCCCGAAAAAACTCTTCACTGCTTTCAGTAACCTACCTCCAACAGCATACACTAGATGCAACATCGGCCACATTGCCCCCCTATCCACCCTGTCATACGCCTTTTTTCCAAATCCATAAATGCCACAAAGACCTCTTGTTAAGCTATCTAAATACGGTCACTTATATGTTTTTCACTGTAAAACACCTGTCCCACACCCCTACCTTTCCTAAAGCCTCCTTGTTCATCTGCTATCCATTCTCCGCCATAATCTTAATTCTTTCAATTAAACACTCTACCATACACTTACAGGTACAACTCAACAGACTATCCCCCTATAATTTTGTCACTCTCTTTATCCCCTTGCCTTTATTACAAAGGAACTATGCATGCTCTCTGCCAATCCCTAGTACCTTACCCTCCTTCCTACATTTAATAAAAATTGCACCAACCACTCCAACTATATCCCCCACCTGCTTTTAAACATTTCTATCTTTATCCCCATCAATCCGGCTGCCTTACCCCCTTCATTTACCTACTGCCTCACGAAACTTCCCCACCACCCACAACTGCTCTTCCCTCACATCCTACAAAATGT
>NC_069408.1:71037569-71054417 GCF_026875155.1 Cherax quadricarinatus
ATATTAAAAAATTTTTATATATAAAAAATATATATATATATATATATATATTTTTATATATATATATTTTTATAAAATATTTTATATATAAAATAAATAAATATAAAATTTTTTTATAAAAAAAGTATATAAATAAATATATATATATATTTTAAAATATATATATATATATAATAAAAAAATTTATATATATATAATTATATAATTTTTATAAATAAAAATTTTTTTTTTGTGAATAAAAGAAGGCTATTCAGATAAAGTTTTGATACAACATTGTGCACATGGTTTGTTCCCCTCCGATTCTTTTCCAAAGGATTTGTGTTTACTCACTTTGGGGACAAACTTTTATTTCCCTTTCCCCCTCTTGTTTCTCCCCCTTTTCCCTTTCCCCCTCTTTCCCCCTTTCCATTCTCTCTTTCTACACAGTTTTTTTTTTCAAGGTTAATTTGGGATCCTAACTTTAATTAAAAAGCTTAAGCTTTTTATTACATCTCTGTCTATCTTAAGCACTGCCATGATCACCATTTTCTTTAAAATCTCCTTCCCCTCCAGACTTAGAAACAAAGGGTTTCATTGTGCCCTTCTGGGGTACTTTGGGTTCCTCAGAGGCCTTGCCGGCCCTTAAAGTCCTCAGTTCTTGGTTTCGAATACCACAGCAATCTCTCAGGAGTCCTTAAAAGCTCCCTTCGGCTCTTGGCTCCTATTGAATTCCCGTATGGTTCATTCTCTATTTCTGAGTTCTGAGTTAACTATGCTCCCTGAAGTCTCCCGCAAGCTTGCCTCTTAGCTTCCCTTCGGCTTCCCCTAAGCTTTTCCTTAGACTATCTGGCCTCTCCGAGTTCAGTAACTAACTAGCCGTCTCCACCAAACACCTAACATACATACTGACACACTTCCACGAGAAGCACATGTAACCACACTCGTTCTCTAAAAAACACATTCGCTTGCCCTCCGAACACCTTCACCCACACTAACATTTTAAGCACACACACCTTCACTTGAAACAAAGATTTCCTCGATTTCGAAATAAGGCAGGAACTCTGAACACCTCCTTCAAACAAGTTAAACTTTGATAATATTTTCGAGATGGAAAAAAAGTTACTGAATGTTAAAAGAGGCAGAGGAATCAAATGTATGTAAACATGGCATAAAGCGGGACACAGACGAAAGTTACTTAATTCGCTGTTTTGTGCTGCTACATTATTTTCCTACTACACCTGCTGCCTCTGTATTTGACTGGAGAAGCCAACTGAGTAGGCGAAACGTTTCAACTATAAAGATACCCAATTGTTGCACATGTTTCTTACTAATCATTTTTGTGTGGAAGCCAATCACTCTGGATTCTAGTATTGTCACAGAAGTGTGTTAAAGGATTATGGTATATGTCCCTGTCTATGTCAGACTTGAGAATGAAAATTAGCAGCCCCTGATTTTACTGTTTGCTATCGCTTTTATGGGTTCTATTACTTAGAAAGTTAGATAAAGATTTGTTCACATTTCTATGCATTCCTTTTGAACGCATTTTGTGCACTATTACCCCATGATCGTAGCTGGTAAAGTCTTTGGCAAAGTTAATGTATTTTACAACTGCATTTTGCTTGGCTTCCACAGAATCCACGACCAAGTTGTAATGGTCTAGCAATTTTGATTTTCCATGTGTATATAATCATATATCTCTCCCGCCAGCGTTCCAGGGAGTACAGGTCGAGGAACGTCAACCGTTCCCAGCAATTTAGGTCAGCAATTTCACCTGCCTTGAAGGGCGCTGTTAGTGTGCAGCAGTATTCTAACCTAGATAGAGCAAGCGACCCGAAGAGTGTCATGGGCTTGGCATCCTTAGTTTTAAAGATTCTCATTATCCATCCTGTCATTTTTCTAGCAGATGCGATTGATACTAGGTTGTGGTCTGTCTAAGCGAGATCCTCTAACATTATCACTACCAGGTCCTTTACTTAAGTTTTTCGCTGTATGTGGTTGGAATTTGTTTCATATTCCGATACAGTGTTAATTTCCTCACGTTTTCGATATCGGAGTAATTGAACTTCATAAGAACATAAGAGCATAAGAAAGGAGGAACACTGCAGGAGGCCTGTTGGCCCATACTAGGCAGGTCCTTTACAATTCATCCCACTAACAAAACATTTGCCCAACCCAATTTTCAATGCTACCCAAGAAATAAGCTCTGATGTGAAAGTCCCACTCAAATCCAACCCCTCCCACTCATGTACTTATCCAACCTAAATTTGAAACTACCCAAAGTCCTAGCCTCAATAACCCAACTAGGTAGACTGTTCCACTCATCTACTACCCTATTTCCAAACCAATACTTTCCTATGTCCTTTCTAAATCTAAACTTATCTAATTTAAATCCATTACTGCGGGTTCTCTTGGAGAGACATCCTCAAGACCTTATTAATATCCCCTTTATTAATACCTATATTCCACTTATACACTTCGATCAGGTCTCCCCTCATTCTTCGTCTAACAAGTGCATGTAACTTAAGAGTCTTCAATCTTTCTTCATAAGGAAGATTTCTAATGCTATGTATTAATTTAGTCATCCTACGCTGAATGTTTTCTAACGAATTTATGTCCATTCTGTAATATGGAGACCAGAACTGAGCTGCATAATCTAGGTGAGGCCTTACTAATGATGTATAAAGCTGCAGTATGACCTCTGGACTTCTGTTGCTTACATTTTGATATAAATTCCAGTAATCTATTTGCCTTATTACGTACGCTTAGGCATTGCTGTCTTGGTTTAAGGGTTTCTGCTCACCATAACCCCCAAGTCCTTTTCGCAATCTGTATGGCTAAGTTTACATCATTTAACTTATAAGTACTAGGGTTATGGGCACTCCCCCAAACTTCAGAACCCTTTCATTTATCTACATTGAACTGCATCTGCCACTTTTCTGACCAAGAATAGAGTTTGTTTAAATCCTCCTGAAGTTCCATAACATCTACGTTTGAATCAATTATCCTACCTATCTTTGTGTCATCGGCGAATTTGCTCATATCACTAGTAATTCCCTCATCAAGATCATTGATATATATTATAAACAACAACGGGCCCAAGACTGATCCCTGTGGAACGCCACTTGTTACAGATCCCCACTCGGATTTAACCCCATTTATGGACACTCTCTGCTTCCTGTCAATGAGCCATGACTCGATCCACGAGAGCACTTTTCCCCCAATGCCATGAGCTGCCACTTTCTTTAACAGTCTATGGTGCGGAACTCTAAGTAAATAATATCAAATTCTTTATCGTGGTCAACAGCCTCAAAAGCTTTACTGAAGAAAGTTAATAAATTAGTTAGACAATACCGGCCTCTTGTGAATCCATGCTGAGTATCATTAATCACGCTATGCTTATCGAGATGGCTTCTTATAATCTCAGCTATAATTGACTCTAGTAATTTGCCTACAATTGAGGTCAGGCTTATTGGGCGGTAATTTGACGGTAACGACTTGTCCCCTGTTTTAAAAATAGGAATTACATTAGCCATCTTCCACATATCAGACACTACACCTGTTTGAAGAGATAAATTAAAAAAATTAGTTAATGGTTCACAGAGTTCCCTTTTTTCATTCCTTAAGAACCCTTGAAAAAACCTCATCAGACCTGGCGACTTATTTTGCTTCAAATCTGTCTATCTGCTTTACAAAACCATTTCACTAGTGACTGTGATGTTACATAATTTATCTTCTTCTAGCCCACTAAAAAATTAATTACTGGAATATTGTTAGTGTCTTCCTGTGTAAAAACTGAGAGAAAATAATTATTAAAAAACGAAACACATTTCATTCTCTTTGTCAGTAGGCGCCCATAGTTATTTTTAAGGGACCTATCTTATCTCTACTTTTGTTCTATAGACCTGGAAAAACTTTTTGGGTAAGTTTTAGAATCCCCAGCAAATTTAATTTCATAGTCCCTTTAGTTTTCTTATCCCCTTTTTAATGTCCCTCTTAAAAGTCAATATACTGATTCATAAGATGACCCTCACCTCTTTTTATACGCCTATAAATTTCCCTTTTTTATGCCCAGTAGATATTGAGCCTATTATTCATCCTTTTGGGGCATTTCTATTTGATCTAATTTCTTTATATGGGATAAACTTCTTTGAGCAGCATGTAAAGTGTTTAGAAAACTGTCATATTGATAGCTCACTTCGTTACCCCAGTCAACAGATGATAAGTGTTCTCTAAGCCCATCGTAATCTGCTAAGCAAAAATCTGGGACTGTTACTGAGTTATCGCTACTATCGTACTTCCATTTAATGCTAAATGTAATTGATTTGTGGTCGCTAGCACCCAGTTCCTCTGAAATTTCTAAAATTATTAACAAGGGATTCATTGTTTGCATAACTAAGTCAAGCAGGTATTTCCCCTTGTAGGTTCTGTCACAAACTGCTTCAAAAAAACAATCCTGAACTACTTCTAAGAAGTCGTATGATTCTAAATTCCCAGTCAAGAAATTCCAATCAATATGACTAAAGTTAAAGTCTCCTAGAATTACTACATTATCGTGCCTTGTGGCCTTAACAATTTCCTCCCATAGTAGTCTCCCTTGGTCCCTATCTAAGTTTGGGGGACGGTATATCACACCTAAAATCAGTTTTTCATGCCCCTCTGAAAATTCTATCCAAACAGACTCTGTATGTGTTACTTCAGACTTAATACCCGTTTTTATGCAACAGTTCAAGCGATCTCGGACATACATGCCACCCCACCCCCCCTTCCCGATACTTCTATCTACTTGGAACAATTTAAAACCCTGAATATGACATTCCGCAGGCATGTCCCGACTTTTTGAATTAAACCACGTCTCAGTTAAGGCAAACACATCAATGTTACCTGCACTAGCAACTAATCTCAACTCGTCCATCTTATTCCTAGCACTACGGCAATTATGCATAATAAACATTGAAAGACTCTCCTTTCTCTTTACCCTTCCTCTGCTCATTTCTGTTTTTCTACTAAACCTATTACTGTCCTTATCACCGAAAGTCCCTGGCTTTTCAATATCTACCTCGTTCTGCTTATTACTAGTTCCCCTAGAACTCGTAATATTACTACACTGGGACTTCACTGTTTTCCTGCCAAAACCCATACCACTAACTATTCCTAGTTTAAAGTCCTAAGTGCTCCCTCCACTGCAGTTGCCAGTGCTACCACCCCAGACCTAGATAAGTGAACCCCATCCCTGGCATACATGTCATTTCTGCCATAGAAGATGTCCCAGTTGTCAATGAATGTTACCGCATTTTCCTTACAGTATTTGTTCTGCGGCCCATTTAAAGATTTGGCTGATGTCCGCTTGGAGTCTTGCAGTCTCTTCAATGGAGGACACTGTTATGCTAATTCGGGTGTTATATGCAAAGGAAAACATTGTGCTGTGGCTTACATCCTTGTATATGTCAGACATGAGGATGAGGAACAAGAAGGGGGCGAGGACTGTGCCTTGTGGAACAGAGCTTTTCACAGTAACCGCCTCAGACTTTACTCTGTTTACCACTACTCATTGTGTTCTATTTGTTAGGAAATTATAGATCCATATACCAACTTCTCCAGTTATTCCTTTATCACACATTTTGTGCACTATTACACCATGGTCACACTTACCAAAGGCTTTTGCAAAGTCTGTGTATACTACATCTGCGTTTTGTTTGTCTTCCAGAGCATCCAGGACCTTGTCATAGTGGTCCAGTAGTTAGGACAGGCAGGAGCGGCCTGCTCTAAACCCATGTTACCCTGGGTTATGTAACTGATGGGTATCTAAGTGGGTTGCGATCCTGCTTCTCAGAACTATTTCAGATATTCTTATATGGGATGTTCAGGCTATCGGTCTATTTTTTTTGTTATTGCTCTACTGCCACCTTTGTGGAGTGGGGCTATGTTTGTTACTTTTAATTTATAATACACCATTTCTCCTTATACTTTAATATTTGTTAATTTACATAAAAGAATATTCGAAATTGATGTTAATAGAATAAAAAAAATGGACTTTTATACATTATAAATTGCTTTTTTTTTGTTTAGATCAATTACCATGACACTTAACTAATTACCAAAAAATAATTTATCATTATTCCCGATGTTTTAAGCGGGATTTGAACCCGAGGTCATAGTCTCAAAACTGTAGACCGTCGCGTTAGCCACTGGACCTGCTAGCTTCAATAACATTCGTCGAACTAGGTGTATTTCTACACCATAGGAAGGTTAGCATAGGCACCACTGTGTCCATAAATGCAAGTTTTCTCTGCTCCCGGTTTGCCGATTCTTCACCCATCTCACCCCTTCCTGAGATACGGACCTGATGAATGGGATGAACGTTCAGGATTCTCTCTAAATACTTGAAGATGCCGCTCATCAAAGAGATTGCATAGTAGTTTGTATGTTTCCATGGACGTCAGTCCGAGTTAAGAACTACGAACGCCAAAGACTGCCTCAATCTAAGAGGCGCATATGGAGAGCCAAGTCACAACCACAAATAAAATTCTACCTAGCAAAGGTAGTCATTAGCTCTAACTAAATATACTCCCTAGTAGGTAGCTAGACTTACCATTTGTAACAAGACAGGAGTAAGTTAACATAAAAGTTGAGCAGCAACCTTAATTAACACTCTCCAGTATACCAAAAGTGCACTAAACCCAAGGCGAGCAAAAATCCCAGAGGTATGGTCTTTGTAAAGGCAAGGATTACCTTGAGAAGCAAGGAATTTTAATTAATTTATGGTTTGCTTCCCTTAGAAGAGCAGGAGTCCCTTTAAACCTAACATCCTTTAATTCATATTGCCCATAGTATCATCATATTGCCCATAGTAGTATCCATCAGTTTATTACGTAAGGATAGACACAATAATTTAACTTGCAATAATATCTAAAATCTCTCAATGCTTAATGTTAGTAAGGGTTTCTCATTACACGAAATCAGACAGTGGAATCTCCAGGCAGCTGCTAGTCTTCAAGGGAAGGCGTTAGAGAGGCACCACGTAGGATACGACGCACTACATTATAAGGACAGTACAGTACTGTGCTCTGATGTACTTTTATCATGAGCGTGTATGTGTTCTGGCTATTGCTACACGTTTTTTTTTCGTAAATGAACACATAGGTAATATTAAGTTTGCTGAGTTGTTAGAAACTAATTATACTGCGTCCGTACCTGTTAATTATGAATTGAGTTAGCTGCTTCTCCCCAGTACCAACAATACCACCAGTCCGATAACATTCTTCTTTGCAAATATACAGGGTCTAAAGCCAGCAACAAACAACAAAATACCTTTCATCCGTGGACTGCTTGCAGAGGCAAAGGCAATGTTCGCGGCTTTCACTGAGACCCACATAAAGGATCACTTGGACAACGAAATATGGATCCCAGGTTACAACCTATACAGATGTGACAGAGTGAACAGGCAAAAGGGGGGGGTTGGCCTGTACATTGCAGAGTCACTTGTTTGCACAGAACTGCTTAATGCCTCAAATGACGTAGTGGAAGTTTTAGCAGTAAAGGTCGAGAACCAAAACCTAGTCATTGTGGTAGTCTACAAGCCTCCGGATGCAACATCCCAGCAATTCCAGGAACAGCTGTTAAAAATTGACCACTGTCTGGAAAATCTTCCAGCTCCTGCACCCAACATCTTGCTCCTGGGGGATTTCAACTTAAGGCACCTAAAATGGAGGAATATAGCAAATAATATTGTTGCAGTAATAACACCAGGAGGCAGCTCTGATGAAAACTCACACTCACACGAGCTTTTAAATCTCTGCACAAAATTCAATTTAAACCAGCAAATAATAGAGCCTACTAGACTGGAGAATACACTAGACCTCATCTTCACTAACAATGATGATCTGATAAGAAATGTCACCATATCAAAAACAATATACTCAGATCACAACATAATTGAGGTTCAGACATGTATGCGTGGAGCCCCAGACCGACAAAATGAGACTAGTCACGAGGGAGCATTCACCAAATTCAACTTCAATAACAAAAACATAAAGGGGGACCAAGTAAACCAAGTCCTAACCGATATAAGCTGGGAAGATATACTAAGCAACACAGACCCAAACTTATGCCTAGAACAGATTAACTCGGTGGCACTCGATGTATGCACAAGGCTTATTCCTCTAAGAAAAAGGAGGAGTAGATGTAAAATAGAAAGAGACAGGCGCTCCCTTTACAGGCGACGGAAAAGAATAACAGAGCGGCTAAAAAAGGTCAATATATCTGAAATGCGCAGGGAGACACTGGTCAGAGAAATAGCAAGCATCGAACTTAAGCTAAAAGAATCCTTTAGGAGTCAGGAATCGCGGGAAGAACTAAAAGCCATAAATGAAATCGAAAGAAACCCAAAGTATTTCTTCTCCTATGCCAAATCAAAATCGAGAACAACGTCCAGTATTGGGCCCCTACTTAAACAAGATGGGTCCTACACAGATGACAACAAGGAAATGAGTGAGCTACTCAAGTCCAATATGACTCAGTTTTTAGCAAGCCGCTAACCAGACTGAGAGTCGAAGATCAAAATGAATTTTTTATGAGAGAGCCACAAATTTGATTAACACAAGCCTATCCGATGTTATCCTGACGCCAAATGACTTCGAACAGGCGATAAATGACATGCCCATGCACTCTGCCCCAGGGCCAGACTCATGGAACTCTGTGTTCATCAAGAACTGCAAGAAGCCCCTATCACGAGCCTTTTCCATCCTATGGAGAGGGAGCATGGACACGGAGGTCGTCCCTCAGTTACTAAAAACAACAGACATAGCCCCACTCCACAAAGGGGGCAGTAAAGCAACAGCAAAGAACTACAGACCAATAGCACTAACATCCCATATCATAAAAATCTTTGAAAGGGTCCTAAGAAGCAAGATCACCACCCATCTAGAAACCCATCAGTTACACAACCCAGGGCAACATGGGTTTAGAACAGGTCGCTCCTGTCTGTCTCAACTACTGGATCACTACGACAAGGTCCTAAATGCACTAGAAGACAAAAAGAATGCAGATGTAATATATACAGACTTTGCAAAGCCTTCGACAAGTGTGACCATGGCGTAATAGCGCACAAAATGCGCGCTAAAGGAATAACAGGAAAAGTCGGTCGATGGATCTATAATTTCCTCACTAACAGAACACAGAGAGTAGTCGTCAACAGAGTAAAGTCCGAGGCAGCTACGGTGAAAAGCTCTGTTCCACAAGGCACAGTACTAGCTCCCATCTTGTTCCTCATCCTCATATCCGACATAGACAAGGATGTCAGCCACAGCACCGTGTCTTCCTTTGCAGATGACACCGAATCTGCATGACAGTGTCTTCCATTGCAGACACTGCAAGGCTCCAGGCGGACATCAACCAAATCTTTCAGTGGGCTGCAGAAAACAATATGAAGTTCAACGATGAGAAATTTCAATTACTCAGATATGGTAAACATGAGGAAATTAAATCTTCATCAGAGTACAAAACAAATTCTGGCCACAAAATAGAGCGAAACACCAACGTCAAAGACCTGGGAGTGATTATGTCGGAGGATCTCACCTTCAAGGACCATAACATTGTATCAATCGCATCTGCTAGAAAAATGACAGGATGGATAATGAGAACCTTCAAAACTAGGGAGGCCAAGCCCATGATGACACTCTTCAGGTCACTTGTTCTATCTAGGCTGGAATATTGCTGCACTCTAACAGCACCTTTCAAGGCAGGTGAAATTGCCGACCTAGAAAATGTACAGAGAAATTTCACGGCGCGCATAACGGAGATAAAACACCTCAATTACTGGGAGCGCTTGAGGTTTCTAAACCTGTATTCCCGAACGCAGGAGGGAGAGAACATGATTATATACACCGGGAAAATCCAGGGGGACTTTACCAAACTTGCACCGAAAAATCACTCACTACAAAAGCAAAAGATTGGCAGACGATGCCCATCCCCCCAATGAAAAGCAGGGTGTCACAGCACTTAAGAGACCATACAATAATGTCAGGGCCCGAACTTTAACTGCCCCCCGCACCAAAAGGGGGTTTCCCAAACAACCCCTGGCATCTTCAAGGGGCCTGGAAAACCCCTAAAGTCAGTTCCGACAGGGGGGGCTGTGGTGTACTTTGGTTTGCGTCCCACCCAGCAGCAACACCTGGTTGATCAGGCGCTGATCCCCCAGGGGGCCGGGTCACGACCGGGCCGCGGGGGCTTACCCCCGAAACTCTCTCCAGGAAACCCCATGATGCGGTATCGTAATTCTTCTTGTATTCTCCCTTTACGGGTAAAATGTTTCATGCGTCACCACCCCTTTCAATACCACATACGCACTATCCTAGGAACTTTTTACAAACCCTTCCCTCCTGGTTATACAAAAAGCACCCCCCCAGGTGTTAAACCCCTCCCTCGCACATACACTTTCCCCCCTAGGCGCGTTAACTTTCCATCTCTTCCCAAATTTACCACACACTTCCTACCCAGGGTTTAGCTTCCCATTCCCACACACACTTGCCCCATTCCAAGTTTTTTAAATTTCATCCAAAACATATATCACCCACATACAAATCGGGGTGCGGGGGCCCACCATCCTCAAAAAATTTTCACAGGCCCCAGCACAGGTTTTTCCCATTTTCCCATTTTAGTACTGAAAAATACTTAGAGTAAATTTTTTCTTTTTAAAAGCTCATTTATTCCTTAGGGTGTTTGAATCTAAATTAAAATTTTTTGGGTTTTTTTTTACTGGTGATGCACAAGGCCTCCTTGATTTGCTCCCTTAGAGAAATATTTCTTCACTCCTAAAATCCCACTTTTAAAATTCGACAAGGAAACACACGGAAACAGGAACTTGGGGGTGATTTGGGGGAACGATGGGTCCCGGTGGAACCAAGAATGCGGGAGGGTGGATGACAAAAAGGCGGGAGTGGGGGTAACGGGGAAAAGGGTGGATGTGAGTGGGGGGCCGGGGTAAGAAAGGGGAATTTGGATGCTTGGAAGCTGGGGGGTTTACTGAAAGTTGTGGGGAGTGGTGCTGGAATACATGTGCTTACGTGGGAAGGGGGGTGATGAGTGGGTACTTAGGATTTATTGGGTGGTGGGCTGGGAGGGTAGAGTAACGTTTTGGGGGGGGTTTAAAATTTGAGGATGCATGGGGGGTGGGGTGGGAGAGGAGGGTTTTTCTGGGGGTGGGGTGGAGATGGGGTTTTTTTTGGGGGGTGGGGTGGGAATGGGGGGGTTTTGGGGGGGCTATTTTTGGAAAGCAGGGTTTGTTAGCGTGGGCAGTGTTAGGGTGAAGAAAATCTATGTAATTTGTTCTTTTCTATTCCATGTGACTTTTTTTTTTTTTTTTAAGCTCTGTTCTTTTTGGGCTGACTGCAAAATTAAAAAAAAATGTTATTAAAACTCAAATTTTAAAAGTACCATTTAAAGTATTTTTCGGTTGACGCGGTTGTGAAAGGGGAAAAAGGGAAGGGGAAAGCCTACACCGAAAAGGAAAGCAATGAAAAGACGAGTACTGTACAAGGAAGAAAGAAAGGAAAAATGAACTGGACAGCAGAAGTACTTGTGCAGGGGGGGGGGGGAGACGGCCCCGACAACTGTTGCTGGGAGGATTTGAGGAGGGGGGTGCTCTGAAAGGGGCCTTTTTCCTACCCCTTTTTTGGTCTCGCACACATTTTTTCCTTTTTCCAACTCGCCACCTCTTTCCAACACAGTTTTTTTTGTTCTTCTCCCCCCAACACCCCTTTTTCCTTGAAACCTGGGAAGGTGAAAGTTTTCCCAAAAACGGGAAAGCGTAAAAATATTCCTTTTTGGGAATGAGGGGGTTTCCCTTTATTTTAAAACTGTTTCTTTGTTATTTTGTTTATTTAAGATAATCAAATTTTTGTTTTTTTTTTTTGGTGTCTTGGTCAGGAGGGGGAAAAAAACTGAAATTTAGATTTTTCAGAGCCTTGAAGAATTGGGCCCTTTTCACACCTAGGCCGGTGGAACTCTTTATATTTAGCTGTATTTATGAAGGTGCGTCTCGTAGTTTAGTGGGAGTAAAATTAAAAATATAAATTAACCCCGAAGTCACTTTTTTAACCCCAAAAGTTGGTTAAAAAACCCCGCCAACTGGGTTTTAATATATATATATATATATATAATATATATATATATATTATATATAAAATATATATATATATTATATATATATTAATACAAAATAAAATATCTATTATATATATAAATATATATTATATATAAAATATATTATATATATTATATACATGTTTTTAAAAAAATATAAAATATATATATATATATATATATTTATTATAAAAATATATATATATATATATATTATAAATAAAATTTTTTAAATACAACCCAATCCACAACTTGATAAAACATTTTCCATGTGTAAGAATAACGGAACCCGTGCCAAAAAAATCTATAAAGCTTTTTTTTAATAAGATTTTCCCGTATTTAAGGATAAGTACTTTGTCCCCAAATTAATTGTATTTTTTTATTTTTTATAAACCATTTTATTTTTCAGACTGTGACTTTCTTTTCCAACAAAAGATATTTTGTATTATTTCCAAAAATGGTCCCAAATCGGACCAGAACGCGTCGTAAGCTCCCCTCTTCCATGTCGATTTTTGTGTATCGTTCCTCACGGTATTGTGCTGTTTTTTTTATAAACCTCATCACTAAAACTGTCTAATAAAATTTTTTTCAAAAAAGAAATGAAAAAGTTGTTCGTTGTGGAAAAAACATCATCCCCTTTTGGTTTAAAATTTTTTTTAAACCCTTCGGGTATGCATTCTCCCGAAAGGGTTTTAAACAAGACGCCATCAAATTTTATACAGCAACAACCTTTTTAAAAGTGATGCCCCTCAAACTGTTTACTTTTAAAACAGGGGAATGATTAAAAGGAAAATAAGGGCCGAAGAATGGCAGGGTCAGATTCAGTCTGAGGAAAAGAGGTACCGATTTTGACAAGAGCCCATTCATATGAACCCCCCCAACCCCCCCCCCTTCCTTTAGGAAGCATATTTTAATCTTTATTGTAAAAGTTACATCCTATGTAGTTTTTTCACAAATTTACAGGGGTTAGAACTTCCCCATTTTGGGTATATACCAACCCCCCGAATAAAAATCGACTACGCCCCCGGGGACCTATTTCTGCTGGTGAAAAGGGGAAGAGGGGGAAGAAATATGAACAATGTTTCCACTCTTTTCCGGGGATCAAACCACGGCATGGTATGTGACCACCGTCTTTTAGATAGGGCACAAAAAATTTTTAAATTTAAAGCCAATCAAAGTTACTTTCAAAATAATTGCTTGGAAAACATTCTCGGACCGTATAAAATTTAGAAGAGGGAAATTTCACATACAACTGTTACTTGAACCTTTTTAAAGGTGAGCTGGTTTTAAGCGCTATTACAAACGCGAATCATTAGCATGACATTTACAGAAAAAGCTAGAAGGGGGTTTATTGGGCCCCCCCTAGACCCTTTCCCAAAAATAAGTAAAACTTGTGTAACAGTAGGGGTTCTATTCCAAAAGTTACACCCCACATAGGTGAAATGTAGAAAACAGAAAAGGCAGCTAAAAAATACGATGAAAGATTATTAAACAGGCTTCACTTTTTGGACTAATTTTGGGGGGGTCAGTCCGTCAACCTGGCGGGGGTGACAGAGGGGGCGGTAGGGTTTGGGGGGGCAGATAATTTCTGGGATTTCCTTAATAAAGAGGCGGGTTAAGTGTGCTGTATATGCAACCTGTGCATATCTGTGGATGGCGGGTTGTGGTGCGCCAGTTGTTTGTTATGTGGTTAGAGGTGTGCCCAAATTTTCTAATTTTTTGGGGGGGTTTTCCATATTAGTTAGGTTGGAGGTGGTTGCCCAGAAAATGGAGGTTGGGTTTAAAGTCATTTGTTTAGGGGGGTGGTGATGTTGTAAAGGGGGGGGTTTTAGTGAGTTATTCATTAAGGTTTTGGGGGCACCGATGTATGCACAAGGCTTTTTCTAAGAAAAAGGAGGATAGAGTAAAATAGAAAAGAAGGCGCTCCCCCTTTCAGGCGCGGAAAAAATAACAGAGCGGCTAAAAAATCAATATACTGAATGCGTAGGGGACACTTGGTCGAGAAATAGCAAGCACGAACTTAACAAAAGAAACCTTTAGGGGTCAGGGAACCGGGAAGAACAAAGCCAAAATAAATCGAAAAAACCCAAATATTTCTTTCCTATGCCAAATCAAAAACGAGAACAAAGTCCATATTTGGGCCCCTCTTAGATGACCCAAAAAAAAATGAGTGACTACTCAGTCCCAATATGACTCAGTTTTTTACAAGCCGCTAACCAACGAAGTCGAAGATAAAAAGAAATTTTTTTATGAGAGAGCCACAAAATTTGATTAACACAAGCCTATCCGATGTTATCCTGACGCCAAATGACTTCGAACAGGCGATAAATGACATGCCCATGCACTCTGCCCCAGGGCCAGACTCATGGAACTCTGTGTTCATCAAGAACTGCAAGAAGCCCCTATCACAAGCCTTTTCCATCCTATGGAGAGGGAGCATGGACACGGGGGTCGTCCCTCAGTTACTAAAAACAACTGACATAGCCCCACTCCACAAAGGGGGCAGTAAAGCAATAGCAAAGAACTACAGACCAATAGCACTAACATCCCATATCATAAAAATCTTTGAAAGGGTCCTAAGAAGCAAGATCACCACCCATCTAGAAACCCATCAGTTACACAACCCAGGGCAACATGGGTTTAGAACAGGTCGCTCCTGTCTGTCTCAACTATTGGATCACTACGACAAGGTCCTAAATGCACTAGAAGACAAAAAGAATGCAGATGTAATATATATAGACTTTGCAAAAGCCTTCGACAAGTGTGACCATGGCGTAATAGCGCACAAAATGCGTGCTAAAGGAATAACAGGAAAAGTCGGTCGATGGATCTATAATTTCCTCACTAACAGAACACAGAGAGTAGTCGTCAACAGAGTAAAGTCCGAGGCAGCTACGGTGAAAAGCTCTGTTCCACAAGGCACAGTACTAGCTCCCATCTTGTTCCTCATCCTCATATCCGACATAGACAAGGATGTCAGCCACAGCACCGTGTCTTCCTTTGCAGATGACACCCGAATCTGCATGACAGTGTCTTCCATTGCAGACACTGCAAGGCTCCAGGCGGACATCAGCCAAATCTTTCAGTGGGCTGCGGAAAACAATATGAAGTTCAACGATGAGAAATTTCAATTACTCAGATATGGTAAACATGAGGAAATTAAATCTTCATCAGAGTACAAAACAAATTCTGGCCACAAAATAGAGCGAAACACCAACGTCAAAGACCTGGGAGTGATCATGTCGGAGGATCTCACCTTGAAGGACCATAACATTGTATCAATCGCATCTGCTAGAAAAATGACAGGATGGATAATGAGAACCTTCAAAACTAGGGAGGCCAAGCCCATGATGACACTCTTCAGGTCACTTGTTCTATCTAGGCTGGAATATTGCTGCACTCTAACAGCACCTTTCAAGGCAGGTGAAATTGCCGACCTAGAAAATGTACAGAGAACTTTCACGGCGCGCATAACGGAGATAAAACACCTCAATTACTGGGAGCGCTTGAGGTTTCTAAACCTGTATTCCCTGGAACGCAGGAGGGAGAGATACATGATTATATACACCTGGAAAATCCTAGAGGGACTAGTACCGAACTTGCACACGAAAATCACTCACTACGAAAGCAAAAGACTTGGCAGACGATGCACCATCCCCCCAATGAAAAGCAGGGGTGTCACTAGCACGTTAAGAGACCATACAATAAGTGTCAGGGGCCCGAGACTGTTCAACTGCCTCCCAGCACACATAAGGGGGATTACCAACAGACCCCTGGCAGTCTTCAAGCTGGCACTGGACAAGCACCTAAAGTCAGTTCCTGATCAGCCGGGCTGTGGCTCGTACGTTGGTTTGCGTGCAGCCAGCAGCAACAGCCTGGTTGATCAGGGGCTGATCCACCAGGAGGCCTGGTCACAGACCTGGCCGCGGGGGCGTTGACCCCCGAAACTCTCTCCAGGTAAACTCCAGGTGGTGGTCTAGAAGATGGTAGTTTGGCGGTGTTTTCATTCTGTCAAAAGAGGCGGCCAAGCAGATAGAGATTAGTTGGTGGTGTTGCTGTTGTCATATTGTCTAACTTGGAAAAGTTACTAAATCGAGGTCTTGGGTGACCAACCAAGGGTGAATTGACAGTCAGTGTGGATGAGTCGAGTGTGGATGAGCAAGGATGAGGATGAACCAGCACTAGTGAGTCAGGGCTGTGGTGAATCAGGGTGGGCAGGGAGTCAGTGTAGGAATGCTGAGTTATCCTGGGAATTTGACATGAGTGGGGGAAAAGGAGGGTGTCAGGTACTGGGGATTGGCCCGATGCAGCATGTCGGGGGGGGGGATAGGAATTGGCCCTTATTTGGCTAGTGATTTACATGTCCCTGGATTACTCCTTCGTGATAAAGTTGATATATTAGCCAAGAAAAGTACCGTGAAGGAGACTGTGGAATGTAACTTTGGTATATCTTTCTCTAGCAATAGCAATAATATTAGGAAAGGAGTAAATAATGAAAATGAATCTTTAGGAATGGAATTAGAAGCCAAAACTGAGCAGCATAATTTAAATGAAGTCTGACTAAAGATATATAAAGTTGAAGTATAAACTTAGAGCTTCTGTTGGTTATACTTCTTGATATAAAGTGAAGAATTATATTAGTTTCATTGCAATCACATCTACTACTGTGTTTTGGCTTTAAATTTCTGCTTACCCGAACTAGATCTTTTTATTTTAGTACAATGTACATAT
>NC_069408.1:71054917-71071352 GCF_026875155.1 Cherax quadricarinatus
CATAGAAGATGTCCAGTTGTCAATAAATGTTACCGCTTTTTTCCTTACAGATTTTCTGCCCCCATTTAAAGATTTGGTATGTCCGTTGGGTTTGCATTCTTCAATGGGGACACTGTTATGCTAATTGGGGGTTTTAAATTAAAAGGAAAAAACATTGTGCTGTGGTTACATCCTTGTATATGTCGACATGAGGATGAGGAACAAAAAAGGGGGGCGAGGACTGTGCCTTGTGGAAACAGAGCTTTTCACAGTAACCGCCTCGACTTTACTCTGTTTCCCAAATACTCTTGTTTTCTATTTTGTTAGGAAATTATAGATCCATATACCAACTTCTCCAGTTATTCCTTTATCACACATTTTGTGCACTATTACACCATGGTCACACTTACCAAAGGCTTTTGCAAAGTCTGTGTATACTACATCTGCGTTTTGTTTGTCTTCCAGAGCATCCAGGACCTTGTCATAGTGGTCCAGTAGTTAGGACAGGCAGGAGCGGCCTGCTCTAAACCCATGTTACCCTGGGTTATGTAACTGATGGGTATCTAACTGGGTTGCGATCCTGCTTCTCAGAACTATTTCAGAGATTCTTATATGGGATGCTCAGGCTATCGGTCTATTTTTTTTGTTATTGCTCTACTGCCACCTTTGTGGAGTGGGGCTATGTCTGTTACTTTTAATTTATAATACACCATTTCTCCTTATACTTTAATATTTGTTAATTTACATGAAAGAATATTCGAAATTGATGTTAATAGAATAAAAAAAATGGACTTTTATACATTATAAATTGCTTTTCTTTTGTTTAGATCAATTACCATGACACTTACTAATTACCAAAAAATAATTTATCATTATTCCCGATGTTTTTAAGCGGGATTAAAACCCGAGGTCATAGTCTCAAAACTGTAGACCGTCGCGTTAGCCACTGGACCAGCTAGCTTCAATAAGATTCGTCGAACTAGGTGTATTTCTACACCATAGGAAGGTTAGCATAGGCACCACTGTGTCCACAAATGCAAGTTTTTTCTGCTCCCGGTTTGCCGATTCTTCACCCATCTCACCCCTTCCTGAGATACGGACCTGATGAATGGGATGAACGTTCAGGATCCTCTCTAAATACTTGAAGATGCCGCTCATCAAAGAGATTGCATAGTAGTTTGTATGTTTCCATGGACGTCAGTCCGATTTAGAACTACAAAACACCAAAGACTGCCTCAATCTAAGGGGGCCATATGGAGAGCCAAGTCACAACCACAAATAAAATTCTACCTAGCAAAGGTAGTCATTAGCTCTAACTAAATATACTCCCAGTAGGTAGCTAGACTTACCATTTGTAACAAGACAGGAGTAAGTTAACAAAAAAGTTGAGCAGCAACCTTAATTAACACTCTCCAGTAACCAAAGTGCACTAAACCCAAGGCGAGCAAAAATCCCAAGGTATGGTCTTTGTAAAGGCAAGGATTACCTTGAGAAGCAAGGAATTTTAATTAATTTATGGTTTGCTTCCCTTAGAAGAGCAGGAGTCCCTTTAAACCTAACATCCTTTAATTCATATTGCCCATAGTATCATCATATTGCCCATAGTAGTATCCATCAGTTTATTACGTAAGGATAGACACAATAATTTAACTTGCAATAATATCTAAAATCTCTCAATGCTTAATGTTAGTAAGGGTTTCTCATTACACGAAATCAGACGGTGGAATCTCCAGTCAGCTGCTAGTCTTCAAGGGAAGGCGTTAGAGAGGCACCACGTAGGATACGACGCACTACATTATAAGGACAGTACAGTACTGTGCTCTGATGTACTTTTATCATGAGCGTGTATGTGTTCTGGCTATTGCTACACGTTTTTTTTTCGTAAATGAACACATAGGTAATATTAAGTTTGCTGAGTTGTTAGAAACTAATTATACTGCGTCCGTACCTGTTAATTATGAATTGAGTTAGCTGCTTCTCCAGTGATGCGCTGTATCAGTAATTCTTCATTGTCATTCTCTCATTACAGGTAAAACTGTTTCATGCGTCTACCACCCCTTTCATATACACACATATGCGCACTATCCTAGGAACTGTTACCTACCTTCCTCCTAGGTTATACACATAAGCACCACCCCAGGTGTTATAACCTACCATCCCTCGCACATACACTTTCCACCCTAGGCGCGTTAACTTTCCATCTCTTCCATATACACACACACTTGCACTATTCCAGGTGGTTTAGCTTACCATTCCTCACACACACTCGCACCATTCCAAGTACTTTAGACTTCATCCAACGCATATATACACACACATACAAATCGAGGTGCTGTGGCCCACCATCCCTCATATATATTCACAGGCACCAGCACAGGTGTTTCCATCTTCCATCTTATGTAGCTGAATAATATTTAGAGTAAATATTTTACATTTTAAGCTCATTTATTCTCTTATGGTGTATATGAATCTAAATTATATATTTGGGTTTTATTTTACTTGGTGATGCTACAAGGTCCTCCTTGATTTTGCTGCCTTAGAGAAATATTTCTTCAGCTCCTAGAAATACCACATTTAATTGCGACAAGGAAACACACGGAAGACAGGTACTTGGTGGGTGACTTGGGAACGATAGGTGCCGGTGGGATGACTCAGAGTAATGCTGGTGATGGGTGGATGGGCTATGAAGGCTGGTGAGTGGTGGGTAACTGGGGAAAGGTGGATGCTGAGTGGGTGGACCGGGGTAAGAAAGGAGGAATTTGGATGCTTGGAAGCTGGGTGGGTTAGCTGAGATGTTGTGGGTGAGTGAGTGCTTGGAATACATGTGCTTACGTGGGAAGGAGGGTGATGAGTGGGTACTTAGGGGGTTTATTCGGTGGTGGGCTGGGGAGGGTAGAGTAACGTATTGGTGGGTTAAGAGATTGAGGATTTCATGGTGGGTGGGGTAGGAGATGGAGGGTGTTCTGTGGGTGGGGTAGGAGATGGAGGGTTTTTTGGGGGGGTGGGGGAGGAGATGGAGGGTGTTGGGTGGGCTGACTTTGGAAAGCAGGGTTTTGTTGAGCGATGGGCAAGTGTTAGAGGTGAAGAAAAATCTATGTAGATTTGTGTCGTTCTGATTCCATGATGACTTTTACATTTATTCAGCTCTGTCTCATTGTCTGGCTGACTGTCTAAATTAAAAAAAAATGTTATTAAGATCTCTAATTATAAGTACCATCTTGAAGTATTTTTTCGGTTGACGCGAAAGTTGTGAAAGGGGAAGATGGAAAGGAGGAAAGCCTACTACCGAAAAGGAAAGCAAGTGAAAAGACGAGTACTGCTACAAGGGAGAGAAAGAAAGGAAAGAATGAACGTGAGACTAGCAGAAGGTACTTGTGCTAGGGGGAGGGGAGACGGACCGACAACTGTTGCTAGGAGGATTTGAGGAGAAGGGTGCTTCTGAAAGGGGCCATTTTCACTATCCCTTTTAGTGTCGTCAGCACACATTTTTTCCTCTTCCAACTCGCCACCTCTTTCCAACACAGATTTTTTTGTTCTTCTACCCCCAACATCCTCTTTCCTCATGCACCTGGGAAGGCTGACAAGATTTCCAAAAACAGGAAAGCGTAAAAAATATTCCTTTCTTGGAATGAGAGCGGTATCCCTTTACTTTAACTGTTTCTTTGTCTATTTTGTTTAGTTTAAGATGAATCAAACTTATGTTTCTTTTACTGGTGTCTTGTTCAGATGAGGGAAACAAACTGAATTTAGATTTTTCAGAGCCTTGAAGACATTGGCCATTTTCACACCTAGTGCCGTGTGGAACTCTTTGATGTATTTAGCTGTATTTATGAAGGTGCGTCTCGTAGTTCAGTGGGAGGTGAATTAAAAATATAAATTAACCGGAAAGTCACTTTTGAGACCCGCAAAAGTTGGTTAAAACCCAGCCAACTGGGGTTTTTAATATATATATTATATATATATATATAAATTATATATATATATATTATATAAATATAATATATATATATATATATATTATTATATATATAAAAGTTTTATATATATATAAATATTTAAAAAATATATATATATATTAATTTTAAATTTTTTTATATTATTATAAATAATATATTTTTTTATTAATATGATAAAAAATTTATAATATATTTATAAAAAACTTAAAAATTAATAATAATTATAACTTTTTTATAAATATTAAATATATTTAATTATTTTAAATAGTATAATAAATTAAACAAACAAGTGAAAATTATTTTTCGTATAAAATTATTTTTACGGGAAATTGATGCTAAAAATCAAAAGCTATTCAAGTAGGTTCTATTAAGAAAGGTCCAAAGTCACCTAGTCGGCCGAATTAAGTTTTTCATTACCCCTTATTTAAGATATTTAAGATAGTATTTGTGTTTATTTTATAAAAATTACTAAAACTGTATAATATTTTTATAAAAAATGAATATATTATATTATTGTAAATATCATATTAATTTTAAAAGTTATTAATTTATATTTCATTAAAACTGTTTCACAAACTCAATGAAACATTTCATATAAAGAATTGGAACTTCCATTAAAAATTATGGCCTTTTTCTAGAAGTTTACCTTTAAAGGGAATTTATAGGAATAAGGTCTAAATGGCAGGGAAATTTAATTCATTTTTTTGAAAACAAAGTATCCCGACTTTAGATTCAAGAAGCCCAATTCTTAATTTAAATGGTCCCCCAATCCCCCCCTTCCTTGAGGAAGCTTTTTCCATCATTTATTGGGAAAATTACAATACCATATTAGATTATATAAAATTTTAAGGATAATAGAGCTTTATTTAAAGTTTATAACTCAACCCCCAGAATAAAAATCACTAACCCCAGGTACCTACTTACTCTAGGTGAACAGGGAAAAAGGTGGAAAAATAAAATGTTTCCAATCTTTCCGGGGATCAAACCACGCACAAATTTAATTTTTTTTCCTTTTTAAAAAAGCCTATTTTTAAAAAAATTTTGTAGATTTTTGGGTTTAAAAAGAAGGGTTTTTTCAAAAGAAAATTTAAAACCCGTTAAATATTTTTAAAAAAATTAAAAATTTAAAATGTTTAAAAAATTTCCCCGAAAAGGAAAAAGGGGGTTTGAAAAAAATGATTTTTAAATTTTTTAAAATTTTTTATTCCCAAAAAAAAAAGGGGAAAAATTATTTCCCCAAAAAATGGTGGGGTTTTTTTAAAGGAAAAAACCGAAAGGGGGGCAGGTTTTTCCCTTCCTCAGGCCTTATACACAATCGATGTATCGTAAATTGGTCACAACTCTTCATGCTTCCATTTCCCAACATCATTAGCCACGCATCCGGCTAATGGCAGATAATGGAGGATTTTCATTACATACATTATGTTACTAACCCGCTACATCACTCACAGCCTACATCCAAGGAACACACCCTTGTCCTTGCGTTCTTTACCAATTACAGAAAGTCCTAACCCACTATCAAATCTGAGAACCTCCAACAAGAAGAATGTCCATTTACTCTAACACTAAAGACATAATGCCTCACGTGTCTCATTTCCTCAACTGCCATCACTGTCCTGAAGAACATGTTATTCCATAACCTTCCTTGCAATCAACCTTCCTTTATTTCATACTCCTTTTTCACTTGTTGGAAACCATTTTAATTTCTCATTTTCCTCCGTGAGTATTAGAACTTCACAATGAGAGAGCCATAACTTCATTCTTATCTGTTTCTAGAAGTCTTCAACGCTGATGAAAGCTTAGTGTGTCTTTGTTCAAACGCTGCACTCAAAATTAGCAAAAAACTCACACGTGTATTATTAAACAACTTGTTTTTCACATATATTAAATGTGCTTGAATTTCATGAATAAACTTCTTTGTTAAATCCACATTTTAGACAATACAGACCTAAATGAAACAAATTCACTGACTTGTTTGGGTTATCCTTGGTTCTCTACACAAATGCTGCTGTACTCACCTATTTGTGGTTGCAGAGGTCGAGTCATAGCTCTTGGCCCCTCCTCTTCGCTGATTGCTACTAGGTCCTCCTCTCTCCCCTCCCTGCACCCATGAGCTTTATATCAACCTCGCCTTAAAACTATGTATGGTTCCCGCTTCCACTACGTCACTTTCTAGGCTATTCCACGGCCTGACTACTCTATGACTGAAGAAATACTTCCTAACATCCCTTTGATTCATCTGAGTCTTCAACTTCTCAATTGAGTGACCTTTGTGGTCCTGTGTCCCATAAGGGGGGGTCTGAAACATCCCGTCTCGTCCACCTTGTCTATTCCGCTCAGTATTTTATATGTCGTTTCATGTCTCCCCTGACCCTCCTGTCCTCCAGTGTCCGTCAGCCGATTTTCCCTCAACCTTTCTCGTAGGACAATCCCCTTAGCTCTGGGACTTAGTCTGTTGGCAAACCTTTGCACTTTCTTTCTCTAATTTTTTGACGTGTTTTGGACCAGGTGGTGATTCCAAACTAGTGCTGTCATACTCCCAGTATGGGCACTGACGTAAAAGGTGTACAGTCTTGAACGAATCCTTATTGAGTATCCGGAACGCTATCCGTAGGTTCGCAGGCGCCCGTATGCTGCAGCAGTATCTGATTGATGTGCGCCTCAGGAGAGATATGCGCGGCTTTTATACTCACCCCCATATCGTTTTCCTTGATGAGTGTTTGCAGTCTTTGCCATTCTAACTATATTTGTTTCATGCGGTCTTCTTTGCCCTTCCCAATCTTCATGACTTTGCATTTGGCAGGGTTAAACTTCAAGGAGCCCAGTTCCCCCGGACTCAGCTTGTAGCCTGTCCAGGTCTCTTTGTAGTCCTGCCTGAGCCTCATCCGATTTGATTCTTCTCATTAAACTTCACATCCATCTGCTAACAAGACACTTCTGAGTCTAATCCCTTTCCGTTATGATGTCATTCACTATACCAAGAACAGGACAGGTCCTAGGACTGACCCTGTGGAACCCGCTTGTCACAGGCGGCCCACTATGACACCTCGTCACGTAAACCATGCTCGTTATTGCCTCCCTGTCAGGTATTCTCGGGGGGATTTTCCTTGCAGTTCCTTTCCTGTTATGTGTGCCTGATCCTCTAGCTTTTGCAGTAACCTCTTGTGAGGGACTGTGTAGAAGGCCTTCTTGCAGTCAAAAAAATGCAGTCGATCACACCCTCTCTCTCTTGTCCTTACTCCTGCACCTTGTCATAAAACTCCAGTAGTTTTGTGACACAGAATTTTCCTTCCATGTAACCGTGCCTGGTTGTCCAATAATACACTTGTTTCTTTCCAGGTGCTTCCACCTCTCTCCTCCTGATGATCTTCTCAAATACTTCGCATACTATACACGTGAGTGATACAGGTCTGTAGTTTATTGCCTCATGTCTGTCTCCATTTTTAAAAATTGGACTACATTTGCCATCTTCCATACTCAGGGAGTTGCCCAGTTTTTTCATAGATGTGTTTTTGAAGATCTTTGTTAATGGCACACACAGGATCTCTGCTCCCTCTAAGGACCCCACGGAGAGATGTTGTCTGGTCCCACCCCCACCGCCTTTGAGGTGTCAAGTTCGCATAGCAGCTTCTTCACCTCCCTCCTTGGTTAAATGTACCTCATCCAGCACTTTCGGTGTTACCCCCTTATTCTGAATTTTTGGAGTTCCTACTGGTTTCCACTGTAAATACTTCTTTAAATTCCTCGTGTTGACTCCTCACATACCTCCTCGTCGTTTCTGTGAACTCCCATCACCCTTTCCTCAGTCCTGATTACCTTACCTGGTCCTTGTTTCCTCCTGATTGTGGCCTATACAGCAGCATCGGGTCAGCCTTGACTTTCGATGCTAATTCATTTCCATTAATTGTCTCTGAGCCTTTTTCTTAATCTGTGCATATTTCGTTTCTGGCTCTTTGGCTAATCCTTTATTTTACCTGAGTTCCTGTCTCTGTACCTTTTCCATTCTCTAGTACACACCCTAGTTTCTGCTTTGTAGATAATCTATGTAACTGTATTTGTGTATACCTGAAAAACTTCAGTTTCTCTTATTTACGTGCATACACGTTTTTAATGTTAGTCTTTTCTTCCCGTTTTTATTCTGATGTTGACACTGTTATTCAATTACACCGCTGTAGCCCCCTTCCCCCTCTCCCGTGAAAAAGTCGTCTCCAATGCTGAATATAACAGTATATCATTTCTCTAAACTTGCTCTAAGCTAACTTCCCCTCAACTGTCATGACTTAGCTAATACCTATTTTGAATCTATATTTTAATACACCTTCCAACATGCTAGTTTAACCATACACGGGATACATTACCTGGGATCAAGACCCAGAGATCAAGATTCCCTGTACCAGGATACGGAACCAGGATTTGGCGACTAGGATGCGTGGAGTCAGAACGCGGGTGGAGCGGGTGGTCATTTTCCGTGGGTTGAGAGACTTGCTAGTGGACAGAATAATCAATCAACAACTTTAAAATGGCCTCTGTCATAGTTCCGATGGTCGAACGTTGAGAAATGGAAAGAGGTAGGGAGGGTGTGTGGTGTTGTGTGTGTGAGTGTGGGCTTGGGTGTTTTGTTGGTTTTTTTTGGGAAAAAATTTTTTTTTTTTGTTTTTTTTTTGGGGTTTTCCCCGGTTTCCATGTTTAAAATTTTTTTTAACCTTTGTTTTTTAAAAACCCCTTTTACCTAAATTTTTTTTTTCCCCCTTTTTCTTATGCCAAACCGCCTATTTTCTGGATAAAAAAAAAATTTTTTTTAAAAAAATTTTTTTTTTATTTTTTTTTTAAAAAAATTTTATTTTTTATTTTTTTGTTAAACTATTTTCAAAAAAATTTTTTTAATTTAAAATGTTTACCTTAAAATTTAGCCTTTGATAAAAGTTTAATTACTTTTCCTTTTATTTATTTAACTTTTTTTAATTCTGAGCCCCCCCTTTTAAAAGGGTGATTAAAAATTTCCTAATTTTTAAAATTCAATTTAACTGTATACTTCTTAATAAAATTTTTTTAATCAAAACTGGCAAAATTAATCGGGGTTAATTGGATAAAAGAGAATAACCCAATGGTAGAGGGGGCTGGTCGGGCCCCCGGGGATTTTTTTTGAGAACTTGCAAACAAAAAATTTAAAAGCTTAAAATTTTCCGTGTAAGTTTGGGTTTTAAAAAGGAGGGGGAATGAAAGGGTGTAGTTGGGGGGTGTAAAGTGTTTTTTTGGTTTGTTTTGGGTTGGGGTTTTGGGAATTGGGGTTTTTGTGGGTTTTGGTTGTTATGGGGTGGGGGCGGTTGGGGATGGGGGTGGTTTTTTTGGCGGGTTTAAAGGGGGGGTGTTTTGGTTTTTTTCGGTTGGGCTTTGGGCGTTTTGGGGGTGGGGGGGGTTTTTTTGGGGATTTGTTGGGGGTTGGAAGGGGTTTGGGGGGGTTTGGGGTTTTTTTGGGGTTTTTGGGGGGTGGTGGTGGTTGGGGTTGTTGGTGTTGGGGGGTGGGTGGGGTTTCTCAATTTTGGGAGGTTAGAGCTTTTTTCCAGCCTGGGGGTAAATTTTTAACAAACAATATAGTTGAACTTTCTTATTTTGATTAAAAACCCCAAATTTCGGGAACTAATTACACCAGCAAATTTTCATAAAATTTCCCGATGAGGTGAGAATTTTCAGGGTTGGTTCCAATATTAAAAATAATTTAATTTAAAAGCGATTAAAAAATTTAATAAAAAAAGTTCAATTTTGCAAGATATAAGAAAGGAGCAAAAAAAACCAAAATTTTAAATATAAAAATTTTTTAAAAATTGCCCTTTTTTAATTTCCAACATATTTTTTTATATTTAATGAAGTTTTATAACATTTTTACTTAAATTTTTAAAACGGGGAAAATCCAACATGGGGAAAATCATGGTTAAATGGAAAAAATTAATGCAAAAGGGGATATTTTTTAAGGGTATGAAATGTAGGGAGAAAATTTTCCCAAAAAAACTGGAGTATAGGGGTATATTTTTAAAAATTAACTTTTAATTGAAAAAATCTCTGCGCCAGGGGTATATTAAAGTGGGGTATTTCCCAGGAAAAATATTAAAGCGGGGAAGATGGGCCAATAAGGATTAATTGGGAAAAGGCCTTAGCCCAAAGGCCTTAGGTTTCCTTTTTAATTTTAAGTTATAGGGGAAAAATTTTAACTAACCCCCCCTAATCAAGGGAGGAAATAAAAAAAAGCGGAGGCGAAGTTAATAAAAGAGAAGGTATATAAAACAAGGGAAAATTTTAGAATTTTAAAAAAGACTTAAATAAGGGACAAATGGATAAACAGGGATAAAAAAGTTAGGGAAAAACTTGAACAGGAAAAAAGGGGAGAAAATAAAGAAATGGAAAAGAGGAAATTTTTAAAAGAGTTTACAAAAAAGGAGTGAAACGTTTGGATTAAGTGGTAAGAAAAAAAGAGGAAGAGGGAGTAAAAAGGGTTTTAAAAATGGGATGTGAGAAAATTTAAACAGAAATGAAATTGAAAGAAAAATTTTGTGAAAAAGGTAATTAAAAAGGAAAAAAAAGATCCGGAATTAAAAAAAGAAAAGGTTTGATTAAAGGAAATGGGACTTGGAAAGGAATTTTGGAAGAAAAACATTGAAAATTTACAGCTTTGGGGAAACCTTTTAAAAAGGAAAAAAGGGAAGTTTGAAAAAATTTGGAAAAACCCTAAGGAAAGGAAATTAGGAGAGGTAAAGATGGGGGGGGTAAAAATAATAAATCAAGGTTTGAATGTAAATGGGGAAGTGGAATTAATTACAACCATTGGGAAGAGAATGAGGAGGTTTTTTAGTTTGGGAGAAAGAATTTAAACTTTCCAAGGGGGAAAGGGGGAAAAAGCTTGTAAAGGAAAAGAATGATAAAGGGTATATGTTGTATAGGGGTTATTTTGGTTAATTTAAAATTTTGGGGGGATGGAGTGTTCCTGTTGAGAAAGGGTGGTGGAAAAAAAAATTTTGGGTGAGGGGTGGGTTTAAGGGTTTTAGTTAGGAAGGGTTTGTGAAAGGGACAGGATTATGAAAATGGGGAAGGAGCCAAGAGTGGTGGAAATAGGTGGCAGATTTCGACCTTAAAAGGTTAGGGTAATGTGGGATCTTGAAACCGTAATTTACTGATACTTTAACAAGGGTTTTAATACTTGAGTAGGCGGTAGAATTTAACATTTATGTAGTTTCCCTTTCATTAAGGGAGTTATGGAAGCCCCCCACTGAGGGAATGGGGGGAAACAATTTGCCAAAAGGGATTTCGGAATAAGGAGGGAGGAAAGGTTTTACGGAGTGTAAGGGATGGGAACGAAAAAAAAAACATAACCGTAACAGAAAAAAGGGAAAATGGGGAAAAAAAAATATGAAAAGAAGAAGGGGTATGATAGAAAGAAATATGGGTTGCCAGGAAGATTTTTAGTTGGGGGGAAAAGGCCATGTTATGAAGGAAAATTACAGGGGAGAGAAAGCCAGAAAGGGGGGGAATACAACGAGCTAAAATTGGGGTTTATAATCCACGGTATGAACCAAGCCCCTTTGGGACATCGAAGAATGAAAATAAATTAAAAGTAATTAAAAATTCAAAAAAGGAACGAGGAAAAAGCAAGGGGGGAAAAACACAAATGAACAAAAAAATGGAAATGAAAAAATGCGGGGGAGGCAGGCGGTGGATTTCTGCTGGGGTGGAGAAATTAAAAAAATGAATATTTTAATTATTTTAAACTAAGGTTCTAAAAGAGGACCCCGGCGGGAGGTCGATTGGTATGATGTGTTACCAGCAGGAGTAAATAGTGCAGCCTGCAGAAGGAAGGACCGGGAAAGGACCCTCCTTAAAACATATTGGTGAGTAATAGAGCTTCAAAAAGGGCCCAATTTTGACAGTATCAATTAAAAGTTAATAGATGATTCAGTCACATTAGCTAATCTCCAGCCTGGGAAATAACCACATGGTCCTGGATCTTGGTGCCCCGTGTCCTGGATCACCGAACCCTGATGTCCAGGTCCTGGGTCCCAGGTACTGATCCCTCAGGTTTTGGTCTCCAAGTCCTGGTCCCTAATTCCTCCTCTCGGAATCCTGGTGTGAGGGAAAAGTTCAACAGATAGGAGTAGCGAGTGAATATATGGCGACGATAGTTTGATTGCCAGTCTGCTTGTTAAGGTAGGGTCAGTGTCTAGCTCCCGCTATCCCCCCACTTTTTTTTCCACCCGGAAAGGTGACGTGTGGGGCTCCAACCAAATGGATGACGACTTGACTCACAGCTCCCAGCACAAGTAAAAGCCTCTGCTCCTATTCTAGTGGATATATTGGTTAAAAGCTTCACTTTTAACCATTTCTAAAACTCAGTTCATTCTGCCTTGATTTCCAGGTTTTGCTTTTAAATCCTCACCATTCTTTTAAGTGCCTTACACTTATCATGGAGAGTGATTTCTCAAGCAGTGTGTAACTTTTGTCTCTTTCTAGTTTGGAATGTCAGCTTGGGTCATCTGGCAACCAAAGAAATAGGGTTGAAGAAGATGAACTTCATATGAGTTCTGGGACGTCACTTTTTATCTACATACCTGAAGCGTAGCCAACCCCAGGCAGCTAACCCTCATCTTTGCAGTGGTGAAAGACCTGCGTTCCTATCATCTTGACGGATTATTCAAGGTTAGAGACTCTGTGACGAACTAGTCGTGACCCCCCCCCCCCACATCATCAGCAACGGCTACAATTTTTACAAAGCGCGGTGTCAACATCAACCGGACACCCCATTCTAACTGTACATATTAGCGTTGAATTTAAATATTTTTTTTTCATTTCAGTTTTCTTTCAAGTAGGATAAAACTTCATATTTATATGTTTTATATTTTCAATTCTAACAATAAAGTGTTCATATTTGTAGGTTTTTGTTCTTTTTCTATTCATTAATTTTCCTAAGGAAGAGCCAGCCTTGGTAAGATCTACTTAAGATCTTACAGGGTTGAGTAAGCCTTCACACTGGTCCATAGGTTTAGGTCCTTGTGCCGTAGTCTTAGGGCCTTTGATTGGGAACGTGCAGGGTAGTCGTGGTGTGACCGGTGGTAGATGGTGTGGCAGGTAATGTAATACAGTGTGACAGACACTGCGCTAGATGGAAGATGGAATAGAAAACGTGACATGCGTAGTGTGGTAAGTGGGAAAATAGATGGTGTTTCTAGTAGTGTAGTAGATGGCGTGAAACACAATGTGGTAAATAGTGAGATCATGTGGCAGACTGTGATGGATGATGATGAATTTAAGAACATAAGTAAGAAGGAACACTGCGGCAGGCCTACTGGCCCATGCGAGGCAGGTCCAAGTCGCCTACCACTGACCCAACCTGGTCCAGGTCACATCCATTAAGGAAAGAGCACGGCATGAAACCAACTAGCACAAGCTAGTCAGGTCCAACTCACACTCAGGCACACCCACTCATGCATTTATTTAACCTATTTTTAAAACTACACAACGTTTTAGCTTCTATTACGGTACTCGGGAGTTTGTTCCACTCATCCACAACTATATTACCAAACCAGTACTTTCCAATATCCTTCCTGAATCTTAATTTTTTCAACTTGAAACCATTGCTGCGAGTCCTGTCTTGGCTATTTACATCCCCTCTATTTATTCTTGTTTTCCATTTATACACCTCAATCATATCCCCCCTAATTCTACGCCTTTCTAGAGTGCAGATTCAGGGTCCTGAGTCTATCCTCATAGGGAAGATTTCTGATACACGGGATCAACTTCATCATCCAGCGAATTCATATCCATTTTATAATACGGTGACCAGAATTGTGCAGCATAATCTAAATGAGGCCTAACCAAAGATACATACATAGTTGAAGAACAACCTGAGGACTTGGTGAATATCAAAATGGTATACAATACCGACAAGTTGTTAAGTAAGGCACAAAACCATAGGAATAGACAGGGAAGAGCGAAGGAGGTTGGATCACACTGATGAACATCAGTGAAAGTATAAATAATGTTCTTATTGAAGATTCCCAGATGAAATAGAGCGTTTTGTCTTACTCACTGAAAGATGAGGAAGAAGGCACGTTTTACTCTTGCTGGGATGCAGGATATCATTGTCCATCTTGACAACATCATGGATGGTTATGGGACCAATGCTATTTTCTTTGGCAGAGCTAGAGGCAAGGATGTTTGCCAACATATGAGTGAGGACCTGATTAGCAGGTATGGATTAGCAATAAACATAACCAGGAAGACATAATTTGGAAGAAGGAAGGCACTTTGTAATATGTGGCATTTTGCAGAGGAGTGTTGGAAAGGAATGGCTGTCGTGGACAATTGATATCTATTGCTGGCTAGACAACTGGGGCCCACCAGCTACCTCACAGACATGAGTGACCAGTACTGTGCTCCCACCACCTCCCCAACAGGAAAGAGTAACCAGTGGTGCACACCCACTAACTGCCCCACAAGTAGGACTATCCAGTGCTGCACAAATACCACATGTCTTATAGGTATGAGTGACTAGTTCTATACACACATCCACCACTTGCTTCACAGGCAAGATTTAGCAGTGCCAAACACACTCAACTCCTGCCACACAGGTAAGAATGACTATTGCTACTTACCTACCTTCTACCTAAAAGGTAAGAGTGACCCCTGCTACCATCACTCACCTTTGCTTCAAATTACTCTGCATCCACTTCTTGCACTAGAGACAAAAGTTACCAGTGATATACACACACAAACACACTTAAACACACTACCTGCCTCCCTCAGAGGAGTGTTATTTCCGACACAGTGACAAGCATCACAATCGTCATCCTCCGTTTACCATCCTCCTCGCCCACTGCAGCTTCCCGAACAACTTTCTAGGTGCAATATCGTACGGTCAATACATCTCCGCCCTGCCAGCTACATCTGGGAAATAATTCGTTCCATCTTAAATTTCGTCCGCTATTTCTTTGTGAAAAAACTAAAGTTTGACTAAAGTCAGTGAATTGAGTCTCGTTTAAACAGGAAAAAGCAAGCAACGTGATCATACGCTGAACTTCTGTGCATGGCATGGTAGTGCCGTGTTTATTCTAGGTTACTGATGAGATGGTAAATGTAAATACTCAAAGATGTTGCTTCAAAAGTCCTGTGTAAACGTTACACCTCCAAAACACTAAACCCACAACGCGGTGCAAGGAGACACATGTTCAACATCTGGGCACTTTTAAAGTCGTAGACGTTTCGCCATCCAGCGGGTTTATCAATACAACACAACATAATATGAAGACTGTTGAAATGTATACAGAAGATAGTGGAAGACGAGGTGATCAGTCCTACAACCCAGGAACAGGTGACGAGAACCACAGTCCTGAAGAATCTGAAGCACAGGCAGGAAGACATATACTGGAATCAAATGAGATGCAAAAGACGAAAGCATTGCCACTGGTAGGCGGCATTTTCCAGTGGAAGTAGGTCATGCATATTAGTGGGACCAGGAGTTAGAAAGTATGTTATGGTGGCATCCTCTATATCAAGATTGCATGATGTTGCTGTGTATATACTATTGATGTATAACGGAGCAGGGACAGTGCACATTGTGCAATTCTAGAAATTGGATGATTTTTTCATTATATGAATACGTTGAGCTCGTTATCTCATTCTTCATCTCTTTCCCCTACTACTCCATAGATCCTCGACCCTCCTGGCAAGAATTTTGAGGTGTCGTATGACGCGGCCATAACAATCGTGTCATTCGAAACTCTTACTTCCTCCCTTTCTTCACTCTTGTCTTCCCTCACTCTTCACTGATGCTTCCTTCCTCCCTTCCTCCACTACTGCCTCTTTCCACTGCTGACTCCTTCCCCCCCCTCCCGTCCTTCAGTGGATGTCTCTCGACCTGCACCGCTCTTCCTCTCTCCCACCTCCACTGCCTTATCTTCCTCCCTTGACTCTGCTCTTCCATCTCAATTGATGATGTTGACTAATCGTTGTCTCTAATGACCTTTACAGGTGACAAATATTGACCTTCCCTGTCTCATGCCTCCCATGACACCTGCATTCACTGTTCTTTTACTATGTAATGGAAAGTTTATATATATATATATATATATATATATATATTTTAATATATATATATATATATATACAAGGAATTCGCAAGAGCAGGCGAAATATACACAAACACTGATCGCTGGCTGAAGGAGACTCGAACCTACGAACCTTGGAACAAAGTACGCAGTGCTTTTCCAATCTACTCACACTGGACCAGTACCTTGGAGTCCAGCTTGGCTAGACTTTGATCCAAGCGCCAGCTTTCAGGGAGAAGGGGTTACAGCTTTTCATCTAATCCCCTGCATGCATCACCTTATAGAGATATTAGCAATGCAAGGAATTCGCAAGAGCAGGCGAAATATACACAAAAACTGACTCTGGGTGAAGGGGACGGAACCCCACGAAACCCTTTGGGAAAAAGGTACCAGTGCATGTAGGGCATGAGA
>NC_069408.1:71071852-71079352 GCF_026875155.1 Cherax quadricarinatus
AGATCTTGTTAGTGTTTCTAATGCTACAGGTGTACCTCTGATGGAGATACCCCCTTTATCTTCGATGGTTGATGCAAAACATCCTATCGTGCTAACAAGGACCTTGTCAGGATTAGTCGTAATTCTCCGTTCTTCTCCCAATTAGATGTTCGACGAAGTTCAATATTCATTTTTTCTATGACTCTCTCATACTTGTATTTTCCTGTTACTGGAGTTGATGAGACGACATGAATAACATCATCTGCAAACTGTGTCACAATTGTGTCATTAAACTCTGGTTGAGGAAGGTCATTCACATAAATGTTAAACAGAAGTGGACTGAGACAAGAACCTTGTGGGACACCAGCCGTCGGTATAAAAGGTTCTGTCGACTTGCCATGAAAGGTGGGAATGATTTTTCTTTGAGTTAAGAAATTATAAATTACTCTGAGAAAAGTCCAGTTTGTATAAATGGAAATCAAGAATAAATAGAGGGGATGTAAATAGCCATGACAGGACTCGCAGCAATGGTTTCAAGTTGAAAAAATTCAGATTCAGGAAGGATATTGGAAAGCACTGGTTTGGTAATATAGTTGTGGATGAGTGGAACAAACTCCCGAGTACCGTAATAGAAGCTAAAACGTTGTGTAGTTTTAAAAATAGGTTAAATAAATGCGTGAGTGGGTGTGCCTGAATGTGAGTTGGACCTGACTAGCTTGTGCTAGTTGGTTTCATGCCGTGCTCTTTCCTTAAGTGGATGTGACCTGGACCAGGTTGGGTCAGTGGTAGGCGACTTGGACCTGCCTCGCATGGGCCAGTAGGCCTGCCGCAGTGTTCCTTCTTACTTATGTTCTTAAATTCATCATCATCCATCACAGTCTGCCACATGATCTCACTATTTACCACACTGTGGCATGGTGGCCTGGTGGTTAACGCTCTCGCTTCACACGGTGAGGGCCTGGGTTCGATTCCCAGCCAGAGTAGAAACATTGGACGTGTTTCTTTCCACCTGTTGTCTATGTTCCCCATCAGTAAAATGGGTACCTGGGTGTTAGTCGACTGGTGTGGGTCGCATCCTGGGACACTGACCTAAGGAGGCCTGGTCACAGACCGGGCCGCGGGGGCGTTGACCCCCGGAACTCTCTCCAGATAAACTCTCTCCAGATAAACACTGCTAGAAACACCATCTATTTTCCCACTTACCACACTACGCATGTCACGTTTTCTATTCCATCTTCCACGCTGACTTTTCCACATAAGTTATCTAGCGCAGTGTCTGTCACACTGTATTACATTACCTGCCACACCATCTACCACCGGTCACACCACGACTACCCTGCACGTTCCCAATCAAAGGCCCTAAGACTACGGCACAAGGACCTAAACCTATGGACCAGTGTGAAGGCTTACTCAACCCTGTAAGATCTTAAGTAGATCTTACCAAGGCTGGCTCCTCCTTAGGAAAATTAATGAATAGAAAAAGAACAAAAACCTACAAATATAAACACTTTATTGTTAGAATTGAAAATATAAAACATATAAATATGAAGTTTTATCCTACTTGAAAGAAAACTGAAATGAAAAAAATATTTAAATTCAACGCTAATATGTACAGTTAGAATGGGGTGTCCGGTTGATGTTGACACCGCGCTTTGTAAAAATTGTAGCCGTTGTTGATGATGTGGGGGGGGGGGTCACGACTAGTTCGTCACAGAGTCTCTAACCTTGAATAATCCGTCAAGATGATAGGAACGCAGGTCTTTCACCACTGCAAAGATGAGGGTTAGCTGCCTGGGGTTGGCTACGCTTCAGGTATGTAGATAAAAAGTGACGTCCCTGAACTCATATGAAGTTCATCTTCTTCAACCCTATTTCTTTGGTTGCCAGATGACCTCAAGCTGACATTCCAAACTAGAAAGAGACAAAAGTTACACACTGCTTGAGAAATCACTCTCCATGATAAGTGTAAGGCACTTAAAAGAATGGTGAGGATTTAAAAGCAAAACCTGGAAATCAAGGCAGAATGAAATGAGTTTTAGAAATGGTTAAAAGTGAAGCTTTTAACCAATATATCCACTAGAATAGGAGCAGAGGCTTTTACTTGTGCTGGGAGCTGTGAGTCAAGTCGTCATCCATTTGGTTGGAGCCCCACACGTCACCTTTCCGGGTGGAAAAAAGTGGGGGGGATAGCGGGAGCTAGACACTGACCCTACCTTAACAAGCAGACTGGCAATCAAACTATCGTCGCCATATATTCACTCGCTACTCCTATCTGTTGAACTTTTCCCTCACACCAGGATTCCGAGAGGAGGAATTAGGGACCAGGACTTGGAGACCAAAACCTGAGGGATCAGTACCTGGGACCCAGGACCTGGACATCAGGGTTCGGTGATCCAGGACACGGGGCACCAAGATCCAGGACCATGTGGTTATTTCCCAGGCTGGAGATTAGCTAATGTGACTGAATCATCTATTAACACTTTGAATTGATACTGTCAATGAATTGCCATTTTGAGAGCGTCTATGTACTCACCTAATAGTGTTTTAAGGAGTCGAGTCTCAGTTCCTGGTCTCTCCTCTCTGCAGGCCGCTACTGATTTCACTCCTGGCTCGGTGAGACCCATCATACCAATTCAGACTCGACCACTTCGCGGACTACAGGATCCCTCTTCCAGAACACTTAGTTTAAATAATTATTCCGAAAGATATATCACATGTGTGCTTTTAACTTTCAGCCGAGACCCGCCTCTCAAACAGAAAATGCCAGCTCGCCCTGTCCATTCCCATGAACATTTTGAACGTTGTAATCATATCACATCTGGTTTTTCTGTGCTCCAGTGTTGTCAGATTTAGCTCCTCTAGCCTCTCCTTATCAGCTCTTCGAATAGTTTAATTGCAAATCTTTGTACGTTTTCCAGCTTCTCTACATTCTTAACTAGATGTTCCATACTGGCGCTTGAGTGTGCATGAGCGCGCTTGAGCTTCATGTACACACCTATCGAGTAGTCTCTTGATAAATTCAGTCACTCCTAGCCTCGTTGGCTCTATCCTACCTTCCCTTAAGACTGTGAAATTTGCCTTAACCACTACTGCGTCAAGGCTCTTTCGCTTCCTGATCACCCTGTGACTGAAAAAAATACTTCCTGACAACCACATAGCTCGTCTGTGTCTAAGTTCTATGACACCGGGTTTCTGATTTACTTGTCTCAGTCATCCGTTTCTTCTCTACCCCATCATTTCCCCTAAGAATTCTGTATGCTGTTATATGTTTTTTTTTTCTGTTCACCAATGTTGTTACATTCAATTCCGTTAACCTTTCCTCATGGCTTATGTCCTTTATTTCAGAAATAAGCTTATTGGCCCACTTCTGCAGCTTGTCCTTTTTTTAACATGTTCCCTCAGGTGTGAGTTGCATATTGGTGCTATATACTCCATGATGAATCTGAAACAAGTTGTATAAACAACTGGAAATGACTATGTTAAAGTTCCTGAACGCTACTCTTAGATATGCCAAACGAGAATTGGTTACAGAGGTTATTCAGTTGAAATTAGCCTCTAACGATATGTTAGGCACTATTTACACACGTAAGTCTCTTTTTGAATGAGGTCGACAGCGTCTGTTTACCGAACCTATATGTCATGTCCAGTCATCTGGCTCCTTCCCCAATTTTCATAACCGTGCATGTGCTGGAGATGAATTCAAGCAACCACGTATCTAACTAAACATAGTCTGTCCCGATCCATTTGCAGCCTTTCACCATCCTCAACTGATTTTATTCTTCTCATCAGTTTTACATCAAAAACAGGGATACATCTAACTCAATCCCGTCTGGAATATGATTCAAATGAACCAGAAACAGTACTGGCCCTAATACAATCATAATAGTAGCCCACTTATTATTCATTCGATGTATGTTTCGTCTTATTTCTGCCTTTACCTGAAGCTTTTGCCTCCGTTTTATGTGGGGAACGGTATTAAATTACTTCTTGCAGCTAAGAAAATGCAGTCCTCTTAACACTTTCTTCTTTCTCACTTACGTTAGTTTGTCATAGAATTCCAACAAATTCTTAAGACAAGATTTACCATCTCTAAACCTGTGATGGTTATTGATTATTAACCCCCTTCTCCGCAGGTGCTCTACCTATCTCCTAATTTCATTTCCTTGCAAGGTAGGCATATCACTACATGATTTGTAGTTCAATACTTCCTGATTGTCTCCTTTCTTAAATAAGGGTACCACACATTATGGCTGTCAGATATATGGCAATGCTTCTACTCCCTCTCGCAAAATTCTTGCTGAAACCTTATCAGGTCCCAGTTTCCTTAGTGAATCGAAACTTTTCTCCTGTTGTGTGCATGATGTCCAGGACCTCTTGGTGTACTCTTTTTCCTATGATTTATGTTATTACTTGTTTCAACTATGATGATGTTTTTTAAACTGTTTCCTGTTCCAGTTGTTCTGGTTTGGAAATTCTCTCATTCCTTCAAAGATTCATCTCGTAAAATCCGGCTTTTCACTCGCCATTCTTCCCTATACACTAAGTTTTCTAGGTACTAGACTGCGTGATAGGTGGCGCTGAAGACGTTCTCACATTCTGTTTCTCTTGTGTAAAACATGCATGTTGTAAATACTACATCCAGTCTTGTTGGCTCATTTCTTCTTGTTTCTCGCGTCGTATCTTTCACATGATATCAAGTTTTTTCCCTAACTATTTTTAACCCTCCATGTTTCCGATAACCATATTGGTCCCTTATTTACCAGTCTGTGTCTGTGATAGAAATTACTCAAAAAAAAGTAGCCTTGCTTTAGCTTTTTATATATTCTTAGCTGCTTCAGCTGTGATGTTAACCTTCGCCTTGTCGTCGTCTTCCTATTCTTGCCTCGGTCTCCTATAGTTAGATACGGGGGAAGGGGTTAGTACAACTACTACTTTAAGTCCCCTAATCTTAAGAAACATAAGAAACATAAGAAAGGAGGAACACTGCAGGAGGCCTGCTGGCCCATACTAGGCAGGTCCTTTACAATTCATCCCACTAACAAAACATTTGCCCAACCCAATTTTCAATGCCACCCAAGAAATAAGCTCTGATGTGAAAGTCCCACTCAAATCCAACCCCTCCCACTCATGTACTTATCCAACCTAGATTTGAAACTACCCAAAGTCCCAGCCTCAATAACCCAACTAGGTAGACTGTTCCACTCATCAACTACCCTATTTCCAAACCAATACTTTCCTATGTCCTTTCTAAATCTAAACTTATTTAATTTAAATCCATTACTGCGGGTTCTATCTTGGAGAGACATCCTCAAGACCTTATTAATATCCCCTTTATTAATACCTATCTTCCACTTATACACTTCGATCAGGTCTCCCCTCATTCTTTCGCTAACAAGTATGTAACTTAAGAGTCTTCAATCTTTCTTCATAAGGAAGATTTCTAAAGCTATGTATTAATTTAGGTCATCCTACGCTGAATGTTTTCTAACGAATTATGTCCATTTGTAATACGGAGACCAGAACTGAGTGCATAATCTAAGTGAGCCTTACTAATGATGTATAAAGCTGCAGTATGACCTCTGGACTTCTGTTGCTTACACTTCTTGATATAAATCCCAGTAATCTATTTGGGCCCTTTTTACGTAAGCTTAGGCATTGCTGTCTTGGTTTAAGGTTGCTGCTCACCATAACCCCCAAGTCCTTTTCGCAATCTGTATGGCTAAGTTCTACGTCATTTTAAATTATAAGTACTAGGGTTATGGGCACTCCCAAGCTTTAGAACCTTGCATTTATTCTACCATTGAACTGCATCTGCCACTTTTCTGACCCAAGAATAGAGTTTTTTAAATCCTCCTGAAGTTCCATAACATCTACGTTTGAATCAATTTTCCTACCTATCTTTGTGTCATCGGCGAATTTGCTCATATCACTAGTAATTCCCTCATCAAGATCATTGATATATATTATAAATAACAACGGGCCCAAGACTGATCCCGGGGGAACGCCATTTTTTACAGATTTCCCCCCTCGGATTTAACCCCATTTATGGACACTCTCTGCTTCCTGTCAGTGAGCCATGACTCGATCCACGAGAGCACTTTTCCCCCAATACCATGAGCTGCACTTTCTTAACAGTCTATGGTGCGGAACTCTATCAAAAGGGCCCTTACTAAAATCTAAGTAATAATATCAAATTCTTTATTGTGGTCAACAGCCTCAAAAGCTTTACTGAAGAAAGTTAATAAATTAGTTAGACAAGACCGGCCTCTTGTGAATCCATGCTGAGTATCATTAATTAAGCTATGCATATCGAGATGGCTTCTTATAATCTCACCTATAACTGACTCTAGTAATTTGCCTACAATTGAGGTCAGGCTTATTGGGCGGTAATTTGACGGTAACGACTTGTCCCCTGTTTTAAAAATAGGAATTACATTAGCCATCTTCCACATATCAGACATTACACCTGTTTGAAGAGATAAATTAAAAATATTAGTTAATGGTTCACAGAGTTCCATTTTGCATTCCTTAAGAACCCTTGAAAAAACCTCATCAGGACCCGGCGACTTATTTTGCTTCAGTCTGTCTATCTGCTTCACAACCATCTCACTAGTGACAGTGATGTTACATAATTTATCTTCATCTAGCCCACTGTAAAAATTAATTACTGGAATATTGTTAGTGTTTTCCTGTGTAAAAACTGAGAGAAAACAATTATTTAAAATCAAGCACATTTCATTCTCTTTGTCAGTAAGGTGCCCATAGTTATTTTTAAGGGGACCTATCTTATCTCTAACTTTTGTTCTATAGACCTGGAAAAAACTTTTTGGGTTAGTTTTAGAATCCCTAGCAACTTTAATTTCATAGTCCCTTTTAGCTTTTCTTATCCCCTTTTTAATGTCCCTCTTAATGTCAATATACTGATTCATAAGATGACCCTCACCTCTTTTGATACGCCTATAAATTCCTTTCTTATGCCTAGTAGATATTTGAGCCTATTATTCATCCATTTTGGGTCATTTCTATTTGATCTAATTTCTTTATATGGGATAAAACGCTCTTTGAGCAGCATGTATAGTGTTCAGAAAACTGTCATATTGATAGCTCTCTTCGTTACCCCAGTCAACAGATGATAAGTGTTCTCTAAGCCCATCGTAATCTGCTAAGCGAAAATCTGGGACTGTTGCTGAGTTATCGCTACCATCGTACTTCCATTCAATGCTAATGTAATTGATTTGTGGTCGCTAGCACCCAGTTCCTCCGAAATTTCTAAATTATTAACAAGGGATTCATTGTTTGCCATAACTAAGTCAAGCAGGTTATTTCCCCTTGTAGGTTCTGTCACAAACTGCTTCAAAAAGCAATCCTGAAATACTTCTAAGAAGTCGTATGATTCTAAATTCCCAGTCAAGAAATTCCAATCAATATGACATAAGTTAAAGTCTCCTAGAATTACTACTTATCGTGCCTTGTGGCCTTAACATTTTCCTCCCATAGTAGTTTCCCTTGGTCCCTATCTAA
>NC_069408.1:71084352-71106852 GCF_026875155.1 Cherax quadricarinatus
AGTGAAACTGAAGAAAGGAAAGCTGCAGTGCAGGAAACCAAATTAAATGAGGGGATACACAGGGATAAGCAGTGGGAGAATGAAAGGGTGAGGTCAGTCTTTGTGTATGGGCCCCAGGAAGCTGAAGGGGAAACATATGAAGCAAGAAAACAAGGGGAAAAAAAAACAATTGAAAGCATCATGAAAGCAATAGGAGAAGACGACATGACCCAGCTGGAAAATTTTCGGAGAATAGGGGGGTTTGTAAAAAAAAAGAACCCCGGGCCCGTGAAAGTGACCTCAAGGCAGAAGCGACTCGGACCAGGATCCTGCAGGAGAAAGCACGATTAAGGGACATGCCGGCATACAGGGAAAGGGGTATCTCGACCACGACAGATCACAAGAAGAAAGGCAGAAACTGAGAGAGATGTTACAAAGGCGAAAGGAAGGAAAGAGAGGGGATGGAGAAGACAGACAGGAGATCCCAGACCCAGGAAGAAGATCAAATACAGCCTCCCTCACAACTTCCTATAGAAGCCTCCCAACCAGGTCAACCCCAGTGCAACCAAACACTCTAAATCAAAACACCCATGCCAAAATCCAATTGCCCCCACCCACTACATTACAAACTCCACCCCTACAGCAACAACCCATAGTTCCTTACCAGGTCTCCCACTTCCCCAACCCCAATATACTCCCAGACCCCAGTCTTAGAAAAGAAGTTGAAGGTGTGGTATTTCAAATGCAGATGGAATAACAAACAAGTATGAGGAGTGGCACGAAAGAATCAAAGAGACATCCCCAGACATAATAGAACTCACAGAAACAAAACTCACCAGAATAATAACAGATTCATCTTTCCATCCGGATACCAAATCCTCAGGAAAGACAGAGGAGGAGAGGGGGAGGAGGAGTTGCACTGCTCATTAAAAACCAGTGGGATTTTGAGAAAATGGAATGGAATGGATGGCATGGGCGAAAGGGACTACTTAGTAGGAACAATCCAGTCTGAGGGACATAAGGTGATAATTGCAGTAATGTACAACCCACCACAGAACTGCAGGAGGCCAAGAGAAGAATATGATGAGAGCAACAGAGCAATGATCGACACACTAGCCGAGGTGGCCAGGAGAGCACACATGGGGAGCAAAGTTACTAGTTATGGGTGATTTCAATCACAAGGAGATTGACTGGGAAAACCTGGAGCCCCATGGGGGTCCCGAAACATGGAGAGCCAAGATGATGGATGTGGTACTGGAAAACCTCATGCATCAACATGTTAGAGACACTACCAGAGAGAGAGGAGAGGATGAACCAGCAAGACTGGACCTTGTATTCACCATGAGTAGTTTCGGACATCGAGGGTATTTATGTATGAAAGGCCTCTGGGAGCTAGTGATCATGTGGTTCTGTGCTTCGACTACATAGTTGAGCTCCAAGTGGAGAGAGTAGCAGGTATAGGCTGGGAAAAACCAAACTACAAAAGGGGGAATTTCTCAGGCATGAGGAACTTCCTTCAAGACATTCAGTGGGAGAGGGAACTGACAGGAAAACCAGTACAAGAAATGATGGACTAGTAGCAACAAAATGCAAGGAGGCAGAGGAGAGGTTTTTTCCCAAGGGAAACAGAAATAATGGGAAGAACAAGAACGAGTCCTTGGTTCACCCAAGGTGTAGGGAGGCAAAACTAGGTGTACTAGAGAATGGAAAAGGTACAGAAGACAGAGAACTCAGGAAAATAAAGAAATCAGCCGAAGCCCGGGAACGAATATGAACAGATAAGAAGGGAGGCTCAGAGACAATATGAAAATGACATAGCATCAAAAGTAAAGACTGACCCGAAGCTGTTGTACAGCCACATCAGGAGGAAAAACAACAGTCAAGGACCAGGTAATCAGACTGAGGAAGGGTGATGGGGAATTCACAAGAAACGACCAAGAGGTATGTCAGGAGCTCAACACAAGATTTAAAGAGGTATTTACAGTGGAACCAGTAGGACTCCAGGAAATCAGAACAGGGGGGCACACCCGCAAGTGTGGATGAGGTACATATAACAAGGAGGAGGTGAAGAAGCTGCTATGCGAACTTGACACCTCAAAGGCGGTGGGACCAGACAAATCTCTCCATGGGTCCTTAAAGAGGGAGCAGAGATATTGTGTGAGCCATTAACAAAGATCTTCAACACATCACTTGAAACTGGGCAACTCCCTGAGGTATGGAAAATGGCAATGTAGTCCCCAAATTTTTAAAAAGGGGAGACAGACATGAGGCACTAAACTACAGACCTGTATCACTAACGTGTATAGTATGCAAGGTCATGGAGAAGATCATCAGGAGGAGAGTGGTGGGGCAAACCCGGAAAGAAACCAGCACGGTTTCAGGGAAGGAAAATCCTGTGTCACAAACCTACTAGAGTTTTATGACAAGGTGACAGAAGTAAGACAAGAGAGAGAGGGGTGGATCGACTGCATATTTTTGGACTGCAAGAAGGCCTTCGACACAGTTCCTCACAAGAGGTTACTGCAAAAGCTAGAGGATCAGGCACACATAACAGGAAAGGCACTGCAATGGATCAGAGAATACCTGTCAGGGAGGCAACAACGAGTCATGGTACGCGACGAGGTGTCAGAGTGGGGCGCCTGTGACAAGCGGGGTTCCACAGGGGTCAGTCCTAGGACCTGTGCTGTTCTTGGTATATGTGAACGACATAATGAAGGGATAGACTCAGAAGTGTCCTCGTTTGCAGATGATGCGAAGTTAATGAGAAGAATCAAATCGGATGAGGATCAGGCAGGACTACAAAGAGACCTGGACAGGCTACAAGCCTGGTCCAGCAACTGGCTCCTTGAATTTAACCCTGCCAAATGCAAAGTCATGAAGTTGGGGAAGGGCAAAGAAGACCGCAGACACAATATAGTTTAGATGGCCAAAGACTGCAAACCTCACTCAAGGAAAAAGACCTGGGGGTGAGTATAACACCGAGCAAAATCTCCTGGGGCACACATCAATCAGATAACTGCTGCAGCATACGGGCGCCTGGCAAACCTACGGATAGCGTTCCGATACCTCAGTAAGGATTCGTTTAAGACTCTGTATACCATTTATGTCAGGCCCATACTGGAGTATGCAGCACCAGTTTGGAATCCACACCTAGTCAAGCACGTCAAGAAATTAGAGAAAGTGCAAAGGTTTGCAACAAGACTAGTCCCAGAGCTACGGGGATTGTCCTACGAAGAAAGGTTGAGGGAAATCGGCCTGACGACACTGGAGGACAGGAGGGTCAGGGAGACATGATAACGACATATAAAATACTGCGCGGAATTGACAAGGTGGACAAAGACGGGATGTTCCAGAGAAGGGACACAGACACAAGAGGTCACAATTGGAAGTTGAAGACTCAGATGAATCAAAGGGATGTTAGGAAGTATTTCTTCAGTCATAGAGTAGTCAGGCCATGGAATAGCCTAGAAAGTGACGTAGTGGAGGCGGGAACCATACATAGTTTTAAGGCGAGGTATGATAGAGCTCATGGAGCAGGGAGAGAGAGGACCTAGTAGCAATCAGCGAAGAGGCGGAGCCAGGAGCTGTGACTCGACCCCTGCAACCACAAATAGGTGAGTACAAACAAATAGGTGAGTACACACACACGCCCACACACACACACACACACACACATAACAGGGAAGGCACTACATTGGATCAGGGAATACTTGTCAGGAAGACAGCAGCGAGTCATGGTACGTGGCGAGGTGTCAGAGTGGGCACCTGTGACCAGCGGGGTCCCGCAGGGGTCAGTCCTAGGACCAGTGCTGTTTCTGGTATTTGTTAATATGTGTGGAGAAAAACCAGCCACTTTAGTGAAAGATTAAAGGAAGATTAAAAACAAAATTTACATCAGAATAAAACATTACAGTATTAAATAAACTTCCAACAAGATTACTGGAGGGGGAAAAAGACCTACCAAATATTATACCTCTACTGAGCAAACATATTACGGGGAAGTGGAAAAAACACAGTTGAGAAGGAAAATAATTTCAAGGGAAAACAAACATGTTTTTTCAGTGTCAAGTTTACTGTGTATCGACCACACGAAGGGTCTGCGGGCCGCTCCAGTTAACATTACCTTGAAAGGTAATTTACAAGGTACTTCGTAAAAGTTAGTGTCATTTTTAACAATAGAATATACTGCCTCTTGTGCACACTGCATGTCTTCCCGAAGTAAAAAATCAGGGATCGTAAGCATGAAAAAGCAATGGTACTTTTGGCCTGTTAAACTAATCAATGCACAATAAATCTCTGAAATCTGTCAGAAAGTCAACAAAATATAATAATACAAATAATGCAAATGAATATAGATTTCGCTAAGATATTTCCTTTGTAAAATTATGATAAGTTAAATATGTTTATTATAGCAAAGAGTGATGAATGTCATGCAGTACCCTGCATGGAAAGTGTCCTGGGTGGTCAACTCCCCCCCGGCAGCCCCGTCCATGACCAGCATCCGCTGACAGTTTGTTTTGGTCAAATAAATGGACAAAAGCAAGGCTTTAACTCTTTTGAAGAGGAAACTTTATGATTTCCAGACATTCCGTTGAACAGCAAGGATGTGGCACATGCGTGTGGCTGAGGTCCTGCTTGCACCAACACTTGCTTCATTATACACCACAAGGAGACCTGGGTCTAGCCCGGCCGCAGGGAAACAATAACCACCTAACCCACAACAGCTATAAAAAGATGCAATTTTTTCCCCCTAAGGTATAAAAATAATTTAAATTTTAGATCTAGACAGGTTAGACGATTGTTCAAAAATACATATACGGTGCAGGTGTAACGAAGAAACATATTAAATGGTAGTAATGGTACGCATGTATAATACATATTACCTGGTAGGTGATTACATATTATAATACTTATTAATCTAGTAGGAAAATTGATATAATAAAGATCATTTTAACAAAAAATGTCGAAATTTAATATAGCTATTCAAACTTTTGTGGAATGAATGAGTTCTACGCTGAGTGACTCTCAAAAGTTTCACGTGATACGAACTGTGTATTCACAAATAGATACAAATAAGTTTATCCAAGCTCACACAAGTAATTTATTTTAAGCATAAGGGAAATTACGTGTCCAATAATGATTAAAGCAGAAAAAACATCATTTATACATGATCAATTCAGTCTTAATACACAGATTACTTTAGATCTGGTCGAGTGGGATTAAAGGCTTCACGCATATTAATATACGAGCACAATATACACACAACATCCACAAAAAGCTTTAAATGGAAGAAAGCAAATTAATTCTATTTAATAATTTGATAGTTTTTTGATAAATACTTACAGTAATTACATATTACATACATCAATGTAATTTTCACTGATAACATTTAAGGATAAAGTAACCCTATGTTTGGTTTCAAGACGAAGTAACGAAAGCATTCAGACCTGTCATTGTATATCTGATTTCAAGCACCTAGACAAGATGCATCCAATCTTCGCTATAGGACAAAGATATTTCCCGTTTTCTGATAACTTTAGTTTACAAACTTTGAAGTTTTAGCTCGATACCCAAGAAAGACCTTACAAAGTTGTGTAAAAATCCACTAAACGACGAGGAATAGTACTTTAACCAGACTCAATAGGCCCAGAGCTCGACATAACCCAATCATACATGGTACAGTTTGATTACGCACAGGGGACTTGTAAACATAAAGAAGAAAAGCCCAATACCTTGACTGGAACAATACCTCAAATAACCTTGGTAACAGGATGAACGGAAACTTCGTCACAACTTCTCTTTCCTGTGTACAGGTTATTTGTTACATGTAAAGATACTCCGAAGCTCTGAAAATCTAACTTAACTTCATCAGAAGGTGTATGATTACATCTTAACACAGAATGTTGAGTTTACATCTTAACACAGGGTGTTGAGTTTACATCTTAAACACAGGGTGTTGAGTTACACTTACCCAGGGTGTTGAGCTACAACTTAACAAGGGTGTTTGAACTGCCTCTAATAGAGGGTGTAAGTTGTAATTCATATTTCCTTGAGAAGCCCTGCAGCTAAAAATTCAAACCCTGTCTAACACTGTTTAATATTGAAATAGGAAGACAATCGGAATATATCACAGACCGGGCCGCGGGGGCGTGGACCCCCGGAACTCTCTCCAGGTAAACTCCAGACACGCTTGAGCCTAAACGATGCAACACCACCCCTTTAACACGTCTAAAAGTTTTAGATCAATCGGCCAAAGATCGCAAAAGACATATGGGAAAAGCTTATGAGCTGGAGAGCAAAACTTCTCAGATGATGCCAATTGAAATAGGAAGGACCTGGAGCAGGAGCTCAACGCTCAAAAACCCCAGCCGCCGAGCTCAATCCTGCCATACACAATTTAAAATTTGAGTAACTGGAATATTCATATAAGAAGAAACTTAAAATTTATTTCACAGAATCCACAATCCCACACAAAAGCACAACAACTCAGCCACTTATTTTCTATAAATATTTTTTGGAAACAACCGGAATATGCTGATGTTTTATCGTTATTCCTCTGAAGATGTTAAGTACACGCAAGTTCTCAGGGTTTTATTTCCTCTTTCCCACTGGGTGGTATATTTATTCATATTTGCAGTCACACATTATTATGGTGAATTCAATCCTTATACTAATACAAAAATAGCTGACCACATACCGATTAAAGCGCCAAGTAGTGCACCTGGGGGAATAATAGGCGGACAAACAATCTCTCAGGAGTGTATGTGTAACCACCTTGAAGTGCAAACTAAGAAAAAGAACTTGACTCCCGAAATCGCAATGACACATTGCACACACAAATCATAACCACAGGCGGGATAGAACCCGCCGATCAAGAGTCTCAAAACTCCAGACCGTCTGGAGTTTTGAGACTCTCTGAGGCCGGTTCTTTTCCCGCCAGTGGTATGGTTGTTAAGGAAAAAGAAGAAAATATTAGACACAGTGAAGCATCTGGAATCTTGTAATTGTAGACCTTTCGACATCCAGTGCTTTTATAATTGCATCACATGGCATGAATCTGAAAACTGGAAATATATACAGAAGACAGAAGAAGCGAGGTATCAGTCCCTCAGCCTAGGAGCAGGTGATTAGCCCGTAGTCTAACGAAATTTCGCCTTGTATACCACTGAAATTCACACTAAGAGGCTGACCCTTACGAAGGTCTGGACTTTTTTTTTTATCATTCTTCCAATACATGTTTTAGAAAGTCTCTGCTCTAACAACGAAAGTTAAGAGCGAAATTTGAATTAACCTATTGTTCTGTAACTTTTGTACGTATTTAATAAAAAAATTCTTACCGATGAAAAAAAAATACGAAATTTATAATGGTAAGGTATGTAAGAGAATATAGATATGTAGCATATGGAAGAAATATTGCTTTTTTTAAGATGTTCTGATTAAATTTTTAACATTTACCATAGCCGGGTTTTACGCAAAAGAAGAAACCATTCACCAACACCCATTCAATAGCCGGTTTAATCTGAAGTACTGAAGCATCCACAATTTAAATGATCTCACGAACCACACTGCATCTTTGCGAGTGATACCGTGAGCTTCCATTCTTCAGAAAGTCTAATTCGTGTTTCGAAATCCCGATCATAAACGTTGCTTACACTCCACCAGTATATCAGGTCCCAAAAATCACTTGGTGTCCTCTAGCTTGTCCTCCTACTTTTCTAGATTTATTTATTTTTCCATATCATTAAAGTAACATGGTTTTTAATTCACATTGTATTATCAATAAGCCTACAAATGCCCGAACATATCTTTATTTCATCGAATTTTTCTTTTAGCAGACCAGCTGTCTCCCACCAAGAAAACTACCCCCCCCCAACCTAAAAAAAATCATTCAGTGACTTTGTAAGTAATATTCCACCGTAAGAAAATAAGTAACTAGCGAGGTAGTCACACTGAGTCTCACAAAGTGACAACAATGTATTTACTCTCTGGGCAAACCAGCGTGGCTTGTTTCTTGTTCCTTGGCTTCTTCCTGAAGTATTTATTCCGCTTCCTTGTTCTGAAAATGAATCTATACCCTCTAGTGTGCAACTTCCTTCCTGTCACCTAAGAGGACAAGGGCTAGCGAAATAATTTTTTAATTTATCGTCCAATATCAATGAAATTTTTTTTTTAAGTGATTTAATCTCATTTTGAAGCCTAACACTCTGTAGTGACTTTTTGCCTTAAAGATAGGAAAGAACAAAATAGTTTTATGCCCTTGTTCTACAGGGCAATAAACTCTCTCTTATTCTACAAACATTGGGTAAGATGTACAATACACTTGTTGATATCAGGGAAAGATATGGTCTAAGGTAATCCTTAGTACAAACGCATAATAAAAATGGCTGCCGTTTATTCATTTTTTAACGATTTTTTTTATTTTGTTTTGGGAAGAAAAAATCATTAAAAACAAAGCAGTATAACAATAATCGCAAATCCCCTTTACATGCTAGTAGAACCATCATTACTCACTAACAGGTGCAAAAAATCAAGACACTCACTGTAAATCCTTTTCGCCACAATAAAATGTAAAGAACTTAATTCTGACTTACCCATATACATTTGCTTCCTGTAAAAGAGTCTACGGCATGGCGCGCCACATTTCACTGTGTAGCGAACTCTCCAACACATGTTGACAGCCCACACGGACTTAGTTTTATCACTCTAAATTTGATTGGGAGTCCTCAGAAAAGTTGCACTGCAGTGTATGAGAAGTGAAACAATCATAAAAATCGTATTATGTGGAGAAAAAAAAAACACATGAATTGTCCTCATGCTGAATGATCGCAAGACAAATAAAATTGCATATTTGGAAACATACTCAGAAATATGATAGAAAGAAGCGAATTACATCCGCTTGTTGCCAAAGTATTCACTATTTTCGATAAGTCAACATTTTTTTTTTTTTCCATAATTTTTCAATTTTTCTGTTTAGCACTCAAAAACCATATTGCCACTCGTCCTTCACTTGCAGAACTGGCTGCTCAAATTTCAGAGAAACCCATCATTAATCTATCAGGTGTTGCAGGAAAATTATCATCAAAATGATTTGTGTAATATTTTAGTCTGTAAGTAATGGAACTCAGAAAGGTGTTGAATTCTCCATGTTACTCCCTTTAGGAAAATAAAGGAATAAAAAAAATAATATAACTAATTAATATTCAAAAAAGTATTTAAAAATTTAGAAAAAAATATACAAGTTTATTTTAATAAATAGAAAAATACGAAGTCTAGTTATCATAACTGAAACAAAATTGAAAAAGAATAAATGTTAATGACCAAATCTAACAAAGGATAAATTGATAAATTAATATGTGGAATACCGATGAAGTCAAAGTGTTTTCAGACAATTTTCTTTTTACATCGATGTGATGTTGACGCTAGTAAACTCGACTAAGCTAGCCGTATTAGGTTAGGTATGATTCGTCAGGAAACACTTGTCGTGTTTCCTGACGTGGGTCTTAGTACCCTTGATATTAGCCTATGATCGTAATGGAACCAAGGCCAAGAGGTGTTCAGATGTTCAGACTATCTTGCTAGTACTCCAGGTGTTCAGACTATCTTCCTAGTACTCCAGGTGTTCAGACTATCTTGCTAGTACTCCAGGTGTTCAGACTATCTTCCTAGTACTCCAGGTGTTCAGACTATCTTGCTAGTACTCCAGGAAGGTAAAGCTGCGTTTACTCAACCATCTTTAATCAAAGTGCAGGCACGTACGCAAACACATGAAAGTGAAGGCGCAGACAACATGGAAAAACCCACTAGTGAAGTAGATCGTGCTTAACCAACAGATAGGCACAACCTACTTCCCATTAGACGGTTTTTCACTGTTTGTCCTCCGCCTACTACGTGTTCCACCTCATCTGTCTGCAGTTATAAGCTTCGATTCCGCGAATCTTTTTACTTATATAACAAGACTGGTGGACATGTACGCACGGACTCCAGTTGAGAGACTGGATTAACATCAAACTTCACCATCTTCAGCTGTGTGTCTGTATCGCACTGAAGAACCATTGGCTTGAGAACGTTTCCAGAATAAAAATGCCCCTAATTTTGGCAGAAGGTTCTAAGGATAATCTATCACAGCTGAGCTTCCTATAGTTACGATTCTAAGCAAAACTGACAGTGAAGGATAAGAAAATTCTCCGAGTGTGCAAGGAGTTAGAATATGAAATTTTTATTGAATTTTAACCCCGGAGGTAGCCACCATTGGAACCTTCAATCTTATATACCAGGTTGCGAATCCACACCATCGACTAACATCCAAGACCCCTTCGTGCTGGGCTGGGTAACGGGGAACAGCATTTTCAGGAAACATGTTTCCACCCGACGGGACCTGAACCACGGACCACTGTTGCGGTGAAGCGAGGAGGGCCTAACCAGTCTCAACAAGCCTCGACTGCAAGGCGGCCCCAACTGCACTCTAAACGCTGTGTCTAAATAGATCTTCTATCCGAGATCTCTTCTTTGCACCAATTCGACTCGATCGATAATAACTTAACATGTACAATGTACATAGCTCCCTAATAATTGTACTCGGGCTCCACCTCGAGTGTAACCCTACGCAACCTAAGCTAAAATAAAATATAAATAAATAAGACCCTTGATAAGGGGCTCGTTTTTGAAAATTTACGCCATTTCAATCCTACATTATTTTATATTATTATTATTATTATTATTAATATTATTTTATTTATTATTATCCTAAGGCTCTCTCCGAGTAGGAGATATTTTCAGTATTTTTTTATACGAAAAAAAATTTGGGTTTTTATTTTTCTTATTTTACGATGACAAGTGTAAAGACTATGTACGGTTAGCCAAGCTCAGATGCCCTATGACCAAAATAGTTGAATCCTATCCCATTATCTTGAATAGCGCTGAAAACGTCCAGAAACCTCTATGGCGTAGCTTCAAACCTTCAAGATTTGTTGCTATCTAATTTGACGATGACTGAGAGTGAAACGGTCTATTGTGTAGAATCAGATCTGCAAAATTTATATGGAAAATATGGAAATATTAAATCCATTTAATATATTTGAATTTGCATGTTGGAAATGGTATTTCAGCATTTAATGACTGGATATACTTACTGCTAGGAAATACCCATTAAGTTTAGGTTAAAAACGAAATCACTGGAATTGGAGCAACATAATAAAAATCATGGAGAAGCTAAACCCGTAAGAATTATCACAGCGCATTGGGGGGGTGAAAGGTATTTTAGACTAAACTCAGGAACCTGGAGGCACAGATCTAATTCCCTAATCAAGAGCCCTCACCAACGCACGGAACCTCCTTGAGTTGGAATCGAGCAACAGCTGAAAATGACTGCTGATATGCTTCAAATTTTTAACCCTGGTGTGGTTTTCCAGAAAGCAAAGGTCCGCTGTTATTGGAATTCATAAGTCCCAATCTACTAGGTTTATTAAATACACTTCTGATATCGATTCTTCCGTCTAATAACTAACGAATGCCTATATTACCGGCTTCCGAATATTAACTCCTGATGTATTACATAAGACGAAAATACATCCCATAACTTATAACAGTTTGGACAAATCTAAAATTTTACTGATTGTTTACAAACATGGAATCAGTGATGAAGAATTTTACCAGAGAATGGCCCTTTATGATAGCTTTAAAACATTTCATTGTTGATAGGATTTATAAACATACAAAATCTTTGCGTTCACTTTATCCGAAATTTAATTTAACTTCACAATTTCTTTAGTCCCTTGCCAGTTTTAGTAACTGGTGAATCAATCACGATGTTTCTTTCCACTGGTATTATCTTAGAATAATTCAATATAATATACTTTATGTGGTACAGATAACGTCCCTGGGTTCCCTAAAGACCATTTATAAAAAATATTATGTCTAATTACTTTACATCATACATAATTTCTTAAATCTCAACTGCTAAGTTATTCATGTTCTAGATAAGGCGTTTGGTGTTCACTTTTGGCCCGAGTCTCAGTTTGCTTTTTTATGGAAAAAAAAGGGGGAAATTTAAACACTACTTTTCCATGCGATAATTTCTAATTCCTCATTAAGTTGCCCGTAATCCACGAAGCCTGTTTACTTTGATAATGCAAATCTCAAGTTCGACTTAAATTTGCTTCCTGTATATTCAGGATATTTTCTGAGATGACCAAGAACCTACATCCTAGGCTGACTTCAATGCTAATGTTTCTTGGGAAGTTTGGAGTAGTTTTGGGTGTAAATTTTTAATTTGCTATTTTATTGAAGAAATAGGGATCTTAGCGTTCACGACAAGATTATCCCCTTCAGTTCTTCAAATCTGCAACGCTAATTTTTAGCTGGGTACAAACATAGAGTGCACTGTCGCTGTTCCTTTCACGTGCACTTCGTGGAGTTATGCAATATGGGGATATCTGTTCCTCGAATCGCGTATAACGACGGAAATACAGCTGTTAATATCACCTTCTCAGGGCCGCATTACCACACAGGACGTCCAACGCACAGCATCTAGACCTTGTCGAATCCGACTCGAATCGAGGACGACGAGAGCGTCGTAAGAGGGGACGAAGAAGATAAGAAGGATGAAATAACTGGAAAAGGATGGGGAAGGAGGGAAGAGGAGGAATCAAGGCAAAGTGGAATGGGAACTTCACACACCTGACCCGAGGAAATAGAGTAACTAATTGCTTGTCTGACGAACCTTTCACAAAATCAAGGTGCCTCACCTGCAGGTGTTTAAAATACGGACCATCCGCAGTAAAAATGAAATACGTTTTGAACCCGAACTTTGTATTATGAAACGAGCTGCTTGCTAATTGAAGGTATTACACCAGGTGCCCTCTCTAATAGCCTCTTATAATGACCTAATTTGTTAAACACTAAAGAGCTTGCCTAAATGTTATTTAGAGAGAGGGTAAATCATGTTCATCCTAACTTCACATAGGCTCATTGCTTGAACAGTGGCAATTTGTGCCCCAGACCTTGGGATACTGAAGGGTCAGACGAGAACGCTTGACCTGAAGTAGTTATGCAGCCTTGACCTGAGTTGGTGGATGTGACCTGTGGTCACTCATCTGTAATCTGAAGGCATATGTATGACCTGTGGGTAGCTCTATGTAGTCTGAGGTATATGTGACTTAACCGAGCCGGTAAAATGCCACATTGATTTTGTTTTTTACTACAGCATTATTTATTTGTTTAGTTCACGTAGGCCTTAAACCGTGATTTGTAATATCATAAATTTTTAAAAAAGTAAATAAATAAATAACTACATACGCATATATATATATATATATATATATATATATATATATATATTATAAATATAATAAATATATATATAATATATCTAATATATATATGTATATAGTGTGTGTGTTGTGGTGTGTGTGTGTGGTTGTGTGTGTGTGGTGTGTGTGTAGTGTGTGTGGTGTGGTGGGTGTGTGTGTGTGTGTTGTTCATTCCGAATAGTTAAAATTTGTGTATGCCTTAGTTGATTAGTGTGGAGGGGATAGTAGAGGTGGAGTGGTGGAAGGGATAATATAGGTGTGTGGAGACATAGTCACCGGAGTGTGGGACGGGGCTAGTAAGGAGTGTGGAGTGGGAAGTCGCCGCGTGAGGAGGGGTCCTCTAGGCTGGGGATGGGATACAATACCGCGAGTTGCGGCGATAGTGTAAGGCGTGGTGGCGGGGCAAGAGCGGCGCGTGGCGGAGCTCGAACGGGAGTAGTGAGCGGCACGCCCGATGCCAGGGTATGGGCTCCTCAACGCCTAGAGCCGGGGCACGAAACCGGCGTGAGCCGGGGACTGGTCGGCGGCGATATGTGGAGGTGCACGTGGCCGCGAGTGGCGGCGCATAGACGAGGCGTGTTATGCGCGGGACGAAGCGGCGTGAGGCGCGGCACGACGCGGCCGATGAGGCGCGGCAGCATAGAGGCCAGTGGCCTGGCGCTCTCCGCGATGAATGACGGCCTCCTAATGGCGTGAGGCGGGCCCGTCGCGGCGTGTGGCGGGGCTACTATGCGCGATAGATAGCCGGGCTCGTACGGCGGTGGCGCGGCATGAGGCGGCGTAGAGGCGGGGGTCGTGCCGCGAGATGCGGGGCACCGACGCGGCGATGCTCCGGGGCATCGTCGCGGCGTAGGGCCGGGCTCCCCGCTGAGGGCGCGGCACGTCGCGGCGTATGGCGGGGCACGATCGCCGGCGAGTGGGCGGGTCACGAGCCGCAGTATGCGGACTCCACATCGGATGTGGCCGGCGCGATCGCGGCGTAGTGGCGCGGCACACCGGCGTGGAGGCGGGGCTATCGTCCGGCGTAGAGGCGGGGCACGACGCCGCGAGTGTTGAGGGGCACCACTCTGGCGTGAGGCTCGGCCTACGACGCGGCGTAGTGGCGGGGCTCGACGCGCTTGAGGCGAGGGGCTCGTCGCGGCGAGTGGCGGTGACGTTACCGGCTGGGCGGGGCACGTCGCCGCGTGTGGCGGGGCTCCTCACGGCGTGTGGCGGGGCTCCTCTCGGCGTGGCTGCCGGGTTCGACCCAGGCGTTGAGCGGGCTCCCACACGACGAGTGCGGGCTCCTCTCGGCTAGAGGATGGGCACCTCACTTCGTGTGCCGGGGCACGTCCCGGCGTATGTATGGCGGGGCTCCTCACGGCGAGAGGCGGGGCTCGACGCGGCGATGTGGCGGGGCTCGACGCGGCGAGTGGCCCGGGCACGAACGCTGCGAGAGGCGGGGTCGACGCCGCGAGTGGCGGGGCACCACCCGCTGTAGCCGGGGGCACGTCCCGGCGAGTGCGGGCTGGAGTCGGCGATGTGTGCGGGGACTCGGGCCGCGTGGTCGGTGCTCGACGCGGTGGTAGTGCGGGGCACGACGCCGCGATAGTGGCGGGCATCCTCACGGCGAGAGGCGCCTGCACCACACTGCGTGATGCGGGGCTCCATCTCGGCTGAGGAGGGGCTCGACGCGGCGATAGTGGCCGGGGCTCGTCTCGGCCGAGAGCGGGGCTCTACACCCGGCGTAGTAGGCAGGCTCGTCTCCGCGAGTGGCGGTGCTCTTCCCGCCGAGCTAGCCGGGGCCTCGTCACGGCGAGAGTCGGGGCTGGAGGCGGCGAGAGGCGGGGCTCGAGGCCGCGAGGCGGTGCGCGACGAGAGGCTGGTCAGAGCGGCCCGTGAGCGGGGCACGAGGCGGAGAGAGTCGGGGCCCGTGGCGGCGATAGGTGGCAGTGGCTCTTCGCGCTAGTGGCGGCCTACGAGGATGCGAGTGCTCGGCACCGAGCACGCGATGTGCGCCGGCACGCCCGCGGCACGAGCGGGCACGAGGCGGCCATGCCGCGGCACATAGCGGCGTGGTGGCCGGGTCACCTGTCGGCGAGGATAAGCGGCGCCAGGCGGCGAGACGCAACGCTGGAGAGCGCGAGAGGCGCGGCTCGAGTCGTCGAGGCCGGGGCACGTAGGCGCCGAGGAGGCAGGGCACGGAGGCGGCGAGAGCCGAGCTCGTCGCCGGCGTAGAGCCGAGGCCATGGCGCGATGTAGAGACCGGGCACTGGGCCTCGAGTGGCCGGGCTCGACTCGGCGTGAGGCGGGCAACGACGCCGGGAGTGCCGGGCATCCGTGGCGGCCGAGAAGTCGGTGAGAGGCGGGCTCCTGGCGGCGATGTAGGCTGGGCACCTGGCCGAACGGTGCGGCGGGCATACGTGGCGGCCACAGCCGCGGCACAAGGCGTCGACAGACGCGGCACCAGACGGCGATAGTGGCGGCGCTCTGAGGCGGCGTCAGCCGCGGCACTTGGACACTCCCCATCCGGCCGTTCCGTTCTCAAATCTCATTTTCTGGCCCTATTGCCCCCAAAAGCGCTCCACATGCCCGCCAATAGTTCTCCATCACTCCCAGTTCATACACCCTCCACTCCATGACTCACCCTGACGTGCGTCTTCCGTCCACCTGTGTCCATCCTTCACTCCCCACAGAAAACATCTCCTCATCCATCCAGTGTCCATCACTATACCATCAGTTAACTCACTTACACTCTAATCACTTTTATAACCATCACTATATCCCCCATTATCACCGTACATATATATTATAATTAAACTACACCCCTCCAATGCAACCTTCCACCGTCTAATCATCACTATTCCTCAATTATCATAATCTTAAAAATTTCCATCACTACTATCCACCATCATTATACTCTACTCGTTTAATTATACCTAAATTACATATCTGGATTCACTATACAACTAATATAAATACAATACACATCTCCTGTCACTAAACATTTTAACATGAATAAACAACATATCAATAAATTCACTACACATCTTCCATCTAGACATATCTACAATCTCTATCATCTTCCATTCTTGCACTGTACATCACGCATCCCTACACTATATATTAACTATCAAAAAAATTTCATCTTTCAATCACATGGGTCTATCACACACACATGTATATGACTACTCACCACACCAAACAAAGTTTGGTTCTTTCTACACATCAATTTATACACCAAACATCACTCATACTATATGTCTATCATTTATTCTACTTCTCAGATACCGTCCAGTATACCTCTAATCACTACACAACTGCCCCAGAAAACAACACATCAGCCCATCACTACCCTAGGGAATCTTCAATCACTTCAGAACATATCTTCAATACACATTTTACTACATCATTACTCTTCATCCAAAACCATACTTCACAATTCACAACTCATCTACAATGATAACACTGCTATCATCAACACTGCTATCATCAACACTGCACACATCTACTTCACTACACATCACTACAAAGTACTTCACTACACCACTACACTGCACAAGTCAGTACTTCATAATTGTCACTACACTTCAGTCATCGCTTCCTGACAATCATTGTTCAGTCATCAGTTGAGTTTCAGTTGATGACTCTGACGAAATATTGTAGAATAAATATCAATTTATATACTATTCCAAATGTACCCCCATAGCCGAGTTGGTAAAGCATCTGACTCTGCAACAAAGAACGTGGGGGTTCGAATCCACCTCCCACCTGTTTGATTATTTTCACCTGAATTCATTGGTGAAGATAATAGTCACAACTAGATCACAATGGGATGAAAACGACGATTGCATTCTAGAGAAATTGAAAATGAAGAAGAACAATTGGAAAATGAGAAAATCCTGCGACAGGACATTCTCCAGAAAGGAAAGAAATCCTTGAACACAATAGAATGTTAACCGCCATGTTTGTTGATCCAAGAGAATAACGACTAAAGCTGATATGAGGAGAGAGCTAAAAAAGACGCTTGGACGAACGCGCCGAAAAAAGTATAAAAGTTACGAGGATCTTGAATTGGAAGGTTTAAGTTCGGAGTAGTGTAATATAAGGACTTTATGTTATTATCTTAGAAGTTTCTTAATTTGTCTGAGGAGTTTATCATGTGTTTGCTATGTAGGAGTTCATGATGATTGAGCTATGCGGATTTTCATGTGTTGCTATGAGAAGATTCTTAATTTTTAAGGAGGAGAGGAAGGAAACCAAACACTCACACCCACACACCCACCCACACACCCCCACACACACACACACACCCAAACTCACACACACACCCACACACACACACACACACACACCCATCACACACACACCACACACATACACACACCACAATCACACACACACACAACACACAACACACACACCACCCACACACCCACACACACACACCCCTACACACCCACAATCACCCACACACACACACAACACACACACACACACACCCACCCACACCCCACACATACCCACACACACACACACACAATCACACACCACAGCCACACACAAACACACCACATCACACACACACCCACCCACATCACACCCACACCCCACCCCCACACACACCCACCCACACCCACACATCACCCACACACATACAAACACACAATCACACACTGAACACACCACACACACACCCACACACACACACACACACACACACACACACACACACACCCCACACACACATACACACACACAGAGAGAAATGTCAACCAGCACCATAATCGAGTAAATTTTCCGCGTTTTAATTTCGCAGCAGAAGCGTGTTCATAGACAAGATCCCAGATGCAGCCACAGTATCTACCGTGGACGTTTTATAATCCCTGGAATGTAGGACGACATTAGTTGCGTTCTATCATGGGATCATTAACGCACGAATATAAATTTTACAAATCGCCAAATAAAAAGAGTTTTTAGTTGAAGAAGTGCAGCAGATGGTTTATATTCTTTGTGGTATATCACAAACCAAGCCCTTTCCATTGAATGTATATCCCAGGTTGTGTTAGAAAAAACCGTCCCCCCCCCCAGGTCATGCAGTCCAGTCAAGATGACGGTTATATTACATATACACTGGTACCTTTTAAGTTTTCAACACTAGATCATAGGTGTACTATACAGATAAATATAAGTTGAACCTAACTGTAAACATCAATTTACAAAGACCAGAATATATGGGTGAAGACTCGCAGCTCCGTGCAGAGTTTACCATAGAGGGGAGAGAGTGGTCCTGGTGTGTGATCAATTGAAGCTCCACACGATATTTTATCAAATGAACTATAGATGCTCAAAACATGAAATGACCAGATCAGTTATAGAAAGACTGATTAATCACTTGAGCTCTGGCTAGCAGGGGCTTCCTACAGTTCAGATGACTGCAAAAACTGGAAAAATGTTCCATAACAGAGAGCTTAACAAGCTGCATTGCTAATAAAGCTCGCCTTGCTCTCGTGAAACGTCACTAGTGCGCTCAGGAGGAAGAAACCCATAAAGTTGCAAATTGGATGGAGTAAAAACGATTATAAAAAGGGGATTATTTTAGTAGATCAAGGACAGAATAAATGTTTTGCAAATTTTAAGAAGTAAAACACTTTGCATGTTAAGAATCTTAGTTTTTAAGACAAGGCATTAAACATTATGATTCGCTGAGAGTGAGATGAAGAACACGTTATACAGTGTTAATGATTCTGAGGTGTATGTGATGAAGAACACGTATAACAGTGTTATGATCTGGTGTGTATGAGAGTGAAGAACACGTTATAACAGTTTTATGATTGCGAGTTTTTGAGTGAAGAACACGTTATAACAGTGTTAATGATTGCTGAGTGTTATGTGAGTGAAGAACACGTTATAACAGTGTTAATGATTGCTGAGTGTATATGTGAGTGAAGAACACGTTATAACAGTGTTAATGATTGCTGAGTGTATATGTGAGTGAAGAACACGTTATAACAGTGTTATATTTGATTTTTTGAATGATCGGTAAGAGTGTGAGGTGAGAACACGTTATAACAGTTTAATGATTACTGAGTGTGTATGTGAGTGAAGAACACGTTATAACAGTGTTAGTGAGTGCTGAGTGTGTATGAGAGTGAAGAACACGTTATAACAGTGTTAATGATTACTGAGTGTGTATGTGAGTGAAGAACACGTTATAACAGTGTTAGTGAGTGCTGAGTGTGTATGAGAGTGAAGAACACGTTATAACAGTGTTAATGATTGCTGAGTGTGTATGTGAGTGAAGAACACGTTATAACAGTGTTAATGATTCTGAGTGTGTATGTTGTGAAGACACGTTATAACAGTGTTTTATGGGTGTTGGTGGTGTGGTATGGAGTGAAGACACGTTATAACAGTGTTAATGATTACTGAGTGTGTATGTGAGTGAAGAACACGTTATAACAGTGTTAATGAGTGCTGAGTGTGTATGTGAGTGAAGAACACGTTATAACAGTGTTAATGATTGCTGAGTGTGTATGTGAGTGAAGAACACGTTATAACAGTGTTAATGATTACTGAGTGTGTATATGTGTGAAGAACACGTTATAACAGTGTTAATGATTGCTGAGTGTGTATGTGAGTGAAGAACACGTTATAACAGTGTTAATGAGTGCTGAGTGTGTATGTGAGTGAAGAACACGTTATAACAGTGTTAGTGAGTGCTGAGAGTGTGAGTGAAGAACACGTTATAACAGTGTTAATAAGTGCTGAGTGTGTGTGATCAGTCTCAACATTGTTAATGTTATGAACACATTATAACATTGTTATAATGTTAAGAACACATAACAGTTCTGAGACTGATGAAGTTGTAACTTGATAAAGTTTATTTTCTTCACCATTATAAATTGTACATACACAGGTATTTCTAGATATTAATATTGGTACTTTAGGTAATATTACTGGTACCTGATGTTTTTTGGTGTGAATGTAGTCGTTCAACAAACATTTCTGTATACTGAGACATTGAACTACAAGATCAGTTAAAATAATGATCTGTAGTGGAACATTTACATGTTTAGCTTAATGTTCTGAATTTGTTAATTATGTTATTATTTAGTGTATTTACATGTGCCACAAACATTCAACTTCTTTAATCTTAACAAGCAAAGTTAGAGAAAAGAGTTTATAATGTCATTTTAACTCCATTGTGCGACTAGAAATTTACATAATTAACAGAAAATTCCTTTGCTATATTAATTACAAAAAGTTTTAATGTTTTAAAAAAAAGGTGATTGATTTGTGCTATTAAAACCAAGGTTGAAGAAAATACATTGTTTGCAGGACAGTGTTTTCATGGTACAACGTTTTGCTCTATGTTGTTCTTTGTTCAGTGACTTGGTCAGTCACTGCACTCTGTGATTCAATGTGTGTTAATGTACTGTTACCACTCCCACACCACTTAGTACTCTTTAACATGTGTGATAGTGTACTCTGCACTCTCCCACACACTCAGCCACACTTTAACACTGTGTAATAATCAGTCAACAATCACACACCACTAAACACATTTTTAACAATGTGCAATATATGTTGTACACTCACACACTCACCTCCAGCATCAAAAACAGCTTCGTATCAGGAACGAAAAAAAAAGGAAAGTTGTTATAGTACATTTGAGGGGGACGTTTGGAGAGATGTGAACACCAAAACACAGCATTGGAGGGGGACCGTTGGAGAGCTGTGAACCCCAACACAGCATTTTGAGGGGGGACGTTGAGAGCTGTGGAACCCCAAAACCAGCATTTCCTCAAAGAGGAACTTAAAACTCTTCAAATGTAGCCTCCCATGGAGCATTATCCATATATGATATTACAACAAATGTTTTAATATCTTTTTATATAGAAAGATGTAATTACAGACAGAGAGGGACACACGGGAATACTGTGATGTGTAAATTACATCCACCGGGTTAGACTAGTACCGTAGTCCAGCCAGAAGAGAAAGAACCTTCCCGACCGGTTACACCCACCATGAGTGAGGCCAGTTATTTTTTAAATTATTTTCTTATATTTATTATGCCATAGTTTTTAATCTGTAAAAATTAATTTATACAAAATTTTTCGTATCTTCTGGTTAACAGTTATAACAGTTTGGTGTATGATATTACCTGGAGAGGAGTTTCGGGGGGGTCAACAGCCCCCCGCGGGCCCGGTCTGTGACCAGGCTCTATATATGGTTTGTTGTTAACTATGTATAACAGCTTGGTTTATGTTTATATGGTGTTACATATGTTAACAGCTTGGTTTATGTTATTTTTGGTGTGTTACTATGTATAACAGCATGATCTCTGTTTCTCTAGTGTTGTTATGCATATTATAAGTGAGCGAATTGTTGTTACAACAAGTTTACTTCACGATGTATAAGAATCTTAGTGAAACAAATTATGTTTATTTGTACCTTATTTGTTTTGTCGGCCTTCATTATATTTTTGTTTCTAACGATAACCAGAGCTCATATCACTGTGTGGTCATTGCATCCCCGTTCTTCTGTCTGTTAAGAAAAGTCACATGATGTACTTGTGTGTGAACTCCAAACAAATAGTGATTTTCCGTCTGGCCTTCGAGCGGAAAAAATGTGAAAATGCTTGAGAGCGCTAAAGTACCTTTACACATTCATTCAAAAATACTTCAAAAAAATATCAGTGCGCTTTGAGAAGAACAAAAGAACATGGTTTAGTGTAGTGTAGTTGCAAGTTACAGCAGTATTGTACAGCTGGTCTGGGGAAGAAGCTTCCCATGGCACCGTAAAAAAAGAATTGTTGGTGATGAAAGATTGAATGTTAAACAATGGGAGAAGGTAGTAAGATCAATGTACAGCGAAAAATTCCAAACACTGAAGTCAAATTAATGAAGTTTTGAAAACTACGAGAAAATATAGGTGAGTACACACGCACGAGCACACGCACACATACATAACACACACACACACACACACACACACACACACACACACACACACACACACACAACACACACACACACACACACACACACACACGCCACATACACACACACATACACACACACACACACACACAACACAACACACACACACACACACACACACACACACACACCTACACACACACACAACAACAACAAGAAATGACCGTGAAGTATGTGAAGAACTCAACAAGAGATTCAAAGAAGTGTTCACAGAGGAGACAGAAGGGACT
>NC_069408.1:71110864-71134813 GCF_026875155.1 Cherax quadricarinatus
TGTGTGTTGTGTGTGTGTGTGTGTGTGTGTGTGTGTGTGTGTGTGTGTGTGTGTGTGTGTGTGTGTGTATGTGTGTATGTGTGTGTGTGTGTGTGTGTGTGTATGTGTGTGTAGGTGTGTGTGTGTGTGTGTGGTGTGTGTGTGTGTGTGTGTGTGTGTGTGTGTGTATGTGTGTGTGTGTGTGTGTGTGTGTGTGTGTGTGTGTGTGTGTGTGTGTGTGTGTGTGTGTGTGTGTGTGTGTGTGTGTATGTGTGTGTATGTGTACTCACCTATTTGTACTCACCTATTTGTGGTTGCAGGGTCGAGTCATAGCTCCTGGCCCCGCCTCTTCACTGATTGCTACTAGGTCCTCTCTCTCCCTGCTACATGAGCTTTATCATACCTCGCCTTAAAACTATGTATGGTTCCCGCCTCCACTACTTCACTTTCTAGACTATTCCATGACTTGACTACTCTATGACTGAAGAAATACTTCCTAACATCCCTTCGATTCATCTGAGTCTTCAACTTCCAATTGTGACCTCTTGTGTCTGTGTCCCATCTCTGGAACATCCTGTCTTTGTCCACCTTGTCTATTCCGCGCAGTATTTTATATGTCGTTATCATGTCTCCCCTGACCCTCCTGGCCTCCAGTGTCGTCAGGCCGATTTCCCTCAACCTTTCTTCGTAGGACAATCCCCGTAGCTCTGGGACTAGTCTTGTTGCAAACCTTTGCACTTTCTCTAATTTCTTGTCGTGCTTGACTAGGTGTGGATTCCAAACTGGTGCTGCATACTCCAGTATGGGCCTGACGTAGATGGTGTACAGTCTTAAACGAATCCTTACTGAGGTATCGAAACGCTATCCGTAGGTTTGCCAGGCGCCCGTATGCTGCAGCAGTTATCTGATTGATGTGCGCCTCAGGAGATATGCTCGGTGTTATACTCACCCCCAGATCTTTTTCTTGAGTGAGGTTTGCAGTCTTTGGCCATCTAAACTATATTGTGTCTGCGGTCTTCTTTGCCCTTCCCCAATCTTCATGACTTTGCATTGGCAGGGTTAAATTCAAGGAGCCAGTTGCTGGACCAGGCTTGTAGCCTGTCCAGATCTCTTTGTAGTCCTGCCTGATCCTCGTCCGATTCGATTCTTCTCTTTAAATTCACATCGTCTGAAAACAAGGAATTCTGAGTCTACCCTTCCCGTTATGTCGTTCACGTTTTCCAAGACAGAAAGGTCCTGGGACTGACCCTGTGGAACCCGTTTGTCACGGGGCCCCCTTAAACCCCTCGTCGGTACCAGACTCGTTTTTCCCCCCTGTCAGATATTTTCTGACCCTTTGCGGCCCCTTTTCCTGTGGTGTGTGGTGGGTGTGTGTTGTGGTTTGTGTGTGTGTTTTTGGGGGTGTGGTGTGTGTGTGTGTGTGTGTGTGTGGTGTGTGTGTGGTGTGTGGTGTGTGGTGTGTGTGTGTGTGTGGGTGTGGTGTTGTGTGTGGTGTGTTGTGTGGTGTGTGTAGTGTGTGTGTGTGTTGTGTGTGTGGTGTGTGTGTTGTAGGGTGTGGAGGGGTGTGTGTGTGTGTGTTTGTTGTGTGTGTGGTGGGTGGTGTGTGTGTGTGGGTGGTGTGGTGTGTGGGTTAGGTGTGTGTTGTGTGTGTGTGTGTGTAGGTTGGTGGTTGTGGGTGCTTGGGGGTTTTGGGTGGTGTGTGTGTAGGTTGTGGTGGTGGAGGTGTGTTGTGGGGGTGTGTGTCGGTGTGTTTTTGGAGTGTGCGTGTGTGTGTGTACTCCCTTTGTACTCCCCTTTTGGGGGTTGCGGGGGTCGAGTCCGAGTCCTGGCCCGCCCTTCACTGTGTGTGTGGTTGTGTGTGTGTGTGTTGTGTGTGTGATGTCGGGTGTGGTTTGTTTGTGGGTTGTGTGTGTGTGTGTGTGTGTGTGTGTGTGTGTGTTGAGGGAAGTGAAAAATGAGAATAAAGACAAACTTGTTTAAAAATTTTTTTTAAAAAATTATTTTTACCTAAATTATATCTGCATAATATAATTCATAATTTTGTCTTCTTTACCTACCCAAAGTGTCTCAAACTGTAATTTTTCCTGCCCCAAAAGTGTCTCAAATAGTAACTTTACCTGACCCCAAGTGCCCAAAAATAGTAACTTCCCCTGCCCACAAGGCCCAAATAGAATTTTCCTGACCCAAAAAGTGTCTCAAACTAGAATTTACCTACCCACAAGGTCTCAAACTAGTAACTTTACCTGACCCAAAAGTGTCTCAAACTAGAAACTTTCCTGCCCAAAAGTGTTCAAATAGTAATTTACCGACCCACAAGGTCTCAAACTGTAACTTTACCTACCCACAAGTGTCTCAAACTATAATTTACCTGACCCACAAGTGTCTCAAACTAGAACTTTACCTGACCCACAAGTGTCTCAAACTAGCAACTTTACCTGACCCAAAAGTGTCTCAAATAGTAACTTTACCGACCCCCAAGTTCTAAAAACTAGAAAAATTTTCCTGCCCACAAGTGCTCAAACAGAAATTTTTACCTGCCCCCAAAGTGTCTAAAACTAGAAATTCCCTGACCCACAGTGCTCAAATAGAAAACTTTCCCCTCCCCCACATGTTCAAATAGCAACTTTCCTGCCCCACAAGTGTCTCAAACTAGCAACTTTCCCTGACCCACAGTGTCTAAAAAGTAACTTTATGCCCCAAAAGTGTCTCAAACAGTATTTTACCGACCAAAGGGTTCCCCTAGAACTTTCCCTGACCCTCAAGTGTCTAAAACTAGTAACTTTACCCGCCCCCACAAGTGTCTCAAACTAGTAACTTCCCGACCCAAAAAGTGTCTCAAACTAGCAACTTTACGACCCAAAAGGTCAAAAAAACAAAAACTTTACCGCCCAAAAGTGCCCTAAAAACTAGTAACTTTCCCCTGACCCCAAAAGTGTTCAAATAGAATTTTACCTGCCCCCACAAGGTCTAAAACTAGTTTTTTACCTGCCCACGTTTCTAAACTAGTAATTTTTACCTGACCCACAAGTGTCTCAAACTAGAAACTTTACCTGACCACAAGTGTCTAAAACTAGAATTTCCCTGACCCAAAGTGCCAAAAACTAGTAACTTTCCCTGACCCACAGGGTGTCTCAAATATAACTTTACCTGCCCAAAAGGGTTCCAAACTAGAACTTTACCTGACCCACAAGGTCTAAAACATAACCCTACCCAGTGTTTGTTTTTACCTGACCCACAATGTCTCAAATAGTAATTTACCTGCCCACGGTGTCTAAAACTATAATTTTACCGACCCACAAGTGTCTAAACAGCAACTTTCCCTGCCCACAAGTGTCAAAAAAACTAGTAACTTTCCCTGACCCAAAAGGTCTCAAATAAAAATTTTACCTGAGCCAAAAAGTGTCTAAAACTAAACTTTACCTGACCCACAAGTGTCTAAAACAGAATTTTCCCTGACCCAAAAGTGTCTCAAACTAGTAACTTTCCCTGACCCACAAGTGTCTAAAATAGCAATTTTACCTAACCCACAAGTGTCTCAAACTATAACTTTACCACCCACAAGTGTCTCAAACAGCAACTTTACCTCCCCCAAAGTGTCCAAATGCAATTTACTACCCACAAGTTCTAAAAATAAAATTTTGCCTGACCCACAAGGTCAAAAACTATAACTTTCCCTGCCCCAAAAGGGTTTCAAAAAAACTTAACTTTCCCTGCCCAAAGGTCTAAAACTTTTTAACTTTTCAAAACCTTTTTAATGGATGTCTTAAAATACCGAAAAACCAACTTCTTCATCAAAATATTGAATTATATAAAAGTTTCTATTTACCCACTTTTAGGTAGCTGATTGTTTTTCTATTCCCAAAGTTTTCGATTTTTTTTTTTAAAAGACAAACATAATTTTAAAAACCGTGAGTTAGGGCATATATGGACGGGTAAAAAATTTGTGTAATGCGTGCGTGTGTTGTGTGTGGGTGGGTGTGGTTGTGTGTGTTGTTGTGTGTTGTGTTGTGTGTGGTGTGTGTGGTGTGTGTGTGGTGTGTGTGGGTGGTTGTTACCTTTTTGTCCTAGGAAATTTCGATTAGACTAGGCTTTTGTATATGAGTAGTGTGTGTTTGTGAGTGTGGTGTTTTTGGTGTGTGTGTGGTGTGTGTGTGTGTGTAGGTGTGTGTGTGTGTGTGTGTGGGGGTTTTTGTGGTTGGTTGTGTGTGTTTTACCATTTTGCCCCTGGGCACATGTCGATTAGCCTGGGCCCCTGTTGTATATGATACGTGGGTGTGTGGGGTGTGTGTGTAGTGTGGTGTGTGTGTGGCTCATGTGGCAGTTTTACGAGTGTATAAATGATTTGAAACCAACAAGCTTCTTTTAAAAAAAAATGGCAAATGAGTGAAAAAAACAAGTGATGTGTATTTAAAGTAAGTTTACTTGGTACAAGTACATGTAAAAACATTCACAATTATCATACTTTTAAACGAATTGAAAAATTACCCAGGAAAACCCCAAAAAAGTCGATAAAGGCCCTTATTAACATTTGACGGCGCTTGTAACTGATCGTTTTCCAAAAAATAAGACAAATAACAAAATAAAAAACGAAGTTTAATACTTATTACAGTTATTAAAAAAACATTCACAAATGACTTAAGTGCTTTTAACACAAAAAAAAAACTTATTTTTAAATGTTGATGAAATTGTGAAATATAAATGAACCCCCAAAATTTTCACTGAGTGGCCAGGCCCTTGGTGGGCGAACGGAGGGACGGGCTGGTCTGGTGATCTACGTTCTGATGTCTTGGTGGTGTAACAAAGGACGCAGTTTCCTGTGTGTTCCCCTCCGTAATTCCACCCCCGGGACAGTCTTCCCGTAACCAGCTAAAAAAGGCCTCGTTCTCACTGGCTAGATCACGGAGGTGGCTGAGCTGACTTCGGGATAGAAAAACCCTGGGGAAAGGTGGACGGAAGTTTCCCTAAGGGAAGGGAGGGGGGGGGAGACATCCGGGGGCCCAGGATGGTTTCCCTGGGCACATGGCCCGGGGGGAAAGGCGAGGATCCTTTGGGGAAGGGGGAAAAGGGAAAGAATTCTGAAGGCGGACAGATGGACCCGGACACGCGGACCCGGGGGGGGGGGTGCAAGGGTTGGGGTGTGGGGGAAGTGGGGAAGGGGGGCCCCTGGCGCCCACAAGGTGGCCCGGGAACACGGCCCGGGGGGGGGGAGTGCAAGGTTGGGTGTGGGGGTGTGGGGAAAAGGGGGGGAGCCCTGGCGTCACAAAGTGAACTCGGGAACCCGGCCCCGGGGGGGGGTGCAAGGTTGGGGTGGGGGGGAAGTGGGGAAGGGGGGCACCGGGCCCTTCGCAAGGTGAACCCCTGGAACCACGCCCGGGGAGGTGAAAGGTTGGGGGTGTGGGGGAAGGGGGGAAAGGGGGGGAGCACCGGGCCCTTTTCCCCAAGGGTAAAAAAAAGGTATCACCGGCCGTCGAGGGGACCCTGGGGAAGTGGGGAAGGGAAAAGCCTGGGGGGACACAGGCGGATCCTGGCACGCGGCCGGGGAAAAAGACGAAAAAGGACACTCCCGGCCGCCGAGGAGACCCGGTTTAAAAGGCGCCCAGAGTAACCATTAGAAATAAAGTGGGGGCCCCTTGATAAAAATGAAAGAAGTTTTTTTTAAAACCTCAATTACTTGATCTGAGAAAGATTTCCTAACGGGTTGGGAAAACAGAAATGTCGATTGGTACGTTGATTGACTTAAACATTTAATAAACTTTTGATCAGAAAGGGAACCCATATTGAACACTGTGATCGGGAAAATGAACGTTCCTTGAACATTCAAATAAAACGAAAAATTTTGTTCACTCTTTATAGACACACAAAATGTGGAGGGTTGGAAGTGGTTGGGGAAGAGCGGTTGTGATAAGCTGAAGTGAGCTGAAGATGGTGAAGATGGTTTTTGAAGATGGTTTGAAGACGGGGGGAAAATGTATTGTTTGAAGCGAGTTAAAATTTTTTATATTTTAATGAGATTTATAGTAAAGGAATTAATAAACTGTGTTTTAAATTTCTTGGCCACAAAGTACAACACAGATTAAATTAGATGAAAAAAAGAAAACATTTTTGTGACAAATTGTTTTGGTCAGCCAGGTTTTGTTGCCTCTTTTTTTCTCTTCCATTGTGTTGTGTCTATTTTTGATGTGACCTACATCTTTAATCCCATACCGGGCCTTTTTATAGGCCATACCGGTATTTATATCTATACCAGGTCATTTATATGCCATCAGGGTTTCTCTATGCCATACCGATCATTCTTATATGCCATACCGGTCTTTCATAGCTTCCAGGCCATTCTTACATGCCTACCCCGGGCATCCTTATTCCCCATATGGTCAAACTTATACCTTTCCAAGTCTCTTTATACAACACCGTTCATCCTTATATCCATACCTGGGGCAAATATTCCCTACCAAGTACCTTTTTCACAACCAGTTCATCCTTATATCCCCTACCCGGTAAAAACCCTTTTAAACACTTTCCTATCCTTAAAACCAACCCGGGCCCCCTTATATCACACACCCGATCATCCTTATATCGCCAAACCCGATCATCCTTTTATCCCAAAACCCGCAACCTTATATCCCCTACCCGGTCATCCTGGTTTTGGGGGAGTGTGGAAAAGGGGGTGGATGAGTGTACGGGGGGGCGGGGGAGTTGGGGCAGGGGGTGAAAGGGTTTGGGGTGCGGTGGAGGATTGTTTTGGGTGTTGGAAGGTGTAGATGGTTGTGAGGATGGGAGGTGTGGTGGGGGGTGTGGGGAAACTTGGGGAGGGGTGTGGACTGTGGGGGAGAGTGTGGGGCTTGGGGGAGGAGTGTGGACTGTGGTGGAGGGTTGGGGCTGGGTGGAGGGATGTGGAATGGAGGTGGAGGGTTTGGAGGGGTTGTGAGGAGTATGAAGGGGTGGGTTTTGGGGGAGTGTGGATGATGGGGAGAGTGTTCAAGGGTGTTGGAGAAGTGGTAGGGTGTAAGGTGTGGGGGGGTGGAAATGGTTTTGGAGAGTGTGGAGGGGTGGTGGACAGTGCGGAGGGGTGGTGGGGTTTGGGGGGGTGGTGGAAATTTTGAAGGGGTGGAGGAGGGTGTGGAGTGGTAGAGGGGGTTTTGGAGGGGTGGTAGAGGAGTGTGGAGGGGTGTTGTTACGTTTTGAGTCTTTTTCAGGGGGAGCCCCGTTATAACAAAGGTGATCAGAGAGGAGCCCGTTAGTAACAACGGGGTTCAGAGAGGAGCCCCCTTGTAACAACAGGTGATCAGAGAGGGCCCCGTTTGTAAAACGGTGATCAGAGAAAGCCCCCTTAGTAACAAAACAGGGGATCAGAGAGGGGCCCCGTTAGTAAAAAACAGGGGAAGTCCACTTTGGTCTTCTTACTCTTTTTAAAACAAAATATAATATAAGACAAAAAAATTCTTAATGCTTTATCTGGTTTTATTCAGTATAAAACTAAAATTAAGGCACTTAGGGAGTGTGGAGTAGTATGAACGGGGTGGAGGGGGGGTGGGGGTGTGGAGTATAGTAACGAGTGCGGGGGGGTGGGGGAGGAGTGTGGGGTAGTGTAACGAGTGGGAGGGGTGGGGGAGGAGGTGGAGTAGTAGTGAACGGTGCGGAGGGGTGGTGGAGGATGTGGAGTAGTAGTGAACGAGTGTGGAGGGGTGGGGGGGGAGTGTGGAGTAGTAGTGAACGAGTGCGGAGGGGTGGGGGGGGAGGGGTTGGAGTAGTTTTGTGAACGAGTGCGGAGGGGTGGTGGAGGAGTGGGGTAGTAGTGAACGAGTGCGGAGGGGTGGTGGGGGAGTGTGGAGTAGTAGTGAACGAGTGCGGGGGGGTGGTGGGGAGTGGGAGTAGTAGTGAAAAGAGTCGGAGGGTGGTGGAGGAGTGTGGAGTTGTGAACGAGTGCGGAGGGGTGGGGGGGAGTGGGATATATGAAAGAGGCGGAGGGGGGGTGGAGGAATTTTTGGAGTAGAAATGAACGAGTGGGGGGGGTGGTGGAGGAGTGTGGGTTGTAGGAAAGAGTGCGGAGGGGGGGTGGGGGGTGTGGAGTAGTAGTGAACGAGTGCGGGGGGTGGTGGAGGAGTGTGGGGGTAAAAATCCCCCCCCCCCAAAATTTATAGTGAACGATGCGGAGGGGGGTGGAGGATGTGGAGTATAGTGAAAGAGTGGGAGGGGGGGTGGAGGAGTGTGGAGTAGTAGTAACGAGTGGGAGGGGGGGTGGGGAGGGGGGGAGTAGTGTGAACGAGTGGGAGGGGGGGGGAGGAGTGTGGAGTAGTAGGAGATGGGAGGGTGGTGGAGGGGTGTGGAGTAGTGTGAAAGGTCGGAGGGGGGGTGGAGGAGTGTGGGGAAGTAGTGAACGAGTGGGAGGGGTGGTGGAGGATGTGGGTATAGTGAAGGGGGAGGGGTGGTGGAGGAGTGTGGAGTAGTAGTGAACGATGCGGAGGGGTGGTGGAGGAGGGGTGGAAAAAGTGGGGGGGGGGGAGAGTGGGGAAAGGTGCGGGGGGTGGTGGAGGAGTGTGGATAGTAGGAACGAGTGCGGGGGGGGGGGAGGGGTGTGGGGTGTAGTGAACGGTGGGAGGGGTGGGGGGAGGATGTGGAGTAGTAGGAACGAGTGCGAGGGGTGGTGGAGGAGTGTGGAGTAGTAGTGAAGAGTGTGGAGGGGTGGTGGAGGAGGTGGAGAGTAGGGAACGAGTGGGAGGGGTGGGGGGAGGGTGTGGAGTAGAGTGAACGATGGGAGGGGGGGTGGAGGGTTGGGGTAGTATGACGAGTGTGGAGGGGTGGTGGGGATGTGGAGTAGTGTGAAAGGGGTGCGGAGGGTGGTGGAGGAGTGTGGGGTGTAGTGAACGAGGGGAGGGGGGTGGGGAGTGTGGAGTTAGGAAAGGTGGGAGGGTGGTGGGGGAAATGTGGAGTAGTAGTAACGGTGGGGGGGGGGTGGTGGAGGGGGTGTGGGTATATGAACGAGTGGGGGGGGGTGGTGGAGGAGTTGGGGTAGTAGTAAAGAGTGCGGGGGGGTGGTGGAGGAGTGTGGAGTATAGTGGAGGAGTGTGGAGGGGTGGTGGAGGTGTGTAGGGGTGGGGAGGGTGGGGCGGTAGTAAAGGGTGTTGAAGGGGGGGAGATATTGAGGGGTGGTGGGTGTTTGAGGGGTAGTGCAGGAGTGTGGTTGGGTATTGGAGGAGTGTGCAGGGTTGTGGATGAGTGTGCTTTGGGGGTGGAGGAGTGTGAACAGGGGGTGAAGGAGTGTGGAGGGTTGGTGGAGGGTTGTGGGGAGTTTTGAGAGGTGGTTTGGTGGTTGAGGAGTGTGAATGGTGGAGGAGGTATAGTTGTGGTGGAGGGTGTGGAAAGGGGTGTATAAGGGGAGGAGTGCTGGAGGGTGTGGAGGATAGGTGAAGGAGTTTGAAGAATGGAGGAGAATGGGGAGGAATGGTGGAGAGTGTGTGAGAAGCTTTGAGGGGTGGTGGAGAATGTTGGGGGGAGGTGGAGGAGTGTGGAGTTGTGGTCAAGGAGTATGAAGGGGTGGTGGAGGAGTGTGAAGTGATGGTGAGTGTTCAAGGGTCGTGAAGGAGTGTGGAGGAGTGTAAAGGGGTGATGGAGGAGTGTTGAGGAGTGTGGAGCGGTGGTGGAGGATGTGGAGGGGTGATGGGGAGTGTGCAGGGGTTGTGGAGAAGTGTGAAGCGGTGGGGGAAAGTGTGGAGCGATGGAAGAAAGTGTGGAAAGTGGTGGAGGAGGGGGTGGAGGGGTGGTGGAGGATGAGGAGGGTTTGTTAAGTGTGGATGGGTGGTGGAGGAGTGTGGAGGGTGGTTGGAGTGTGGAGGGGTTGTTGAGGAGTGTGGAGGATGGTGGGGAGTGTGGAGGAGCGGTGGAGTGTGGATGGTTGGTGGAAAATTGTGGGGTTGTTAGGAGTTTGGAGGAGTGGTGGAGGAGTTTGGAGTGGTTGTAAGGAGTTGGTGGAGTGGTTGGAAGAAGAGGGGGAGGTGAGGGAGGAGTGTGAACGGTGGTGTTATGGTCGGAGTGTTTGGAGGAGTGTTGGAGAGGTGGTGAATAAAGTGTGGAGGGTGGTAAGGAGTGTGAGGGGAGGTGAAGGAGTTTTGAGGGATGGAAGAGGAGTGTGGGGGGTGGTGGAGGAGTGTGGAAAAGCTAGAGGGCGGTGGGAGGGTGTGAAAGGGAGGTTTAGGAGTGTGGAGGGGTGGTCGAGAATTGAATGGGTTTTGGAGGAGTGTGGTGGAGTGTGGAGGGGTGGGAAGGACTGTGGGGGGTGGTGGAGGTTTTGTGGAGGAGTGGGTAGTGTGGAGGGTGGTGGAAATTGTTGAGGGGTGGAGGGGAGTGTGGAGAGTGTGAGGGTGTTGTGGTGGTGGAGGTGTGGAGGGGGTGACGAGTTAGGTTGGTTAGGTTAGATTAGGTTAGGTTAGGTTAGGTTAGGTTAGGTATTAGGTTCGGTTCGGTTAGGATCGGTTTGGGTTTTGGTTAGGTTTAGATGGGTTTTAGTTAGGTTTTAGGTTAGGTTAGATTGGTTAGTTAGGTTAGGTTAGTTAGTTTTGGTTAGGTTAGGTTGGTTGTTTAGTTAGGTTAGGTAGGTTTGGTTAGGTTAAAAGGTTAGGTTAGGTTAGGTTAGGTTAGGTTCGGTTCGGTTCGGTTAGGATCGGTTGGTTAGGTTAGGGTAGGTTAGGTTAGGTTAGGTTAGGTTCGGTTAGGTTAAGTTAGGTTATTTAGGGGTTTCTTTTCCCTTACAAACAAAAAAGTACTTCAAAACACTTAAATCTAAATTATCTTCACTCCACAACTGCAAAGTCAGATTCTTCTACACTGCACAAGTCAAGTACTTCACTAAAACATACTCTGCAAAGTCAGTACTTCACTACACTGCAAAAGCCCATTCTCAACACCCACACACTGCACAAAGTCAGTACTTCACTACATCACTCCCACTGCACAAGTCAGTAACTTCACTAACCCTACACGCACAAGTCAGTACTTCACAAACCCCACTACACTGCAAAAGCAGTACTTCACACACCATTTAAACTGCACAAGTCAGTACTTCATACACCCCAAACTGCACAAGCCAGTACTTACTACCCCACTACACTGCAAAAGTCAGTACTTCACTACACCACTACACTGCACAAGTCAGTACTTCACTACACCACTACACTGCACAAGTCAGTACTTCACTACACCACTACACTGCACAAGTCAGTACTTCACTACACTGCACAAGTCAGTACTTCACTACACCACTACACTGCACAAGTCAGTACTTCACTACACCACTACACTGCACAAGTCAGTACTTCACTACACCACTACACTGCACAAAGTCAGTAACTTCACTACCCACTACACTCCCACAAGTCAGTACTTCACTACACCACTACACTGCACAAGTCAGTACTTCACTACCACACACGCACAAGCCAGTACTTCACTACACCACTACACTGCCAAGCAGTACTTCACTACCCCATTACACTCCCAAAAGTCAGTACTTCACTACACCACTACACTGCAAAAAAAGTCAGTACTTCACTACACCACTACATGCACAAGTCAGTAACTTCACTACACCACTACACTGCACAAGTCAGTACTTCACTACACCACTACATGCAAGTCAGTACTTCACTACACCACTACACTGCACAAGTCAGTATTTCATAATTGCACTACATTTCCCAGTCATGTTTCCCTGACAATCATTTGTTCAGTCATCAGTTGGTTTCATTGATGACTCTGACAAAATATTGTGAAAAAAATATCAATTAATATACTTTTCCCAAAACTTTTACCCCCATAGCCGATTTGGAAAAGCATCCGACTCTGCCACAAAGAACGTGGGTTCGAATCCCACCTCCACCTGTTTGATTATTTCACCTGTTTGATTATTTCACCTGAATTCATTGTGAAGAGTATTAGTCACATCTAGATCACAATGGATGAACAACGGACGATTGCTTCTAGAGGAAATTAGAAAATGGAAGAAGAAAATGGAAAAATGAGGGAAAAACCTGCGGCAGGAAATTCTCCAAGAAAGGAAAGAAATCCTTGAACACAATTTGAATGTTAACAGCAATGTTTGTTGATCAAAAGAATAAAGTCATACAAGTGATATGAAGGAGAGAGCTAAAAAAGAGCTTGGAAGAAACAAGAAAAATGTAATAAGAAGTTACGAGGATCTTGAATTGAAGGTTTAAGTTGTTAGGAGTAAATTGTAATATAAGGAATTTATGTTATTATTATTAGAAGTTTCTTATGTTTTTATGAGGAGTTTCATTGTGTTGCTATGAGGAGTTTCATGTGTTGCTATGAGAAGATTCTTAAATTTTTTAAAGAGGAGAGGAAGGAATAACAAACACTCACACACTCACAAAACACACACAAACACACACCCCACACACACACACACCACACACACACACACACACAATCACACACACACACACACACCACACACACACACACACACGCATTACACGCACACACACACACACACACACACACCCCACACACACACACACACACCACACACCCCAAAGCACACACACACACCCCCCACACACCCCCTGGTCCAGCAAAAGGCTTCTCGAATTTAATCCTGCCAAATGCAAAGTCATGAAGATGGGGGAGGGGCACAGAAGACCACAGACAGAGTATAGGGTAGGTGGCCAAAGACTGCAAACCTCAAATCAAGGAGAAAAATCTTGGGGTGAGTTTTACCCCCGAGCATGTCTCCGGAAGCACACTTTAAAACAGATAACTGCTGCAGCATATGGGCCTGGCAAACCTGAGAACAGCATTTTCCGATACCTTAGTAAGGAATCATTCAAGACACTGTACACCGTGTATGTCAGGCCCATACTGGAGTATGCAGCACCTGTTTGGAACCCGCACTTGATAAAGCACGTCAAGAAACTAGAGAAAGTACAAAGGTTTGCGACAAGGTTAGTTCCAGAGCTAAGGGGAATGTCCTATGGGGGAAAGATTAAGGGAATTCGGCCTGACCACACTGGAGGGACAGGAGGGTCAGGGGAGACATGGATAACGACATATAAAATACTGCGTGGAATAGACAGGGGGACAAAGACAGGATGTTCAAGGGAGGGGAACAGAAAAACAAGAGGCACAATTGGAAGTGAAGACACAATGAGTCAGAGAGATAGTAGGAAGTATTTCTTCAGTCATTGAGTTGTAAGGCAGTGGAATAGCCTAGAAAATGACCGTTAGTGGAGGCAGGAACCATTACCACAGTTTTAGAGAGGTTGATAAAAAGCTCATGTAGCGGGAGAAGAGTGGGCCTAGTAGCAACGGTGAAGAGGCGGGGCCAGGAAGCTAGGGACTCGACCCCTGCAACCACAAATAGGTGAGTATCAAATAGGTGAGTGAGTACTCACACACACACACACACACCACCACACACACACACAAACCCACACACACACTCCTCACACACACTCAAAGACAGGATGTTCCAGAGATTGGAACAGTAACAAGAGGGACACAGTTGGAAGCTGAAGACACAGATGAATCAACAGGGATGTTAGGTAGTATTTCTTCTGCCACAGAGTAGTCAGTAAGAGGAATAGTTTGGAAGCGATGTTGTGGAGCAGGATCCATACATAGCTTTAAGCAGAGGTTTTGATTAAAGCTCACGGCTCAGGGAGAGTGACCTAGTGCGAGCAGTGAAGAGGCGGGGCCAGGAGCTCGGGACTCGACCCCCGCACCTCACTAGGTGAGTACAACTAGGTGAGTACACACACCACAACTACACACACACTCTAAAGTGAAAGTAAATGTCAATGATCAACATAATCGAGTAAATTTCAGTTTTCATTTCGTCAGCAGAGTCGTGTAATAGACAAGGTCAAGATGCAGCCACAGTATCTCGTGGGGAGTTTTTATAATCCCTGAATGTCGGATGACATTAGTTGTGTTTCTCATGGGATATTAATGACGTATTATAAATACAATCGCCAATAAAAATGTTTGTGTGTTGAAGTGCAAACCAGATTGTTTATTCTTTGTGGTTTAATCACAAAGCCAAGCACTTTCCATTGAAGTGTATGTACAGGGTTGGGTTTTACGTCAGGTCAGTGCAAGTCAGTCAAGATGACGATTATATACATAAACAAATGGTACTTTTAGTTTCAAAACACTAGATCTAGGGTTGTACTATATGCGATAAATTTAAGTTAAGCCTAACTGTAAAACATTTCATTTACAAAGAGAATTATGTGAAGACTCTCAGCTCCTGCAGTCGTTTACCATAGAGGTGAGAGAGTGTCTGCTGATTGATATTTGATGCTCCACACGTATATTTTATTCATTATGAAATATTAGATGGTTTGCAAAACTTGGAATGAACCAGATCCAGTTATAGAAAGACTGATTAATCACTTGAGCTCTGGCGAGCAGTGCTTCCTACCAGTTCAGATGACGGGCAACAAAACTGGAAAAAAATGTTCCCTATCAGAGAGTTTTCTAACAAGCTGCATTGCCAATTAAAGCTGCCCTTGCTATCTGATGCCAAGTCACATATTGCACTCAGGAGGAACCGTTAAACCATAAATGTTAGGCAGAAATATTTGGGAATGAGAGGTAATAAAAACTTGATTAGAAAAAAAAGGGGGATTCAATTCCTTAGATCAAGAATCTATTGGACAGAATGAAGATGTTTTCTTCTGAAACGACATTCTTAAGCAAGTAAAAACCAATCTACTGGCTGCCCCCTTATGAAGAATTGTTAGGTTTTAAAGCATTCGTGAGGAACCCACGTTTATACAGTGTTATGATTGCGGAGTTGTATATTGTGAGTGAAGAACACTTTATAACAGTGTTATTGAGTGCTGAATGTGTATGTGAGTGAAGAACACGTTATAACAGCGTTAATGATTACTGAGTGTGTATGTGAGTGATGAACACGTGATTACAGTGTTAATGAGTTGAGAGTCGTGGAGTGAGTGAAGAACACGTTATAACTGTGATAATGAAGGTTGCTGGAGTCGTGAGTGAAGAACACGTTATAACGCTGTTAATGAGTGCTGTGAGTGTGAAGTGAAGAACACGTTAGAACAGTGTTAATGGTTGCTGAGTGTGTATGTGAGTGAAGAAACGTTTATAACACTGTTTAATGAGTGCGAGTGTGTATGTGAGTGAAGAACACGTTATAACAGTGTTAATGAGTGCTGAGTGTAATTTATGAGTGAAAAGAACACGTTATAAAACACTGTTAATGATTACTGGTGTGTTATGTGAGGTGAAGAAACACGTTATACCAGTTTTAATGAGTGCTGAGAGTTGTGAGTGAGTGAAGAACACGTTATAACAGTGTTAATGAGTGTTGAGAGTCGTGAGGTGAAAGAACACGTTATAACACTGTAATGATGTGCTGGTGTTTATGTGAGTGAAGAACACGTATTATAACAGTGTTATTGAGTACTGAGTGTGTATTGTGAGTGAAGAACACGTTATAACACGGTTAATGATTACTGGTGTATATGTGAGTGAAGAACACGTTATAACCATGTTAATGTTACTGAGTGTATATGTGAGTGAAAAGAACACGTTATAATCATGTTATTGATTATGAGAGTGTGTGTGATCAGTCTCAAAATTGTTATAATGGTTTAGATTACACATAAAACAGTTCTGAGACTGTCAAGTTATAACTGTTAAGTGTATTTTCTTCACCATTATATAACTGTTCATCAACACAGTGTATTTCCTCAGATATTAATATTTGGCTACTTTAGGTAATATGTACTGGTACTGTTGTGTTGCAGGCAGGGACATTGTTCAGTCGTTCAAAAACATTTCTCTGCATCACCCTGAAAACATTGACTACAAGATCAGTTAGAAATAACGTATTGGTAGTAGAACATTTACATGTTACACTTATTGTTCAGGAATGTGGTTATTTATGTGTTCGTATTCGAGTGTATTTACGGGGTCAGCCAAACATTCCAACTTCTTGAATCTTAAGAAGTCAAAGATTCGGAAAAGTGTTTTATAATGTCATTTTTTACTCCATTGTGCAGACGGGAAATTACAATAATTACACAGAAAACTTCCTTTGCTATATTTAAATTACAAATTATTATGTTTTAAAAAATTGGTGTGATTTGTGCTATTTAAAAAGGTGAAGAAAAGACATTGGTTTTGCGGAAAGTGTTTTGATGGAACAATGTTTTGATCTATGTTGAGCTTGTTCAGTAACTTGGTCAGTCAATGCAGCTCTGTTTCATTGTGTGTTAATGTACTGCTACACACCCATACCCACTCAGTATTCTTTAAACAATGTGTGATAGTGTAAATCTGCACGCTCACACCACACTCAAACACCCTTTAAACTGTGTATTAATCAGCTCAACACTCATACACCCACTAAACACTTTATAACAATGTGCTTTTATATGTTGTACACTCACGCACTCAGTAACAAAACAGCTTCGTATCAGACGAATTAAAAAAATGAAGTTGTTTTATAGTACATTTTTGACGGGGGACGTACGTTGAGAGCTGTGACCCCAAACCACAGATTTCCTCAAAGAGGAACTTAATCTTCAAATGTAGCTCCCCATGAGAGCATTACCATATATGAATATTACAACCAAATGTTTGAATATCATATATACAGATACAGATGTACTTACAGAGTGGGACAAACAGAATCTGTGCTGTGTAAATACATCCTCCGGGTAGACTCGTACGTTTAGTCAGCCCTGAAGAGAAGACTTCCCGTCCTGTTACACCACCATGGTGAGGCCAATATTTTGAATTATTTCTTATATTTATATGCTTAGTTTTTAATCTGTTAAAAATTAATTTATGCACCTTTCGTTTATCTTTAAGTTAACATGTTATATCTGATTGGTTTATGTATATATGGTGGTACTATGTTTATAACAGCTTGGTTTTTGTATTATGGTAGTTACTATGTATAACAGCTTGGTTTATGTATATTATGGTGTTACTATGTATAACAGCTTGGTTTATGTATATATGTGTTAACTATGTATAACAGCTTGGGTTATGTATATATGGTGTTACTATGTATAACAGCATTGGTTTATGGTATATTTGGGTTACTATGTATAACTGCTTGGTGTAAGTTCTATATGGTTGTTACTATGTATAACAGCTTGGTTTCTGTACTATATGTGTTTACAATGTATAACAGCTTGGTTTAAGTATATATGGTGTTATATGATAACAGCTTGGTTTATGTATATATGGGGTTACTATGTATAACAGCTTGGTTTATGTATATATGGTCGTATATGTATAACAGCTTCGGTTTTTTTGTATATATGGAGTTACTATGTATAACGCCGTGGTGTAAGTATATATGGTGTTCTATGTAAACAGCTTGGATTATGTAATATGGTGTTATATGTATAACATGCTTGGTTTATGTATATATGGTGTTAATATGTATAACAGCTTTGGCCCCCCCCCCCCCCCACACCCCACCCCCCCCCCGTAAGTATATATGGTGTTACTATGAATACAGCTTGGTTTATGTATATATGGTGTTACTGTTGTATAACGCTTGGTTTATGTATATATGGTGTTACTATTATAACAGCTTGGTTTATGTATATTTGGTTGTTTCTATGTATAACAGCTTGGTTTATGTTATATGTGTTACTATGGTATATCAGCTTGGTTTATGTTTATATGGTGTTACTTGTTAAACAGCTTGGTTTATGTATATATGGTGTTACTTATGTATAACAGCTTGGTTTATGTAATATATGGAGTTACTATGTATAACAGCTTGGTGTAAGTATTTATGGTGTTATATGTATAACAGCTTGGGTTTATGTATATATGGTGTTACTATGTATAACAGCTTGGTTTATGGTATTAATGGTGTTATATGTATTAACAGCTTGGTTTATGTATTATATGGTGTTACTATGTATAACAGGCTTGGTTTATGTATATATGGTGTTCACTATGTATAACAGCTTGGTTTATTGTATATATGGTGTTACTATGTATAACTATGCTTGGTTTATGGTATATATGGTGTTACTATGTATAACAGCTTGGTTTATGTATTATGGTTGTTTACTAATGTTATAACAGCTTGGTTTATGTATATATGGTGTTACTATGTTATAACAGCTTGGTTTATGTATATATGGTGTTATATGTTATAACAGCTTGGGTTTATGTATATTTGGTGTTACTATGTTATAACAGCTTGGTTTATTGTATTACTATGGTGTTACTTTGTATATACACAAGCCTCGGGTTTATGTATATATGGTGTTACTATGTATAACAGCTTGGTTTATGTATATATGTTATGGTTACTATGTATAACAGCTTGGTTTAGGTATATATGGTGTTACTATGTATAAACAGCTTGGTTTATGTATATATGGTGTTACATATGTATAACATGCTTGGTTTATGTATATTTGGTGTCTACTATTGTATAACAGCTTGTTTATGGTTTATTGGGTTGTTACTTGTATAACAGCTTGGTGTAAGTATATTGGTGTTATATGTATATACAGCTTGGTTTATGTATATATGGGGTTACTATGTATAACCCCAGCTTGGTGTGGTGTAAAAGTAATAAAAAAAATATAAAAAAACAAGAAAAAAAAAAACAAAAAAAAAAAAAAAAAAAAAAAAAATAAAAAAAAAAAAAATAAAAAAAAAAATGGTAAAATATAAAAAAAAAAAAAAAAAAAAAAAAAAAAAAAAAAAAAAAAAATTAAAACAAAAAAAAAAAAAAAAAAAAAAAAAAAAAAAAAAAAAAAATAAAAAAAAATAATTTTTAAAAAAAAACAAAAAATAAAGGGGGGTGGTTGGTGGTGTTTAAAAAAAAAAAAACAAAAAAATAAAAAAAAAAAAAAAAAAAAATGTAATTATGGTGTTAACTAAGTATAACAGCGTGATCTCTGTTTCTCTAAGTGTTGTTATGCATATTTAGTGAGGCGAAATGTTGTTACCAACAAAGTTACTTCTCACGATGTAAAGAATTTAGTGAAACATATATGTATATTTGTAACTTATTTGTTTTGTTAAGAGGAGTAGTAAAATAATGAATGTGAATGTCACAGGATGTTTGTTTAAAGAGAGAAGTAAATAATGAATGTGGAATGTCACAGGAAGTTTGTTAAGAGAGAAAGTAAATTAATGAATGTCTGAATTCACAGGAAGTTTTGTTAGAGAGAAGTACAATTATGAATGTGAATGTCACAGGAAGTTTGTTATGAGAGAAGTTAAATATATGAATGTGAATGTCACAGGAAGTCTTGTTTAGACGCTGAGTATTATAACTGAATGTGATGTCACAGGAAGTTTGTTAGAAGACTAAATAATGAATGTGATTGTCACAGGAAGTCAGTTAGAAACAACATTTACATGGTGTGAATAGTGGTAGTGTGAGTGTATGTTATGAAGAACATCATTATAAACAGTGTTTAATGGTGTGCTGAGTGTTTATGTGAGTGAAGAACTATCGTAACAGTTCCCCCTCTTAATGAGTGACTGAGTGTTTTTGTGAGTGAAGAACACATCATAACAGTGTTAATGAGTGCTGAGTGTTTATGTGAGTGAAGAACACATTCATAACAGTGTTAATGAGTGCTGAGTGTTTATGGGAGGTGTGAAGAACACCAGCATAAACAGTGTTAATGAGTTGCTGAGTGTTTAGTGATGTGAAGAACACAGGTTAGGTTAGGTAAGGTTTATCAGGAAACAGGACAAGTGTTTCCTGACGCAGGTCTTAGTCAGATGATGAACCGCTTTGGGTTTGGTCATTGCGAGGACTTCCGCTGCGTACCGGTCCACCCCTTTAAAATTATGGTCATTTATAATGTACAGCATGTGATCACGTTATCTCTGGTTATTACTGTGTAAAACTCGTTATCTTTGGTATCTTTGGCGCTAATGTGAATAAACAGTGTGATATTGTATCTCTGGTTGTTACTTTGTATAAGATTGTGGCCTTCAGTAATATTTTGTTACTACGATATAACAGAGGCCACTACAATCACTGTGTGGTCATGATATCCCCGGTTTCTTGTGTGTTAAGAAAGTCTCATGTGTTGCTTGTGTGTGAACTCAAAACAAATAGTGATTTTCGTCTGGCTTAGCAGCGGAAAGAATGCTGTAAATGGTGAGAGCCTTAAGTACATTTACACTTTTCATAAAAAAAAAAAATACTTCAGTAGAAATATCAATGCGCTTGAGAAGAAAAATGAACATAGTGTGTTAGTGTAGTGTATTTGCAAGTTACAGCAGTAATTGTACAGCTGGGTCTGGGGAAGTTCCCAGGAACCGTATAAAAAATTACATAGTGTTGGTGATGAAAGATTGATGTTAAAAATGGGAGAAGGTCAGTAAGGATCAATGTTAGAGAGAATAAAAGTCACAAACACTGAAGTCAATTTAATGAAGTTTGAAATACTTACGAGAAAATATAGGTGGTACACACGCACGATGCACACGACACATACCACACACCACACACACACCACACACACACCACACACACATACACACACACGCACCATACACACATACCACACACACATATACACCATACACACACACAACACACACATATACCCCCCATAACACACTGGCTAGGTGGCCAGGGATAGAGCTCATGCATGCACACAAGGCACAAAGCTCTCTGATCATGGGTGACTTTAACACCAGGAGATCGGATTGGGAGAACTTGGACCCTACATGGGGGCCAAGATACTGGAGGGCTAAAGATGATGGAGGTGGTATGGAGAAAAACTTCTGTGCCAACACGTAAGGGACACTACCAAGTAGAGAGAGGAGAGGAATGAACCAGCAAGGCTGCACTTAGTATTCACCTTGAGTAGTGCTATATCTAGGTCATCACATATGAAGACCCCTTGGGCCAGTGACCATGTGTTTTAAGCTTCAATCCAGTAGAGCTACAATTAGGTAGGGAGAAGCTGGATGGCCAGGACGAATGACCTATAACTAACAAGAAAGGGGACTACACAGGGATGAGGAACATACCTGAACGGGGTTCAGTGGGCCAGAGAACTGGCGGAAGCCAGTAATGAGATGATGGATTATGTAGCAACAAAATTGCACGGAGGCTGTGGAGAGGTTTGTACCCAAGGGTAACAGGATTATGAAAAAGCCTGGATGAGCCCCATGGTTTTACCCAAAGGTGCAGGGAGGCAAAAAACCAATTGTGTAGGGAATGGAAGAAATATAGAAGGCAAAAAGGCCCAGGCGATTAAGGAGAACAGTCGTGAGCCAGAATAACGATATATGCACAGATATGAAGGGAGGCCCAAGACATATGAAAATGACATAGCAGCGAAAGGCCAATTCTGACCGGAAACTGTTGGACAGCCACATCAGGAGGAAAAACAACAGTCTAGGACCAGGTAATCAGGCTAAGGAAGGAAGGAGCGGGAGGACTACAGGAAATGACCGTGAAGTATGGTTAGGAACTCAACAAGGAGATTCAAAGAAGTGTTCACAGAGGTGACAGAAGGGACTCCAGAAAGACGGAGAGGTGGGCACACCACCAAGGTGCTGGGACACAGTGCACACAACCGAGGAGAAGGTGAAAAGAGGTTTGAGTGAGCTAGATACCTCCAAATGAATGGGGCCAGATAACATCTTCCCCATGGGGTATTGAGAGAAGGATGCAGAGGCGCTTGTGTACCCCTAACAAATCAATATTCAAATACATCTATCCGAAACAGGGAGATTGGCCTGAGGCATGGAAGACAGCAAATGTGTCCCAATCTTCAAAAAAGAGGACAGACATGAAGCATTATTTAAACTTACAGACCTTGTTACTGACATGTATAGTATGCAAAAATCATGGAGAAGATTATCAGGAGAAGAGTGGTGGAACACCTAGAAAGGAATGATCTCATCAAAGCAGCCCAAATGGTTTAGGGACGGGAAAAACCCGTGCACAAACCCCTTTGGGTTCTTGACATGGTGACGCAGTAAAACAAAAGAGAGGGGGTGGGTGGATTGCATTTTTTTGGACTGCAAAAAGGCGTTTGACACAGTTCCAACAAGAGATTGGTGCAAAAAGGGGACCAAGCAGGGATAACAGGGAAGGCACTACAAGGGATCAGGGAATACTTGTCGGGAAGACAGCAGCGAGTCATGGTACGTGGCGAGGTTTGTCAGAGTGGGCACCTGTGACCAGCGGGGTCCAGCAGGGGTCAGTCCTAGGAACCAGTGCTGTATTCTGGTATTTGTGAACGACATGACGGAAGGAATAGACTCTGAGGTGTCCCTGTTTGCAGATGACGTGAAGTTGATGAGAAGAATTCACTCGATCGAAGACCAGGCAGAACTACAAAGGGATTGGACAGGCTGCAGACCTGGTCCAGCAATTGGCTCCTGGAGTTCAATCCCACCAAGTGCAAAGTCATGAAGATTGGGGAAGGGCAAAGAAGGCGCAGACGGAGTACAGTCTAGGGGGTCAGAGACTACAAACCTCACTCAAGGAAAAAGATCTTGGGGTGAGTATAACACCAGGCACATCTCCTGAAGCGCACATCAACCAAATAATCGCTGCAGCATATGGGCGCCTAGCAAACCTCAGAACAGTATTCTGACATCTTAATAAGGAATCATTCAGGACCCTGTACACCGTGTATGTTAGGCCCATATTGGAGTATCGGCACCAGTTTGGAACCCACACCTAGCCAAGCACGTGAAGAAACTAGAGAAAGTGCAAAAGTTTGCAACAAGACTAGTCCCAGAGCTAAGAGGTATGTCCTACGAGGATGAGGTTAAGGGAAATCAACCTGACGACACTGGAGGACAGGAGAGATAGGGGGGACATGATAACGACATACAAAATACTGAGAGGAATTGACAAGGTGGACAAAGACAGGATGTTCCAAGATTGGACACAGTAACAAGGGCAACAGTTGGAAAGTGAATGGGGGACACAGTATGAATCACATGGATGTTAGGAAGTATTTCTTCAGCCACAGGAATAGTCAGTAAGTGGAATAGTTTGGGAAGCGATGTAGTGGAGGCAGGATCCATACATAGCTTTAAGCAGAGGTATGATAAAGCTCACGGCTCAGGGAGTAGTGACCTAGTAGCGATCAGTGAAGAGGCGGGGCCAGGAGCTCGGACTCGACCCCAGCACCTCAACTAGGTGAGTACATACAACACACACACACCACACACACACGCACACAACAAACATATACACACATACACGACCACACACACAACACAATCACACAGGTACACACACACAAACACATATGCACACACACACAACACACACACCTCACACACCACACACACACACAACTAACACAAAACAACACACAACACACAACACACATACACACATACATACCACAAACACACACACACCAACACACACACAACAACACACACACATACCACACAAACATACAACACCACATACACACATACACCACACACACACACACAACACACACAAACACTACACACACACTCCAGTCACTCTCAGCAGAGCAAGTTGCTGGTATGGGGATTTCAACCACAGGGAGGATTGACTGGGAAAAATGGAGCCCACATGGGGGTCACGAAACATGGAGACCAGGATGTTGGACGTGGTGCTGGAAACCTCTGCACCAAATGTTAAGGACACTACAGAGTGAAGGGGAGGATGAACCAGCAAGTTGGACCTTGTGTTCACCCTGGGCAGCTCAGACATTGAGGGCATCAAGTATGGAGTCCCCCAGGAGTGCGACCCCCCGGGGTTCTGTGCTTTGAATACTTGAGAGCTGCAAGTGGGAAAAATAGAGGAGTTGAATGGGGAAAAACCTGACTATGAAAGGGGGACTACTAGGGTTTTAAAAAATTCCCGCGGGGGGTCCAGTGGGACAGAGAACTGGAGGAAAACCCGTAAATGAAATGATGGAATATGTAACAACAAAATGCAAGGGGCCGTGGAAAAAGGGG
>NC_069408.1:71135313-71154704 GCF_026875155.1 Cherax quadricarinatus
GTTAAGAATGTTTTTGGCGAAATTATTTCATACACAAATTTTCACTTGTCTTATATGGCAAGATGAACGTTGCTATTTAAACCAAGATCGCAAGTTCTGCCTATTCGGCACGACATATATATATATAAAACATCATATTAGGTCCATCGTGAACGCCGACATAATTTATAACCCTACTAGCTACTACTGCATAAAGGTATCGCAAGGTTACAGACACAAGGCCAAGTAGTTGCAGTCACTGACTGCAACATGATCGATATAACATTAGTAAGGAAAAACGCACAGGGGGGTTCCTTAGGTACGGGAGCGCACATGTGCATATCTTTGGATAACCCAAAAAAGAGGCAGAGTGACCTATTGTTATCCTAACCCGTCTAGGTACAGTGATACAAAGGTACACATAGTTAATTGCAAAATGGTGACTGCAACTAGTTTAGCGGTTTACAGAATTTAGTTGTTAGTGGTGTTAAAAGAAAAATTCAGGAATTGCCTAGTTGTTAAAGAATAATCGGAATAGGAGAGAGAAATAAATAACACATGCATATTAATCGATACTTAAGAACATATGATAAGGTCCTCACGAGTATTTCCTGAACATTCTAAAGGGTCTCGGGACATAGGATATTGTCAGTTTACAAATGAGCGCATTCATTCCTTCTGTTTTATTAATTAGAAGGTCACACACAATAGCTACATTTTTCATGTGTATTATCCACTATTGTAAGGTAATCTCTTAAGTCACATGACCTGTTCTCAGTGGTTAGACCTAGCTTAGGTCTAGCTATTAAAATCTCCTAGTTATCCTATCCCCTGCTATCTGCAAACCATGAGGCCTGTCCCACCCGACCCTTGTGGGTGGGTGGCATTTGGCCATGACTGGAATTTTGAGGCTAGTGGATGTCACTCACAGTACCATACTCTGAGAAAACTTCCCCTCATTTCCTCCTGTTGCTACCTTTGCAACATTGCGCAGCTCCTGATGAAACACTGAGAAGTGTGAAAGTACTTGAGCTAAAGATTTCCACCCCTTGTGGCTTGTCGTGCCGAATAGATAAAATTGGTAAATTAGCAGGAACTCATTTAAAATTAAGTTCTTTCTAAAATATCCTCATATACGTTTAAAAATGTAATTTTTTTTCATTTGTGATACTGATGATACAGTGCTCATGGGAGAGTCTAAAGAAAAATTGCAAAGGTTAGTGGACGAGTTTGGGAGTGTGTGTAAAGGTAGAAAGTTGAAAGTGAACATAGAAAAGAGTAAGGTGATGAGGGTATCAAATGATTTAGATAAAGAAAAATTGGATATCAAAATGGGGAGGAGGAGTATGGAAGAAGTGAATGTTGTCAGATATTTGGGAGTTGACGTGTCAGCGGATGGATTTATGAAGGATGAGGTTAATTATAGAACTGATGAAGGAAAAAAGGTGAGTGGTGCGTTGAGGTATATGTGGAGTCAAAAAACGTTATCTATGAAGGCAAAGAAGGGAATGTATGAAAGTAAAGTAGTACCAACACTCTTATATGGGTGTGAAGCTTGGGTGGTAAATGCAGCAGCGAGGAGAGGGTTTGGAGACAGGGGAGATGTCCTGTTAAGGGCAAGTTGGGTAAATTTTATGCAGAAATTGGGAGGTGAAAATTTAGGAAAGGTGTGGAGTTTAAAAAGTATTAGTCAAGGGGCTAAAAGGGGGCTTTTGAGATGGATTGGTCATTTAGAGGAATGGATCAAAGTAGAATGACATGGTGAGGTATAAATCTGTGGGGGAAGGGAAGGGGGGGTGGGCATCGCCTCAAAAAGGTCGGAGGGGGGGGGAAAAAAGGTGGTGTGTGGGCGGGGGGTTTGGGACTTCACAAGCGTGCGTGAGCTTTTTTAATAATGGGACAAATGGTATTTCGGCCCTGACGGCGTTGAGGTTTGAACAGGGTAATTTTAGTAAGGGGTTCAGGGGGAAACCCCCGGGTTTTTTTTATATTGCCCCGGGCCTGGAAATGGAAGCAAAAAGCCTCACTTTAAAAGGGGGGGTTTGGGGTATTGGGAGTTTTGGGGGGAATGTTGTTTATCTTTTTAGTATATGCTTCTAAATGTTTTTGTTCTGGGGCCCCCTGAAAAAAAAGTGATTTGTATGAGGTGAAAGTTGAATGATGATGAAATATTTTCTTTTAGGGGGTTTTTTTTTTTGGGGGGGGGGGAGGTCACCTCCTCGGGGGGGAACGGCCGACTTGTTAAATAAATTTTAAATATATAAAATATATAATATTATTAATATAATATATTATATATATATTTTTAAATATATATATATATAAATATATATATATATATATTATATAAATATAATATATATATATATAATATGCAAAACAACCCCTCGAAAAAAATAGAGAAATTCCAAACGCTTTCGTGGGCTACTCCTTATCCTTGTAAAGTGAGTAGTACGAAAGCGCTTTGGGTTTCTCTATTCTTTCGATGGTTGTTTTGCAATTTTTTTAAAACACCTGTTTACTGTTCTTATTGCATAATTTAATTATATATTATATATATATATAATAATATTATATAAATAATAATATATATAATATATATATATTATTTAAAGGGAGTAGGTTTTTGACAGCAACCCCAGGGGGTATACCGTTCTGCCAAGTGATGTAAAACGAAAGCCTGTAAATTTTTTTACTTTTTTTGGATTGCTGGTTCCTTTTTTCTGTCCCCTAAATATGCAAAATTACGGACGTCTTGTAATTCTTCTTACAATTAGGTCACATACACATTTTTTTATACACACTCATCAGAGTTTTCTTTGTTTTTATCTTAGATCTTGTTCTAATTACTTTTCCTTTTACATCCATGGGGAAGTGGAAAAAGAATCTTCCTCCGAACCCATGCGTGTTGAAAAGTAAACAAAAAATTCCGGGAAAAATTTGGCTAGAAAATTTTTTCCCTGTAAAATTACTAAAAGGAATATTAAAAAATTTGTAGGTGGGGGAATCTAAAGGGTGCGTGGAGTTTTCAAATCTAAAAAAGGAGATGTTTGTGGATGTTTGAATGAGAAAAAGGGGATGTCCTAAATTTTAATGAAAAAAAAGTGAAGGGTTTTGGGGAGGTTTCGGGGGAGAGGAAAAAATGGGATTAGGTCGGGGGGTTTTAAATAGATTTTAGAGCTAAAAAAGGGTAGAATAATGTTGAAGGATAAGCTATGGAAAGAAAAAAAGGGGTTAAATGTATCAATTCAAGGTTTATGGGGAGTAAAATAAAGGTTGGATGTGAGAAGGGGTTATAGTAAGCGTATATGACCTGGGGAAGAGAGAAGTATAGAGGAAAAAGGGGGGGAATTTTGGGAAATTGGGGGAGTGAGCGTGGGGGAGTTTTGAACCAAAGTGTGGGTATTGTGGTTGGGGGGATTTAATGTAAAGGGGGTTTAAAAAAGTTGTGGGGGGTAGTAGGAAAATTTGGGGTGCCAGGGGAAAATGAAAATGGGGAGTCTTTAATTGAGCTGGTAAAAAGAAGTTTGGCAATAAGTAATAAATTTTAAAAAAGGGGGAAAAATTTTAAATTAAAAGGTAGATATTGCCGTAATAAAAAGTAGTTTGTTAGATTATGTATTGGTGGATAAAAGGTTAATGGGTAGGCCCGGATGTACACTTTATGGGGGCAACTGATATATCGGATCATTTATAATTGTAGCTCAGTTAGAGTAAGAGGTAGATGGGTAGGGGAAAAATGGCAACAAGAGGGAGGTGAAATGTATAAACTAGGGGGGGCGAAGTTCGGGTGAAATTAAAAAAATATTGGCAGAAAGGTGGGCTTGTGCAAGTATGGAGTGGGGATGAGGGTTGAAGAGGGTTGGAATATTTTTAAAAAAAATGCATTATTAAAATGTGGGGAAAAAGTTTGTGGTTATAGGAGGGTGGGTGAGGGGAAAGGGAGTGATTGTGGAATGAGAAGCAAAGGGGTGATAAAAGAGAAAAAGGTAGCTTATGAGGGGTTATACAAAAAGAAAAAAAGAGCAGAGTATAGGAGAGTAAAAAAAAAGGTGAAAAAGGGGTGGTGAGAGAGTGCAAAAAAAAGAGCGGGGTGATGATGGGGGAGGCACTGTCAAGAATTTTAATGAAAATAAAAAAAAAAATTTGGAGTTGAACAAGTTAAGAAAGCCTAGGGGACAAATGAAATTTTTAGTTAAAAAAGAGTAGGGGGATAGTAGATGGGGAGTGGGGTTTTCGGTAGTTGGGGGAATATTTGAGGGAAATTTTTAAATGTCATGAAGAAAAAGGGGGGGTAATTCATCCCTGGCCGGGGGGTATACCCTTTTTATGATGAAAAAGGCAGGGTGTGAGTGTGGGGAGGTGCGTGAGGATTTCGAGAATGAAAGGGGTTTTTAAGCAGCTGGAACTAGAGGGATCATCCAAAAATTTAAAAGCGGGGTGGACATGGTGTTGGATGGTTGGTACTTTTGTTTAATAAATGTATTAAAATGGGGGAAAGGGATAGGGTTGGAGGAGCGTTATCTCCCTTTTTATAAAGGGAAAGGGGACAAAAGGATTGTAAATATTATAGAGGAATAAGTTTTTGGTATACCCGGAAAGTGTAGGTAGGGTTTTTATTGAAAAAATTAGGGTAAAACAGAATGTAGGATTGCGGATGAGCAAAAGGGGTTTTGAGTGGGTAGGGGTAGTAGACAAGGTTTACTTGAAACTATATGTGAGCAGTATATAAAAATAGGGAAGTTTTATTGCATTTTGGATTTAGAAAAAGGGATATGATAGAGTGGATAGGGAAGCAATGTGGAAAATGTTGCAAGTTTAAAGGAATGGTTGGTAACTTACTAAATGCTGTAAGATTTTTTATGAGGATAGTGAGGTCAGGTTAGGGTGTGTAGAAAAGAGGGAGACTATTCCGGGAAAAAATAGGGTTTTGAAAAGGGGTGTGTAAAGTCACCCTGGTTGTTTAATAATTCATAGATGGGGTTGTAAAAAAAGTAAATGCTAGGTTTGGGAGAGGGGTTGTATTAAATTATGGGGGAAATTTAAATTTTCAAAAAGGGGAAAATGACAGTTATTTTTGCTGAGATACTGTGTTATGGAGATTCTAAAGAAAAAATGCAAAGGTTTTTGGGACGAATTTGGGGTGTGTGTAAAGGTGAAAGTTTAAAGTGAGCATAGAAAAAAAATAAGGTGATGAGGTTCAAAGATTTAGAAAAGAAAAAAATTTGGGTATCAAATTGGAGAGGGTAGTACAGAAGAAAATGAAAGTTTTCGTATTTGGGAGTTGACATGTCAGCGGATGGATTTTTAAAGATGAAGTCAGCATAGAATTGATGAAGGAAAAAAAAGGGGAGTGGTGCGTTGAGGTATATGTGGAGACAAAAAAAATTTCTACACCCCTATCTTATGGGGTGTGAAAACTTGGGTTGTAAAAAGCTGAGCGAGGAGGCGGGTTTGGGGCAGTGGAGTGTCCCGTCTAAGGGCAAGTGTGGGGTAAATATTATGAGAAAATTTTGGAGTGTGGAAATTAGGAGGTGTGGAGTTAATAAAAGTATTAGTCAGAGGGCAGAAGAGGGGTTGTTGAGGTGGTTTGGTCATTTAGAGAGAATGGATCAAAGTAGAATGACATAGAGAGCGTATAAATCTGTAGGAGAAGGAAGGCGGGGTAGGGGTCGTCCTCGAAAAGGTTGGAGGGAGGGGGTAAAGGAGGTTTTGTGGGCAAGGGGCTTGGACTTCCAGCAAGCGTGCGTGAGCGTTTTAGTTAGGAGTGAATGGAGACGAATGGTATTTGGGACCTGACGAGCTGTTGGAGTGTGAGCAGAGTAATATTTATTGAAGGGATTCAGGGAAACCGGTTATTTTATATAACTGGACTTGAGTCCTGGAACTGGGAAGTACAATGCCTGCACTTTAAAGGAGGGGTTTTGAGATATTGGCGGTTTGGAGGGATATGTTGTGTATTTTTATACGTATATACTTCTAAACTGTTGTATTCCGAGCACCTCTGCAAAAACAGTGATTATGTTTGAGTGAGGAGAAAGTGTTGAATAATGATGAAAGTATTTTTCTTTTTGGAGATTTTTTCTCTTTTTGGGCCACCCTGCCTCGGTGGGAGACGGTCGACTTAAAAAAAAATTATATATATATATATATATATATATATATATATATATATATATATTATATATATATATATATATATTATATATATATATGTCGTGCCGAATATGTAAAACTGGTCAATTAGCAAGAACTCATTTAAAATTAAGTCCTTTCTGAAATTTTCTCTTATACGTTTAAAGATATATTTTTTTCATTAATGTTAATGTAAAAATTTTTAATTTTGCACCAAAAGAATTTTAGAAAACTTACCTAACCTTATTATAACAAGAGCAATTTATTTTAGCCTGACCCAACTAAATGTATTTTAAATACGTTTACAATAATTTAGTACTAAACAAACACAATCAAATATATTTTTTTCGTTAGGTTCAGAATGATTTTGGCGAAATTATTGCATACACAAATTTTCACTTGTCCTGTATGGCAAGATGAGCGTTGCTATTTAAGCCAAGATCGCAATTTCTGCTATGAGCACGACATATATATATATTATATATATATATATATATATATATATAATATATATATATATATATATATATATATATATATATGTAGTGGAGAGATTCTGGGAAATGTTGAGTGAATGCGTGGGGAGTTTTGAATCAAGTGTGAGAGTAATGGTGGTTGGGGATTTCAATGCTAAGTGGGTAAAAATGTTATGGAGGGAGTAGTAGGTAAATTTGGTGTGCCAGGGGTAAATGTAAATGGGAGCCTTTAATTGAGCTATGTGCAGAAAGAAATTTGGTAATAAGTAATACATATTTTATGAAAAAGAGGATAAATAAATATACAAGGTATGATGTAGCACGTAATGAAAGTAGTTTGTTAGATTATGTATTGGTGGATAAAAGGTTGTGGGTAGGCTCCAGGATGTACATGTTTATAGAGGGGCAACTGATATATCGGATCATTATTTAGTTGTAGCTACAGTTAGAGTAAGAGGTAGATGGGAAAAGAGGAAGGTGGCACAAACAAGTAAGAGGGAGGTGAAAGTGTATAAACTAAGGGAGGAGGAAGTTCGGGCGAGATATAAGCGACTATTGGCAGAAAGGTGGGCTAGTGCAAAGATGAGTAGTGGGGGGGTTGAAGAGGGTTGGAATAGTTTTAAAAATGCAGTATTAGAATGTGGGGCAGAAGTTTGTGGTTATAGGAGGGTGGGGGCAGGAGGAAAGAGGAGTGATTGGTGGAATGATGAAGTAAAGGGTTTTGATAAAAAGAGAAAATGGTAGCTTACGAGAGGTTTTTACAAAGCAAAAGTGTTATAAGAAGAGCAGAGTATATGGAGGAGTAAAAGAAAGGTGAAGAGAGTGGTGAGAGAGTGCAAAAGGAGAGCAGATGAAAGAGTGGGGAGGCATGTCAAGAAAATTTTAATGAAAAAAAGGGAAAAAAATTTGGATTGAGTTAAACAAGTTACGAAAGCTAGGGAAAGTTGGATTTGTCAGTTAAAAACAGAGTAGGGGAGGTTATGTAGATGGGGAGAGGGAGGTTCCCATCTTTTAGGAGTGAGAAGAGCAGAATGTAGTGTGGTGGAGGTACGTGAGGCATTAGTAGAATGAAGGGGGTAAAGCAGCGGGGAACTGATGGGATCATGACAGAAATGTTTAAAGCAGGGGGGGGATTTAGTGTTGGAGTGGTTGGTACTTTTGTTTAAAAAATGTATGAAAGAGGGGAAGGTACCTAGGGATTGGCGGAGAGCATGTATAGTCCCTTTATATAAAGGGAAAGGGGGACAAAAGAGATTGTAAAAAATTATAGGGGAATAAGTTTACTGAGTATACAGGAAAAGTATACGGTGGGGTTTAAAAATTTCCAGGTGCATACCGCTTACTATAACCCACTTTTCACATCCAATCTTTATTTTACTCCCATAATCCCTTTAATTTATAAATTTGTAGTCCCTCTTTTCCTGCCATAGCTTATCCTTCAACATTATTGCTACTCCTTCTTTAGCTCTAACTCTATTTGAAAACCCCTGACTAATCCCATTTATTCCCCTCCATTGAAAAATCTCCCACCCCTTCAGCTTTGTTTCACTTTTAAAACCAGGACATCCAGTTTCTTCTCAAATTTATAACATCCACAGTCATCTCTTTCTTATCATTTGCACAACATCCCCGCACATTCAGGGCTTCCCACTTTGACAATTTTCTTCTTCTTATCTTTTTAGTAATCTTTACAGGAAAAGGGGTTACTAGCCATTGTTCCCGGCATTTTAGTTGACTTTTACAACACGCATGCTTACGGAGGAAAGATTTTTTATTCCACTTCCCCAGGATATAAAAAGGAAAAATAATAAGACCAGAACTATTAAGAAAATCAAAGAAAACTCAGATGAGTGTGTATAAATAAACGTGTACATGTATGTGTAGTGTGACCTAAGTGTAAGTAGAAGTAGCAAGACGTACCTGTAATCTTGCATATTTATGAGACAGACAAAAGACACCAGCAATCCTACCATCATGTAAAACAATTACAGGCTTTCGTTTTACACTAAATTGCAGGACGGTGTACCTCCCTGGGTGGTTGCTGTCTATCAACCTACTACCTACTACCTACCTTATACTTTAATATTTGTTAATTTACATAAAAGAATATTCGAAATTGATGTTAATAGAAAAAAAATGGGCTTTTATAAATTATAAATTGCTTTTATTTTTTTTTTGTTTAGATCAATTACCATGACACTTAACTAATTACCAAAAAATAATTTATCATTATTTCCGATGTTTTAAGCCAGCTGGTGTTTTTAATAAGTAGAAAAAAAACTTGTCTAGTTTTACTAGACTTAAATCCTCTGCTCCCGACTCGACTCACGAAATCGTAATGACACGATTGCAAACAAACCATACCACGGGCGGGATTTGAACCCGCGGTCAGAGTCTCAAAACTGTAGACCGTCGCGTTAGCCATTGGACCAGCTAGCTTCAATAAGATTCGTCGAACTAGGTGTATTTCTACACCATAGGAAGGTTAGCATAGGCACCACTGTGTCCACAAATGCAAGTTTTTTCTGCTTCCGGTTTGCCCGATTCTTCACCCATCTCGCCCCTTCCTGAGATACGGACCTGATGAATGGGATGAACGTTCAGGATCCTCTCTAAGTACTTGAAGATGCCGCTCATCAAAGAGATTGGATAGTAGTTTGTATGTTTCCATGGACGTCAGTCCGAGTTGAGAACTACGAACACCAAAGACTGCCTCAATCTTAGAGGCGCATATGGAGAGCCAAGTCACAATCACAAATAAAATTCTAACTAGCAGAGGTAGTCATTAGCTCTAACTAAATAGTAGGTAGGTAGTAGGTAGCTAGACCTACCATTTTTAACAAGACAGGAGTAAGTTAACATAAAAGTTGAGCAGCAACCTTAATTAACACTCTCCAGTATACCAAAAGTAAACTAAGCCCAAGGCGAGCAAAAGTCCCACAGGTATGGTCTTTGTAAAGACAAGGATGACCTTGAGAAGCAAGGAATTTTAATTAATTTGGGGTTTGCTTCCCTTAGAAGAGCAGGAGTCCCTTTAAACCTAACATCCTTTAATTCATATTGCCCATAGCATCATCATATTGCCCATAGTAGTATCCATCAGTTTATTATGTAAGGATAGACACAATAATTTAACTTGCAATAATATCTAAAATCTCTCATTGCTTAATTAATGCTAATAAGGGTTTCTCATTACACGAAATCAGACAGTGGAATCTCCAGTCAGCTGCAAGTTATCAAGGAAGGGCGTTAGAGAGGCACCACGTAGGATACGACGCACTACATTATAAGGACAGTACAGTACTGTGCTGTGCTGTACTTTTATCATGAGCGTGTATGTGTTCTGGCTATTGCTACACGTTTTTTTTCGTAAATGAACACATAGGTAATATTAAGTTTGCCGAGTTGTTAGAAACTAATTATACAGCGTCCGTACCTGTTAATTATGATTGAGTTAGGCTTCCCCAGTGAGCGCTTTTTCGTAATTCTTCTTTGTCCTTCTTTCATTACAGGTAAAAGTGTTTCAGGGTTTTACCACCCCTTGCATTACACATTTGCGCATTTTCCTAGGAATGTTCCTTTTTCCCCCCTAGGTTATACCAAGCACCCCCTCAGGTGTTAAAATTACCATCCTGCAAACACACTTTCCCCCCTGGGCGTTAATTTCCATCTCTTCCATATCACACCTTGCATATTCAGGTGGTTTAGACTTCACCCAAAAACCATATATACAACATACAAATGAGGTGTGGGGGGCCCCCCCATCCTCAAATATATTCCAGGCCCCAGAAAAGGTTTTTCCCATCTTCCTCTTTGTACGAAATAATTTTTTATAGTAAATATTTTACTTTTTAAGCTCTTTTTTCTTAGGTGTTTTTAAAATCTAAATTATATATTTGGGTTTTTTTTACTTGGTATACTTCAAGGTCCTTTTTGTTTTTGCTGTTTGAGAATATTTCTTAGCCCCTAGAAATCCCACTTTAAATTGCGACAAGGAAACGCAGGAAGACAGGTACTTGGGGGGTTGATTGGGGAAAAAATAGGTCCGGTGGGATGATCAGAGTAGTGGGTGAGGGTGGATGATATAAAGGTGGTGAGTGGGGGTAATGGGGAAAGGTGGGTGGGGGGTGGACGGGGTAAGAAAGGAGGATTTGGGTTGTTGGGGCGGGGTGGGTTGTGAGATGTTGGGGGATGAGTGCTTAGAATACTGTGTTACGTGGGAAGGAGGGTGATGAGTGGGTACTTGGTGTGTTTTCGGTCGGTGGGGGGGGGGGTTTTTAGAAGTTTTGGGGGGTTTAAGAGATTGGGATGCTGGTGGGTGGGGTAGGGATGGGGGGTTTGTTCTGTGGGGGGGGGTAGGAGATGGAGGGTTTTTGGTGGAGGGGGGGTGGGAGATGGAGGTGTTGGGTGGGGCTTGGAAAGGGGGTTTTGGGAGCGATGGGAAAGTGTTAGAGGTGAAAAAAAAATCTATGTAGATTTGTGTCGTTTGTTTCCCTGATGACTTTTACATTTTTCAGCTCTGTCTATTTTTGGGTGACTGTCAAAATTTAAAAAAAAATGCTTTTAAAGATCTCTAATTTTAAATCCATCTTTAAGCATTTTTTTGGTTTACGCGAAAGTTGGAAAAGGGAAAAAATGGAAAAGGGGGAAAAATCTACCCAAAAGGAAAAACAAGTGAAAAGACGAGTACTGTACAAGGGAGAGAAAGAAAGGAAAAAATGAACGTGAGACTAGAGAAGGTACTTGTGTAGGGGGGGGGGAAGGACAAAAAACTGTTGTAGGAGGATTGAGAAAGGGGGGCTTCTGAAAGGGGCCCTTTTCACATCCCCCTTTTTGTTCGTCAGCACACATTTTTTTTCCTCTTCCAAATCGCCACCTCTTTCCAACACAGATTTTTTTGTTCTTCTACCCCCAACATCCTCTTTCCTCATGCACCTGGGAAGGCTGACAAGATTTCCAAAAACAGGAAAGCGTAAAAAATATTCCTTTCTTGGAATGAGAGAGGTATCCCTTTACTTTCACTGTTTCTTTGTCTATTTTGTTAAGTTTGATTCATCTTAAACTAATGTTTTTTCTGGTGTCTTGTTCAGATGAGGGAAACAAACTGAATTTAGATTTTTCAGAGCCTTGAAGACACTGACCATTTTCACACATAGTGCCGTGTGGAACTCTATGATATATTTAGCTGTATTTATGAAGGTGCGTCTCGTAGTTCAGTGGGAGGTGAATTAAAAATATAAATTAACCGGAAAGTCACTTTTGCGACCCGCAAAAGTTGGTTAAAACCCAGCCAACTAGGTTTTAATGTATATATATATATATATATATATATATATATATATATATATATATATATATATATATATATATATATATATATATATATATATATATATATATATATATATAATGTCGTGCCGAATAGGCAGAACTTGCGATCTTGGCTTAAATAGCAACGCTCATCTTGCCATATAGGACAAGTGAAAATTTGTGTATGCAATAATTTCGCCAAAATCATTCTGAACCTAACGAAAAAAATATATTTGATTGTGTTTATTTAGTATTAAATTATTGTAAACGTATTTAAAATGTATTTAGTTGGGTTAGGTTAAAATAAATTGCTCTTGTTATAATAAGGTTAGGTAAGTTTTCTAAGATTCTTTTAGTGCAAAATTAAAAATTTTTACATTAACATTAATGAAAAAAATATATCTTTAAGCGTATAAGAGAAAATTTCAGAAAGGACTTAATTTTAAATGAGTTCTTGCTGACTGACCAGTTTTACATATTCGGCACGACATTATATATATTATATATATATATATATATATATATATATATATATATATATATATATATATATATATATATATATATTATATATATATATATATATATATATATTTATTTCTTTATTATCACACTGGCAAATTCCCCCCAAGGGCAGGGTGGCCCGAAAAAAAAAAATTTTCCCCATCATTCCTCCATCACTGTTTGCCGGGAAGGGTGTTTTTACACTACAGTTTTTTAAACTCCCCAACATTAACACCCCTCCTTCAGATTGCAGGCACTTTTATTCCCCATTCCGGGAAATCAAGCCCGGCCTGCCGGTTTCCCTAAAACCCCTTCATAAATGTTATTTTCCCTCACATTTCCAAACAGCCAGTAAAATATTAAAAACCATTTGTCTCCATTCACTCCAAATCAAACCGCTCTTTGGCAGCCTGGGGAAAAAGTCCAACCCCCTCCCCCAAAAAAAACCCCTTTACCCCCCCCCTAAAACCCCCTTTTCCTAGGCGCCCCCTACCCCGTTCCTTCCCACTACAGACTGATACACTCTTAAAGGGTTATTCTGTTTGCTTTTTTCCCTCCCCACTTTGCCCAAAAAACCCCTCAAAAACCCCTTTCCTCAGCCCTCTGAACCCCCCCCCCAAATTTTTCGATTTTTTTTTTTCTCGATAATACAAAGACTCCATCTCTTGGATCAAGTTTTTTGGATAAACAAAACTCTATCCCCTCGGACAAGGTTTTTTGGATTCCCCCCCCCGGGGGTAAGCATTCAAATGAACTCCCCCTTTTTGGGGCATGGTACTTCCCTCTTACTACAGGTCAAAAACAAGTGTGACGTCGTATTCCTCTCATTAATTTAAAATGAACTAAAAATTTGTTTTTATCGGCGGTCGGGTGACGCCCACGTGAAAACCTCACCCCTACAGGCTAAATCTTGTCAAATTCCCCCCTATGTCGTGACGTCCGTGAGGGACCCCCACAAACAGGCTAAATTCTTGTGATTTCCCCCCCCCCCCCTTCCCACATTTCATATACAACATAGGGAAAAAAATTTTTCTTTAACCCAGGATAATCCAAAAAATTTTTAACTTTTTTTCGTTAATCCCCCAAAACAACCCCACAATTTCTTTACAAAAAAAACCAAAAAAATTTTTTTTTTTTTAAACCTTTCCCCCCCTTAAATTTTCCCCCCCCCCCCCCCCCCTTTTTTCCCCCCCCCCAAAACCCAAAAACCCCCCCAAATTTTTTTTAAACCCCCCCTTTTTTTTAAAAATTTTAACCCCTTTTTTTTTTTAAAAAAAAAAAAATTTTTTTTAAAAAAAACCCCAAAACCCTTTTTTAAAAACCCCAAAAACCCCCAAAAAAATTAAAAATCCCCCTTTTTTTTTCCAAAAACCCCCCCAAAAAAAAATTAAAATTTTTTTTGGGAAAAATTTAAAAAAAAATTTTTTCCCCCCCTTTTTTTTCCCTTTTTTTTAAAATTCCCCCTTTTTTTTTTAAAAAAAACCCCCTTCCCCTTTTTAAAAAAAAAAAAAACCCAAAAAAATTTTTTTTCAAAAAAACCCCCCAAATTTTTTTTAAAAAAAAAAAACCCCCCTTTTTTTTAAAAAATTTTAAAAAAAAAATTTTTTTTTCCCCCCCTTAAAACCCAAAAACCCCCCCAAAAAAAAAAACTTAAAACCCCCAAAAAAAAAACCAAAAAAAAAAAACACCCAAAACCCCCAAAAAAAAAAACCCAAAAAACCCCCCCCCCCCCAAAAAAAACCCCCCAAAAACCCCCCAAAAAAACCCAAAACCCCCCCCCAAAATTTTTTTTTTCCAAAAAAATTTTTTTGGAAAAAAAAAACAAAAAAACCCCCCCCCCCCCAAAAACACCACAACCCCCAAAACCCCCCAAAAAAAACCCCAAAAAAAACCCCCCCCAAATTTTTTTTTTTTTTTAAAAAAAAAAACAAAAACCCCCAAAAACCCCCCAAACCCCCCCCAAAAAACCCCCCCCCCCAAAACCCCCCCCCACCCCCCAATTTTCCCCCCAAAAAAAAAATCACCCAAAAAACCCCAAAAAACCCCCCCTTTTTAAAAATTTTAAAAAAAAAACAAAAACCCCCAAAAAAAAAAATAAAAATTTAAAACCCAAAAAAAAAACCCCCCCCCAAAAAAATTAAATTTTAAAACCCAACCCAAAAAAAATCCCACCAAAAAAACCCTAAAACCCCCCCCCCCACAAAACCCCCCAAAAAACCCCCCCAAAAAAAAAAACCCCCCAAAAAAAATTTTTTTTTTTTTTTTTTTTTCCCAAAAAAAAAAAATTTTTAAAAAATTTTTTTTTAAAAAATTTTTTAAAAAAAAAACAAAAAAAAAAAAATTTTTTTTTTAAAAAAAAAAAACCCCCCCCAAAAAAATTTTTTTTTAATTTTTTAAAAAAAAATTTTAAAAAAAAAAAAATTTTTCCCCCGGGTTTTTTTCCCAAAACCCAAAAAAAAAAAATTTTTAAAAATTTATAAAATTAAAAATTTTTTAAAAAAAAAGGGGGGGGGGGGTTTTTTGGGAAAAAAAAAAAAAAAAATTTTTTTGGGGGGGGGGAAAAAATTTTAAAAAAAATTAAAAAATTTTTTTTTTTTTTGGGGGGGGGGGGGTTTTTCCCCCCTTTTTTATTTTTTTTTTTTGGGGGGGGGGGGAAAAAAATTTTTTTTTGGGGGTTTTTTTTTTTTTTGGGGGGGGGGGGGGGGGGTTTTTTTTTTTTTTTTGGGGGGGGGGGGGGTTTTTTTTTTAAAAAATTTTTTTTTTTTTTCCCCCCTTTTTTTTTTTTTTTTTTTTTTTTTTGGGGGGGTTTTTTTTTTTTGGGGGGGGGGGGGGGGGGGCCCCCCCTTTTTTTTTTTAAAAGGGGGGGTTTTTTTTGGGGGGGGGGGGGGGGGGGGAAAAAAAATTTTTTTTTTTTTGGGGGGGGGGGGGGGGAAAAACCCCCCTTTTTTTTTTTTTTTTTTTTTTTGGGTTTTTGGGGGGGGGGGGGGGGGGGGGGGGGTTTTTTCCCCCCCCGGGGGGGGGGGGTTTTTTTTTTTTTTGGGGGGGGGGTTTTTTTTAAAAAAAATTTTTTTTTTTGGGGGGGGGGGGGGGGGGGGTTTTTTTTTTTTTTTCCCCCCCCCCCCCTTTTTTTTTTTTTTTAAAAAAAAATTTTGGGGGGGGGGGGGTTTTTTTTTTTTCCCCCTTTTTTTTTTCCCCCCCCCCCCCCCCCCCCCCCCCTTTTTTTTTTTTTTTTTTTTTGGGGGGTTTTTTTTTTTTTTTTTTTTTGGGGGGGGGGGGAAAATTTTTTTTTTTGGTTTTTTTTTTTTTTGGGGGGGGGGGGGTTTTTTTTTTTTTTTGGGGGGGGGGGGTTTTTTTTTTTTTTGGGTTTTTTTTTTTTTTTTGGGGGGGGGGGTTTTTTTTTTTGGGGGGGGGGGGGGGGGGGGGGGGGTTTTTTAAAAAGGGGGGGGGTTTTTTTTGGGGGGGGGGGGGGGGGGGGGGTTTTTTTTTTTTTCCCCCGGGGGGGGGGTTTTTTTTTTGGGGGGGGGGGGGTTTTTTTTTCCCCGGGGGGGAAAAAATTTTTTAAAAAAAAGGGGGGGGGGGGGGGGGGGGGGGGGAAAAGGGGGGGGATTTTTGGGGGGGGAAAAAAAAAATTTTTCCCCCCCTTTTTTTTTTTTTTTTTTTTTTTTGGGGGGTTTTTTTTTTTTTTGGGGGGGGGGGGGGGGGGGGGGGGGGGGGGGTTTTAAAAAGGGGGGGTTTTGGGGGGGGGGGTTTTGTTTTTTTGGTGGGGTGACCCCACCACCAAAAAAACACAGAAAACAAAAATTTTTTTTTAAAAATTTTTTCACAAAAAATTAACGATCACCAATTCCATAAACCCCAAAACATTTTATACATTTAAATCAAAAAAATTTAAAAAACATGAGACATACACACCAAATCTAAGGACATTCACCCCCAAACCTAAGACATACAATTTTAAAACTAAAAATTTACCCCAAAAAACCCAAAAATATTTGGGAATTTATTGCGGTAGGGAATATTCATACCGCATTTTAGGGGGGGCCATATCACTTTTCCCTTCATCCCCCTCACCCAAAATCACCCTTCCCTTTTCATTCCGTATATCTCCTAAAAGGTTGTTTTAAACCCCCGACGGCCCATCACACGTGGGAAAGCCAGGGGTGTATAGGAGGTGTTGAGGGGTGAGGTTGCTCTGGCCCCAAATGTCGTGATGGGCCCGTGGGGATTTTTAAAACAATTTAGGAGAAAATACGCCAAATGGGGAGGGGGTTTTTTGGGTTAATAGTTTTTGGGGGGTTTTTCTAAAAAAAATATGTTGGATGGTGTTTGTTAAACTTAGATTCGGGAGATTTTGACGGTGATTTGGTGTAATCTTAGTGTTTTGGGGAGTATTCGGAGGTTTTTTAAAGGGTTTTTTGAAGGTGTTCAAATGATGTGCAGGGGTTTTTTTTGAAAAAGTTCATGGTTTTTCAGATTTGGGGTTTTTCAAATTTAAAGTCATGTTTAGATAGGGTTTAATGCCCTCAGGTCATAAGTGTTTTGATTTAGTTTTTGTTTTAAATGTTGTAAAGCGGAACTGAGGGATTAGTATGGGGGATGTGTTGAAAATTTCGTTAATGAAATGTGTAAGTGAAAATTAAAATTAAAAGATATAAATCTTATTTGGGAGTAATAAAAATTAAATATTTTGGAAGTGCTTCAGTGTTTTTTGGGAAAAATGTTAAAAGGGTTTTTTTATGGGGAGAAATTAAAAAGATTTAGAGAGTTTTCAAAGTAATTTTGGGGGTTTTTGTTCTGTATTAGATGAAAAAAGGTTGTGGATAGAGATATTGGGGAAAAAGGTGGTTAAAAATGATGTATGAGAGGGGAAAAAAGGTGTTTCAAAGAAAAGGGTTGAGGTGTGTGTGTGTGTTGTTTGTGTGTGTGTGTGTGTGTGTGGGGGTTTTGGTGTGTGTGTGGTGTGTGTGTGGTGTGGTGTGTGTGTGTGTGTTAGGGGTATAGAGTTTTGTGAATAAATGGTTACAGTGTTTTTTAAGTGTTTTGAGTTATTTTTTGGGTTTTGGGGGGGCTAGGTTGGGTTTAAGGTTAGGTTGGGTTTTAGGATAAGTTGGGTTGGGTTGGGTTTAAGGTTAGGTTAGGTTTAGGTTAAGTTAGGTTGGGTTTTGGATAATTTTAAGGTTAGATGAGGTTGGGTTAGGTTAGGTTAGGATAATTTGGGGTTAGGTTAGGTTAGGTTAGGTTGGGTTTCGGTTTGGGTTTGGGTTGGGTTAGGTTAGGTGGGGTTTTAGGTTGGGTTTGGGTTAGGCTAGGTTTGGGGTTAGGTTAGGTTTTTGGGTTAAAGGGTTTTGGGGTTTTGGATGGGGTTGGGGTTGGGTTTAGGTTAGGTTAGGTTAAGGTTAGGTTACTTTAAGTTGGGTTAGGAAAAAGTGGGTTTAAAGGTTAGGTTAGGTTGGGTTTGGGGTTAAAGGTTGGGTTTGGGGTTAGGTTGGGGTTGGGAAAATTTTTTGGGTTTTAGGTTAGGTTGGGCCCTAGGTTGGGGGATGTTTCGGTTAGGTTGGGGTTAGGAAAGGTTTAAGGTTGGGTTTAGGTTGGGTTAGGGGGAAATTAGGTTAGGAAATTTGGGGTTTTTTTAGGTTGGGTTTTTTTGGGTTTTAGGTTGGGTTGGGTTTCGGTTGGGTTTTGGTTTTATTGGGTTTAGGCAAAGGTTTTAGGATGGTTCGGTTGGGTTTTTAGGTTGGGTTTAGGTTAGGTTGGGTTTAAAGGTTTAGGTTGGGGTTATTTCCCCGGTTGGGGTTTGGGTTAGCAAAAGGTTTTAGGAAAAGGTTGGGTTGGGGTTGGGTTTTAAGGTTGGGTTTTAAGGTTAGGTTAGGTTAGGTTAGGATAAGTTGGGTTGGGTTAGGTTGGGTTTAAGGTTGGGTTAGGTTCGGTTAGGGGGGGGGCTGGGTTTTAGGATGGGTTCTTTAGGTTAGGTTGGGTTTAAAGGTTTTTGGGTTTAGGTTGGGTTTTAGGTTAGGTTGGGAAATAAGTTGGGTTAGGTTAGGTTGGGGTTTAGGTTGGGTTTTTCATTTAATTGGTTAGGTTAGGTTGGGTTTGGGTTAGGATAGGTTCGGGTGGGTTTTAGGTTAGGTTAGGCTGGGTTAGGAAAAGGTTTTGGGTTTTAGGTTAGGTTAGGCTAGGGGTGTGTGTGTGTGTGTGTGTGTGTGTGGGGCGTGTGTTTGAGGTGTGGTGTGTGTGTCATGGGGTCAAAGAGTTTTGTAAATATTTTGGGTTTACAGTGATTTTAGTGGATTTGGATGGGTGATGAGATCCCATTTGGATGTGAAATGTGATTTTTGTGTGTGTTCAAAAGATTTTGTTTTGGGGGAGAGGGGGGAGTGGATGTGAAAAAATCGGGGGTTTGGAAAGGAGAGGGGTATGGGGGGGTTTTATTAGAAATTTAATAAAAAATGGGGGGATTTTTAAATGAAAAAAAAGGTTTAAAAAGGAATATTTTAAAAAAAAAATTATAGAATTGAAAAGTTATGATTTAAAGGAAAAGAATGGAGGGGGTTTTAAAAATGTCCCCAATATTTTGGGGAGTGGATTAGTTTTATGCAGTATAAAAAATCAATTGATGTGGGTACAAGGAAAAAGGGTTGGGAGGGGGATTTTATTAAATTTTTTGTTAAAGTAAAGAGGAATGTGTATTAAATTTTAAAATCGTAAAAAAAAGGAAAAAAAAATGGTGAAAAAAAATTTGGGGGGAATTGATGAGGGTTTTTTGGGTAATGTAGTCGAACTAGTGATACCAAAAAAAGGTTTAAAAAAGTGGGGTTTTTTTTGTTTTTTTTTTTTGATGAAATTTTTTTTAAAAAAGAAAAAAAATTGTGGGGTTTTGGGGTTGGGGTTGGGGTGTTGTTTTTCGAACTAGTAATGCGAAAAAGGGGGTTTTTAAATTGTGGGTAGTTGTTTTTGACTTTTTGATGAAATTTGTTAAAACGAGAAAAA
>NC_069408.1:71155204-71181412 GCF_026875155.1 Cherax quadricarinatus
AAATTCAATTTAAACCAGCAAAAATAGAGCCTACTAACTGGAGAATACACTAGCCTATCTTCACTAACAATGATGATTGATAAGAAATGTCACCATATCAAAAACAATATACTCAGATCACAACATAATTGAGGTTCAGACATGTATGCGTGGAGCCCCAGACCGGACAAAATGAGACTAGTCACGAGGGAGCATTCACAAATTCAACTTCAATAACAAAAACATAAAGTGGGACCAAGTAAATCAAGTCCTAACCATATAAGTGGGAAGATACACTAAGCAACACAGACCCCAACTTATGCCTAGAACAGATTAACTCGGTGGCACTCGATGTATGCACAAGGCTTATTCCTCTAAGGAGAGAGGATGTAAAATAGAAGAGACAGGCCTCCCTTTACAGGCGACGGAAAAAAGAATAACAGAGCGGCTAAAAGAGGTCAATATATCTGAAATGCGTAGGGAGACACTGGTCAGAGAAATAGCAAGCATCGAACTTAAGCTAAAAGAATCCTTTAGGAGTCAGGAATCGCGGGAAGAACTAAAAGCCATAAATGAAATCGAAAGAAACCCAAAGTATTTCTTCTCCTATGCCAAATCAAAATCGAGAACAACGTCCAGTATTGGGCCCCTACTTAAACAAGATGGATCCTACACAGATGACAGCAAGGAAATGCGTGAGCTACTCAAGTCCCAATATGACTCAGTTTTTAGCAAGCCGCTAACCAGACTGAGAGTCGAAGATCAAAATGAATTTTTTATGAGAGAGCCACAAAAATTTGATTAACACAAGCCTATCCGATGTTATCCTGACGCCAAATGACTTCGAACAGGCGATAAATGACATGCCCATGCACTCTGCCCAGGGCCAGACTCATGGAACTCTGTGTTCATCAAGAACTGCAAGAAGCCCCTATCACGAGCCTTTTCCATCCTATGGAGAGGGAGCATGGACACGGGGGTCGTCCCTCAGTTACTAAAAACAACAGACATAGCCCCACTCCACAAAGGGGGCAGTAAAGCAATAGCAAAGAACTACAGACCAATAGCACTAACATCCCATATCATAAAAATCTTTGAAAGGGTCCTAAGAAGCAAGATCACCACCCATCTAGAAACCCATCAGTTACACAACCCAGGGCAACATGGGTTTAGAACAGGTCGCTCCTGTCTGTCTCAACTATTGGATCACTACGACAAGGTCCTAAATGCACTAGAAGACAAAAAGAATGCAGATGTAATATATACAGACTTTGCAAAAGCCTTCGACAAGTGTGACCATGGCGTAATAGCGCACAAAATGCGTGCTAAAGGAATAACAGGAAAAGTCGGTCGATGGATCTATAATTTCCTCACTATACAGAACACAGAGAGTAGTCGTCAACAGAGTAAAGTCCGAGGCAGCTACGGTGAAAAGCTCTGTTCCACAAGGCACAGTACTAGCTCCCATCTTGTTCTCATCCTCATATCCGACATAGACAAGGATGTCAGCCACAGCACCGTGTCTTTCCTTTGCAGATGACACCCCGAATCTGCATGACAGTGTCTTCCATTGCAGACACTGCAAGGCTACCAGGCGGACATCAACCAAATCTTTCAGTGGGCTGCGGAAAACAATATGAAGTCAACGATGAGAAATTTCAATTACTCAGATATGGTAAAACATGAGGAAATTAAATCTTCATCAGAGTACAAAACAAATTCTTGGCCACAAAATAGAGCGAAACACCAACGTCAAAGACCTGGGAGTGATTATGTCGGTGGATCTCACCTTCAAGGACCATAACATTGTATCAATCGCATCTGCTAGAAAAATGACAGGATGGATAATGAGAACCTTCAAAACTAGGGAGGCCAAGCCCATGATGACACCTTCAGGTCACTTGTTCTATCTAGGCTGGAATATTGCTGCACTCTAACAGCACCTTTCAAGGCAGGTGAAATTGCCGACCTAGAAAATGTACAGAGAACTTTCACGGCGCGCATAACGGAGATAAAACACCTCAATTACTGGGAGCGCTTGAGGTTTCTAAACCTGTATTCCCTGGAACGCAGGAGGAGAGATACATGATTATATACACCTGGAAAATCCTAGAGGGACTAGTACCGAACTTGCACACGAAAAAATCACTCACTACGAAAGCAAAAGAAAAAGGACTTGGAGGACGATGCACCTCCCCCCAATGAAAAGCAGGGGTGTCACTAGCACGTTAAGAGACCATACAATAAGTGTCAGGGGCCCGAGACTGTTCAACTGCCTCCCAGCACACATAAGGGGGATTACCAACAGACCCCTGGCAGTCTTCAATCTGGCACTGGACAAGCACCTAAAGTCAGTTCCTGATCAGCCGGGCTGTGGCTCGTACGTTGGTTTGCGTGCAGCCAGCAGCAACAGCCTGGTTGATCAGGGGCTGATCCACCAGGAGGCCTGGTCACAGACCGGGCCGCGGGGGCGTTGACCCCCGAAACTCTCTCCAGGTAAACTCCAGGTATACTGTGTAGTATACTGTTACATCCGCTACTTTATAGATAGGCTCAGTGATCTGAACAAAGGCTGGCCCAGAGGAACTCGTGATGTCACAGAAAGAAGTCACAAACAGGTCCGGTGACCTCGCAGACCACTTGCAGAGATCACCTGACCTAACTTTTTGTGACTTCTTTCTTTGGGTGTATGTGAAGAGCACAGTTTACGTACCAGCACTACCTGCAACCCAGGAGGAACTGAAAATTTCGAATCAATGAAGCAGTTCGCATATAACACCAGCCTATGCTGCCGAGGTCTGGACCGAACTTGCCTATCACATCGATGTTTACCGAGCAACAGAAGAGGGGAGCACATTGGAGTGCCTTTAATATACCCTATACCACATGAAAAATGTAATCATGCATCCGATGCTACTAACTGTGTGAAACATTTACAGTTAAAGTTACATGTTATACTTGTTTGAAATCAGGGAATGTTGTTGTGGTACTATCTTTATCAGCTTGAGGGACCTGAGCACATGATTCCTTGATGAGGGACTGATTACCCTCAAACTACTACTATTTTTCCCCGTTCTCTGTTATTGAGAGAAGAAGCCAATGGCTGGAAAAAAAACGTTTCTAAGTAATAAGATTCCCACAAAAGCTGTACAAGTTGCCTATTACTTTTCTTCAGCTTAGTGAACTTTTGCTCCCATTTTCGACTGATCGCTAGCTCATGTGAAAACCCTTACTGATTTATATATTTCTTAATAGGATCTCTAACTCTTTATCTCACCTTTTAAAACCACCTTAACACACATTAAAGTTGTTTTAAAAAAATGGAAGATAGTGAGTTCTGGAAGAGCGCCACACTCTTATTTATTAAACAGAAATTTATTGAGATCACTGGGTTCAACACTTAATTTATGTGTGACACTGATGTTAATCATTACAAATTTATTGTACTATCTTCGAAAAACCCTCTTCCTCTAGGATCGTCAGTGGTACCTTCTACGGATTACGTTGTAGTACAATCGTTATCATCGTGCATCGCTCTACATACTAATTCTCAATAATTGTTTAGCAAACTACAATAGTACTCGAAAATTCATAAGAAATTCTGCAACGTTGTCGCTTATCAAGATTCTAACCAACTCGACTGCTAATATATGAATCATATCATCGACAATGTCTTAACATATACACAGCATCCTCATTCATCTCTCAAGAAACTCTCTTAAATTTCAAAATAACCTAAATAATATTATAGTCCTCCCTAATATCATTAGAGTCACACCTATATACAAACACTCAGTCATCATAGCATTGCCAATCTATGTAAAAAAATCTACAGAAATAAGTATGTACTATCAAGGGATATCACAGTGACATCTCATATCAATTGCGAAAAAACTTCATTTATCATCATTTTAATTCATTATCACTTGAAATTTAGGATCAAATTCGTTGAAAATGAACTAACTAGCCTTATTTATATTTATTAAAATTACTTCATGATGATAGAGTTATTGAGGACATAAATGTGCAACACAACTGACTCACGAGTCTCCCAAATTGAGAAGTTGTTTCACTTTTTTCATGTGAGAATAAGCCAGGTTCCCAAAAATTAAACTAAGCTCTGTTCATGTGTTTACGAATTCTCTTTCTATACATATTGTAATTTGGTCGCTGCCAAGATTCTCATTGCTTTTAACGTCTGTGTCTGGCTTCATGCTTGCTGTTTCCGTTATGAGCGTCTATCTGCTACATCGGTGTATGAAAAGTGAGACAGTGAACATGTGTCTCAAGTTTTCATTTTGTACGATATTGTCTACCATTCTTGTACTTCCGGTGTAGAGAAAACTTACCATATCACTGGGGAAAATTTTTCTTAATCTGCTTATGACAAGTCTATCATGTACATGGGCGGGTATCGTATTTGTCCTACAGTTACCCCGATTAAAACTTATCTTACCAATAACTTAAATCAGTTCATTTGTACTTGCCTTGCCTCAACAAGGCTTATTTTTTTCCTAACTGGTCTTCTACCTTCATTATCCAGTAAATAACATTACCCAACCTAACCTGAAACTTAATTTCAGTCTTATATTCCTCTCCATAACCTATTTGTGTGTGTTACTCTGTTAATTGTCCCATTACTATTTATGTCACTTTTTTTTTTTAAATTTAATGATTTATACATTTTCTCATATTTTTCTTGTCTAACAAAGTGTATAGACCTTGTTCCGAATAAAATTATGAAATGTACGAGAAATATAAATTATATGCTAACTATAAATACACGTTGGCCAGTAAAGATTTAGCGGAACTTTGCCTGACTGAATCAAGCCAAAATACTTATGAAACCTCCAATGGTTACATATTGGTAAAAAAAAGCCAGTGATGAATACGTTAAATAAAAATAACCATTAGTCTAACGTTTTAAAACAAATACAGTACCAAAAACTTCATCCACAAGATGGGTCTATCACCAGGACTCCTGTTGCATCCCTATGATCTATATCTTCCATTCTGATCATCTCTTAATTATTTTTCCACAACCTGCTTTTGAGACAAGGTCTCAATTATCATGGTATGCCCTTCATTTTCGTTCCCCGAAGTCTCGTAATCCCTGCTGTTTATACCTGCAATTTTAAATGCACTCTTATAGTGCTGCCCACTGTATGATGGTTCCCAGTTACTGTGTTGTTGTGGGATTCCCGCTGTTTCCTTGTGGATGAGAGCGTGACTTAGAGATGCTTGCAGGAGAGAGTATAGGCATTTCATGCAGTTATAAACACTAGGTTGCTATTATCGGCATTTTTGTTATACGCATTTTTTCCTTTGTGGATAGTTTATGATTTCTCAAATAAGTTACAAGTAATGTTAGGAGATTTGAGTCCATCACATCCAGAAAGTCTGTTCTGTATTAACACGACATGTGCGTATTTATTGAATTCACATGTCATCGTCCAATTGCGCTCAACATGGTTCGGATGCATATCAAGCAAGCTCAAAGAATCGTTCTTTTCATTGTGATCTTTACTTTCCTGGTGTTCAGGTCAAAGAACTTGCAAGATTCTGAAGCTGTGAATGTGGTGAGCGCAGTTACGTTCTGCCAAATCTGACATTCTGTTTTCTTGTCTAGGAGTTTCCCTTCAATATTACCTTTCCAGTATAGTCTCAGTGCATCCAGAACATTGACTGGAAAAGTTATGGGTGACCAACTGGCTACATCCATTCGCCTTGTCGAGTCGTGAGAAAACAGAACTATCACGTTTATGTTATATAACGTGCACACGAGCCTCAGAATGCATGCAGAGAAGCCTGATTACTTCATCCATGAGAGCCGTCTGGTTGTTGTGACAGTCAATCACCTTTTGAATGTTTGATCAAAGGCTTCCTTCGTGGCGATTGCCCTCACTTCTTTTTGCTTTTCTCTCATGAAACCCAACTCTCAGTTCCAGTCTCTCTGAATCTTTTGGGCTGTTGAATTAAGGAGGTTTCACCATTCTTTCGACTGATATCAGCATTCCTTAGTCTGTATTACAAAAGTTTGTGAGTGAATTTTTTACAAGTATAATGATACAGCAGGAAGACAAAATAGAAAACAAATGAAATACTTTTTCTCCGAGGATGATGGACGATTTATATCATTTCCTTTCCACTGCTCCCTTCGTATTTGACTGAGAGACGCCTACTGTGCTAAGCGAAACGTTTCTTCAATAAAGATATCCCTCTGTAGCACGTGTGTGTTAATCTGTAAATTTAATATTTAATCTTCTAAATTAAAAAACTAAACGAGAAAGTTCAATGAAGCGCAGAATATCTTGGGAATTGCGTTTAGTGGGTATTTTCTTCTATTTCACCCAATTTTATATGTTTACTCGGTTTTCACCCCAGTTCTTATTCAGACGAGTTTAACATTGTGGACCAAAAAAAAAAATCCTCTGCATTTTAAAACGCGCCTTAATAAAGAAATTAATTATATTTTTCGTAGGATCTGATAAGTAACTTCTGTTCCTGGTGTTCACGTGTATTGATGACTGATGAATATTATTTATTAAAAGAATCTTCTGTGTTTTCGTTCATGTCAATTTGTGAAGTAAACTGTATTAGAAGAAATGGGGCTGGCGACATCCTGGTGCAGTGAATTGGAAACAAATAGCACTTCACTTAAGTCAGGGAATGTAGTAGTATTTATTTACCTCTTACCGAGTGTTTCACACACCAGCTGCATCACACAGCCTGTGAATTAACACACAACGACGATTCGTAATCAATACAAGATAGAATCAAAACGTTCGAGGTGATCGCGTATTAACTGCCTCTCACACTTAACACTGAATAGTGTCTTATGCTATTATGGTATAGTTTTTATTTTACTGTAGAATATAAAACAGATGAGTAATCGGTACTCTCGCTGCTATTTTTACACATGTTGATCTCCCTCTTCTGTGGATTTTAATCAAACGTAACTCATCCAATTGTTTAAACTGATCTATCGCTAATGATTTAAACGCATCTTTCTCAGTTCTTTAAAAGGCATGACTCTATCAACAGTTGTTTAAATGGCTTGATCTCTCACTCCCAGGGTTTGAGAATGTGATTTCTCTCGGCTAATGTTGAAGCAGGTGATTTCTTATTAGCTATTCTATGGGCGTACGTATTTTTACTGTACTTGGCACGTGCTTATTTTGACACAAATTGTTTTGAGTATGGGGCTGCATTTGCAACAATCATACTTGGCTCTTCTGGTATTCACACACTTTTACTGATGAAGCTTCACAGTGTAATAAAACACCCATTAATGGGAGTTCAGTATCCCCAGAATTAACTATTGAGGTCAATTTCAGATGCCTTTTAACTTTCAGACTTTTTTTTTTTGGCCTGCCATTAAGTGTTTGATCATCAGGGCACTAAGTGACATATATTATTTAATCAAGGGGTGAAATATGCTAAACCGATAGGATTTATTACAGCGCCTGAGGTAGGGGGAGGTTTGTGGAAGGCATTCAGGTGTTAATTAAGGAAGGAGAGAACAGATCATTAATTTTATTTATCGTATATTCGAGTATATTTGAGTCGTTCTTTGATTTTTTTCTTATTCTTAAGATTCGTCTTTAGTTTGATAAATCTCGAGAAGATTCATCCAATCGGGCCTAGTGGGTTTTTTGTCAATGTTCTGCCATATTTAAAAAAAAAATAGATTTTTTGGAGTCCATACAAAATATAAGAATGCCTGATCTAATGGCCTTCCAAACTTTTATGGTTGAGGTGTATTCCTGATCGAAGGTTAAGGTTATTTTTATCCTGTATTAAACCCCAATTTGCAATTGTATTAAATATTATTTGATACTGATGTCTGTTTTCAAACCACAAAATATCTTGAGATACATTTTATAAGTGGCTTCAAAATATTACGCTGATTGTTTGATTAAATGGAAAATACCCAATAAGTTTAGTCAGTGTACGTGGACATAAGAAATTAATTATTATTAAAAATCTGGAATCGTTGATTACTGAAGAATTACTATTCTCTTGTGAGAATTACTTTGGGAAAATTTTTGCAGTGATGCTTAGCTGCGTAAAATTTTAGATAATATTGTACTTTTACAGTATATATAAATCTATTTCTATTTTAATAAACTGGAGAAGGAATCCTCTATCGGCCCTTCTAACTTAAACATTTATGTATCTTTAGAGGTATGAATCTTCGTATTGATTTTGGGTTGGTACGAACAGTTTGCTATTTTTTTCTTAAAAAGAGTGGCCAAGAATTTAAAATAAATTTGATGAGAATAGAAATCTAAAAAAAAATATTGAAATAGCTAAAAAAAAAAAAACCTGCATTTGTTTGGGATATGGAGGGACGCGGATTTAGACATCCAAAGTCCCTAGAGAAGAAAACTATTTAGAGGCACACTCTTTTGACGGCCCCCTTCGTTATATAAAAAAATTTTTTTTATCAGAAAAATTAAAAATGTTTACAAAAAATGAGAGAACTTAAGATTGTTATTGTCATTTCAGAATCGAATGAGTTTGAATAAGAAAACAAATAAAACATTTATGGTTGCATTGCGATCTGGCACATCACCACAACAGTCACACGTTTGATATCAAAGCATGACTAACAAATAGGAGTGTAAGCATCTGCTTATGGTCTTCCCTGGCTAATGCATGACATCGTGCCTCCTATCTTCATCAATACTTAACAACCCCCTCCATTTTTCCAGTACCTCCACATCTCCATCAAAAATATTCCACCTATTTTCACCTGTTCAATCCATTTGTTCCCTCTCATTGGTAAACCCGCAATGGGATTTTGTGAAATGACTGGAGAACTGCATCTCTCTGCTCGAAATCAAACTTTCGACATCAGTGTCCTTTGATTAAGACTCAAAACATATTATTTATTATGGGGCTTTGTAGTTCATTACTTGGCTTAATTGTTTTAATAAAAAAAAACCTTGGCCAAACTGAAACAATAAAAGGCTTGAAAAAATTTACAAAGCCCATTTATTTCTCCTTCAAGCTCCATTTAGTTAGTTCAGGGATCACTTTTTTTTCATAGGACTTTCAAAATTTTTAAATATAAAATATCAAGTTCAAAATATTTATTTCTTGTTCTCAGTCTCTATTTGGTGAGAATATTTTTTCATTGTTTGACTTCCTTAGGAGAGATCTATAGATTCGTTCTGATATAAACCGTAGCGAACGACCCCTCGTCAAAAATATTTCGATTTTTGACCTCGCGAAGTATTTGTATTTTAAGCTGACAGTTTTCAATTAACTTTATGGAAGAGCATGCAAGTTTGGGCATGAGATCAGAATCACCAGTTATACCCTCACATATACAGTATTAACTAATAACATGTATCATACTACGCACGGCACACTAAAAAATACATTCTTATTATACATTTACACCTGTATGTATTGACTCATGCATACATATTGCACACTACACGGTTTGATATGCATAATTACATATCATATGTATAATATGCGCACAACTTGCATCACTACATATATATATATATATATACTATCTATTATAATAATATTTATATATATATATATCATTTTATTTTATATTTATATATATATATTTATATTATATATATATATATTTATATATATATAGGCGCTCACCCATATATTGTACTACATATTGACACACAATCACAGAGGCAAATAAATTCATACACTACTTTCCCTCATTCGTGCATCACAGACTGTAAATAGATACATCCATGCGCATGAGATACTTACACTCATACACTCCTTTTACATACGCCACATACATACGGAAAATACGTACACATATACAGATGCTTATTTATCTCGAGTTTTCTGCGTCTTAGGAATTTTATCTAGAATTTTTTTTTTTATTAACGATTCATCTCGCGATGGTCTTTCGCACTGTTAAATTACTGTCACCGGCAAAAGTGTGGATTATATGCTCGGTGGTAATCTTTCGCTCTTTATGGACGGAGGAGGGACCTGGGAATGATTCTACAGAAATTACAAGCAACAGGCTCCTGTCTGGTCTCGTCATCGCAGGCTGCACACTGTCTCGTGTCAACGATGGTGCAGGTCTGTTCCACAACAGTATTACCGGTCTCCTCTCTAAGACCGTCCCTTTGTTCATTTTCACAGGTATTACACTGTTGTCGCTCATAACCGTACACGGTCTCTTCTAAATGGGCCGTACACGGTCTTAGTCTCTAAGATGTTAGACGGTTTTTGTTACCCGAACCGTAAAAACCAGTGTATTCACTGCCAGGCAAGGTCCTCGTCTCCATGACTCTTTCCCGGTCTCCTCTGTCAAGAGTAACAAATTAGTGTGCGTTGGACACAGTTAGGAACATTCATCAAAAACTGCCTACCTTTACTTCTTACGTATAAGACAGCTATACCAGCAGTTGTTGGAAAACTTAGCATCGGCTCTGCTTTACTTGCCCACTTCGACAGGTGGTTGTCTCTTGCTGTGGATCACCCAACTTTAACAGCAAAATATTCACAATTCTCTATAAAGTTCATCATTACAAGTTATATTTTACTAATGTCTCATCAACTATGTACCTTTTTTTTCACTATGTCTTTTGGTGCTTTGTTATATTTATTTCCTGTTGTAAGCATAAAAAGCAACTTCTTAAAAAACAACGAATCACCATAATTTACTTCACTAACAATATGTATCACGTGATTATGTTTATTCACTGTAAAAAATTATAAAGTATTTTCTTGGTATCTTTCGTAAACATATAATAGAGCTTTTAATTATCCTTAAATAAGAAATTTTTGGGGTTTGGTTTTTGGGGTGCCAGGTTTTAAATGTTTAATGGGAGCCCTTTGATTGAACTTTGTATAGAAAGGGGTTTATTATAGGTATACATATTTTAAGAAAAAGAGGTTAAATAAGTATACACATATATTAGGGCGAATGACGTATTTTTGTTGGATTATGTATTGGTAGATAAAAGACTGTTGAGTAGACTTCAGGATGTACATGTTATAGAGGGCCACAGATATATCAGATCACTTTCTAGTTGTAGCTACACTGAGAGTAAAAGGTAGATGGGATACAAGGAGAATAGAAGCATCAGGGAAGAGAGAGGTGAAGGTTTATAAACTAAAAGAGGAGGCAGTTAGGGTAAGATATAAACAGCTATTGGAGGATAGATGGGCTAATGAGAGCATAGGCAATGGGGTCGAAGAGGTATGGGGTAGGTTTAAAATGTAGTGTTAGAGTGTTCAGCAGAAGTTTGTGGTTACAGGAAAGTGGGTGCAGGAGGGAAGAGGAGCGATTGGTGGAATGATGATGTAAAGAGAGTAGTAAGGGAGAAAAAGTTAGCATATGAGAAGTTTTTACAAAGTAGAAGTGATGCAAGGAGGGAAGAGTATATGGAGAAAAAGAGAAGTTAAGAGAGTGGTGAAGCAATGTAAAAAGAGAGCAAATGAGAGAGTGGGTGAGATGTTATCAACAAATTTTGTTGAAAATAAGAAAAAGTTTTGGAAGGTGAGATTAACAAGTAAGAAAGCCTAGAGAACAAATGGATTTGTCAGTTAAAAATAGGAGAGGAGAGTTATTAAATGGAGAGTTTAGAGGTATTGGGAAGATGGAAGGAATATTTTGAGGAATTGTTAAATGTTGATGAAGATAGGGAAGCTGTGATTTCGTGTATGGGGGCAAGGAGGAATAACATCTTGTAGGAGTGAGGAAGAGCCAGTTGTGAGTGTGGGGAAGTTCGTGAGGCAGTAGGTAAAATGAAAGGGGGTAAGGCAGCCGGGATTGATGGGATAAAGATAGAAATGTTAAAAAGCAGGTGGGGATATAGTTTTGGAGTGGTTGGGTGCAATTATTTAATAAATGTATGGAAGAGGGTAAGGTACCTAGGGATTGGCAGAGAGCATGCATAGTTCCTTTGTATAAAGGCAAAGGGGATAAAAGAGAGTGCAAAAATTATAGGGGGATAAGTCTGTTGAGTGTACCTGGTAAAGTGTAGGGTTTAGAGTTATAATTGAAAGAATTAAGAGTAAGACAGAGAATAGGATAGCAGATGAACAAGGAGGCTTTAGGAAAGGTAGGGGTGTGTGGACCAGGTGTTTACAGTGAAACATATAAGTGAACAGTATTTAGATAAGGCTAAAGAGGTCTTTGTGGCATTTATGGATTTGGAAAAGGCGTATGACAGGGTGGATAGGGGGGCAATGTGGCAGATGTTGCAAGTGTATGGTGTAGGAGGTAGGTTACTGAAGCAGTGAAGAGTTTTTACGAGGATAGTGAGGCTCAAGTTAGAGTATGTAGGAAAGAGGGAAATTTTTCCAGTAAAGTAGGCTTAGACAAGATGTGTGATGTCACCGTGGTTGTTTAATATATTTATAGATGGGGTTGTAAGAGAAGTAATGCGAGGGTCTTGGCAAGAGGCGTGGAGTTAAAAGATAAAGAATCACACACAAAGTGGGAGTTGTCACAGCTGCCTTTGCTGATGACACTGTGCTCTTGGGAGATTCTGAAGAGAAGTTGCAGAGATTGGTGGATGAAATTTGGTAGGGTGTGCAAAAGAAGAAAATTAAAGGTGAATACAGGAAAGAGTAAGGTTATGAGGATAACAAAAAGATTAGGTGATGAAAGATTGAAAATCAGATTGGAGGGAGAGAGTATGGAGGAGGTGAACGTATTCAGATATTTGGGAGTGGACGTGTCAGCGGATGGGTCTATGAAAGATGAGGTGAATCATAGAATTGATGAGGGAAAAAAAGAGTGAGTGGTGCACTTAGGAGTCTGTGAGACAAAGAACTTTGTCCTTGGAGGCAAAGAGGGGAATGTATGAGAGTATAGTTTTACCAACGCTCTTATATGGGTGTGAAGCGTGGGTGATGAATGTTGCAGCGAGGAGAGGCTGGAGGCAGTGGAGATGTCATGTCTGAGGGCAATGTGTGGTGTGAATATAATGCAGAGAATTCGTAGTTTGGAAGTTAGGAGGAGGTGCGGGATTACCAAAACTGTTGTCCAGAGGGCTGAGGAAGGGTTGTTGAGGTGGTTCGGACATGTAGAGAGAATGGAGCGAAACAGAATGACTTCAAGAGTGTATCAGTCTGTAGTGGAAGGAAGGCGGAGGTAGGGGTCGCCTAGGAAGGGTTGGAGGGAGGGGGTAAAGGAGGTTTTGTGTGCGAGGGGCTTGGACTTCCAGCAGGCATGCGTGAGCGTGTTTGATAGGAGTGAATGGAGACAAATGGTTTTTAATACTTGACGTGCTGTTGGAGTGTGAGCAAAGTAACATTTATGAAGGGATTCAGGGAAACCGGCAGGCCGGACTTGAGTCCTGGAGATGGGAAGTACAGTGCCTGCACTCTGAAGGAGGGGTGTTAATGTTGCAGTTTAAAAACTGTAGTGTAAAGCACCCTTCTGGCAAGACAGTGATGGAGTGAATGATGGTGAAAGTTTTTCTTTTTCGGGCCACCCTGCCTTGGTGGGAATCGGCCGGTGTGATAATAAAAAAAAAAAATGTATATATGCGCACAACTGCATCACTACATTATATATATATATATATATATATATATATTAATATATATATATATATATATTATATATATATATATATATATATATATATATATATATAGGCGCTCATATATATAGTAATACATATTTGACACACAAATACACAGAGGCAAATAAATACATACACATACTTTCCCTCATGCGTGCATACACAGAACTGTAAATAGATACATCCATGCGCATGAATACTTACACTATACACCTCCTATACTCGCACATACATACAAACATACGTCAATTAAAAGCTTATGGGTTTTCTGTAAATTTTTGAATTTAAGTCATTGTCTTGCCCTTAATTAATTAATAAATCTTGGAAAAGGCAATAAGTTATTTTCTCCCAACTTAACTGTAAAATATATGGGAATTAGCTAAACTATTAATTTAACAGGGAAAGGAAATGGTTTTTTTTCTGTTGGTATTAGACCATAAAACATTTACATATCTGTACCTCTTAGTATAACGTCATTATCTCCTCCAGCTTCTCTGAGGCTGGACGTCGAGTTCATGTATGCAGCAAGCATTTTACCCTCTGGATGGTCCACTGAAACCTCTGAAAATCTATTATATATATTGTATAGACGGCCAGAAATTATCCCTGCCATTCTTACAAATTTTTCTGAAGCCGACTGAAGTTTAATAAGGCAAACTGCTTAAGTATAGTATTCAACGAAAAAAAGTTTACATAATGGTTTATTCACATTTTGTAAAAAAAACTTAATTATTTTATTCATAGAATAGAATTTATGCAGTTTATGAAATGATAACGAAAAAAACACTATTAACCTATAGTTGTAACAAATAGTTTGAATTTTTTAAAGCCTTCTTATTCCCTTATTTCCCCTTTTATATAGCTTTCAAAACGAGTTTTATATTGTACTATATATTTTTTACCATTGTTTTGCCTCTTTAATTCATTAATTTAAAACAAGTAATTACATTCGATGAAAAAGTGTCCGTGATATCTTATGTGAATTACTCAGTGCAATGTGGAGAATTTACGTTAATTCATTTCTAACCAGTTTTTGTTATTTACTTGCCAAATATGTCTTTGCTTATCTCTTTCAGACATTACCTCAGGGCAATGGGTCCCTTCAGGAGCAGGACTTTGGTTTTAGTGAAATGCCTCTTTTTTCACTCATTTTAAACTATTTTCTCTTCTTGAGATCATACCTGTTATCTTCCATTCCAAGGCATTGAAGTAACCTTTGTTTGCATTAGCACCTCGTCTTGTAAACAATATTCTGAGCAAAGATGGGCGATAGAGGCTATGTATTATATATGCATCAATGTAGCCATAGGTCCCAAATGTTACTTATTTTTTAAACTGGTTGTCAATATTCTAGTTTATATCTCATTTGATAACTGGTTACGAGGATTAGAAGGATCTCTGGACTTACACGAAACCTATGTAACGTGTATTTGACACTCCATAAATCGGATTTGTCACAGTTAGATACAGTTTAATGGACTGGATTTGATAACTTAATGTTTTAGTCAATTAATGTGTATAGTTTTACTTCATGTGAAGGTTTTAGTGGTTGTGTCTGGTTCTAGATCATGCTGTGGAGGGTGTTGGGAGGTGGTGTTATGTACTCGTGTGGGTGTTGGGAAGGTGTTGGAGGTTGACAGTGTTGTTGGATTTTTGAGGAGTTGGAGGTGATGGCAAGTGTTTGTGGGGTTAATGTATTTGGACAGGTATAGATGGTGGTTAATGTTTATGGCTGTGGTGTAGGGTGCTTGTTATGCTTATGGATGTGTTTGTTGGTGCTGGGATTATGTTATGGATTGTGATTGTTGATTAATGTTCATGGATGTATTGTTGTATGTTGGGTAAATTCATGGATGTGTGTTGGAGGGTATTAATAAGTGTTAGGAGTTGTGGGTGTTGTTAGATAATGGGTGTTAGGGTGCAGATAAGTGAAGATTAATGGTTAATGGATTAATGGATGTTGTTAAGTGTTGGAGAGTTTTTTTTGAAAGTTTTGATGGATGTTCTGCAGTCGCGCAACTCTCGAAAACACTAACGCGAAACACCCTTGAAAAGGTTCTTTTGTCTATTCTTTATCACAAAGGCACACTACATGCTGGGTGAAGTACTAACAGCAACATACACTTCACCGAAATACTTTTCCTTTAGGAATGATGTTCAACCTTAAATACTAAGGGACATTAACACTATGTTACCTGTCGAAACACATTTACTTTAAGAGATAGTGCTCTGGAAACATCCTGAATCCTCTTACCTTCTTGACGGAGGTATCCAGAGGATTTCAATAAGCTACCAGGATACATGCGCAAATAAACAGCTTATAAGAAGGGGAGCTTACGTCGGACCGAAACGTCGTCGCATAAGCTACGCTTTCATATGTGCGGGTTACTTGTGTATTGTGACAGTCACGGTATTGTGGCTTTTTGTTAATTTCCAGGATACATATTTACCTATACAATATACATCTATGAAACTATCTCTTAGAGGAAGCGATATTGAAATATTATTTAGCAACACAATATCTTGACAAAGCATTACTTAGAAGAACTTGGAATTTCCTTTCACGAAACACTCCACCACTATTGAAAGCTATTACCTTTAATGAAAAGTAATTTATGAGGAAGGGAAAGTAAGGGAGAAGAGGATTAGTATTGATAAGCCCAAAAAGTCTTAATAAATATTACCTAATTAAAACATAATGAAAATATTTTTTAATTATTCCTACAGGGAAAGTTTTCTTCGAATAAGCATAAAACTTTACAGAGTTAATCAAAGGAGAAAAAAAATGGAGGTAACATGCAAAAACGGAATTCTGTGTCAAGTCCACAATTTAAAACAATCTTATGAGTGAGAAGCTCAGTGAGGAAGATGGAGTAACAGGTTGAGGACGACGACTTTCAGGAAATGCGACGACTAATACTTTAGGTCGTTAGAACTGAAGTCTCCTGCGAGGTTGATTCCGGGGGTCACGCAACTGCTGTCCACTCCTCGACCTGACCATCCCAGTAGATCAGGAGCTTGATTAAACAAGGTGCTACTCGCAGTCCACCGTACAAACAGGATTATTGGGGCATGACTTTTGGTGATCTGTTCACCTTTTTATTGGGGTATGAAGCCACCGTTAGCCGCCGGTCGTTCACATTGAAGGGAAAAGATTTTTCTGTGTGCAGATTTGGCATCAGTTCCATAGAATTTCCAGGTATAGATTATGATTTAGCTTCCAGGTATAGATTATGAGGTTTTAGCGTTCCTAGTAACTAAGGCGTATTGACTGACGTTTATAGTGCTGGGAAGGTTCTCTGTAGTTTTCTATATTTTCAGTTTCGTTGTGCATGAGTGGAGCAGTGAGGCAAAGCCAGTACAGGATGTCTTAAAAGATCACTTAATTGTGGTGAGATTTTCCACACTATTGTGTGGGGTTAAGAATTAGTTATACATTTCGTTTCTAGGCTATTGTTTTTTTCAAGTTGTTTTTATAACGGTAGTAGTAACTAAAATTTCTCATTTAATATTTTGTATCCGCGGGGCCATTGAAGATTTGCTGTGTCCTCAGTAGAGGACAGTATCATGCAGATTATGGTATCGTTTACAAAGCGAAAACACTGTGCTATGATCGACACCTCTGCATTTGTGTCAAGAAATAAGGTTTGAGGAAAAAGGAAATGGGGGTGAATTTCGGTACTTGTGTAACAGAGGTTTTCACTCTTAGTCAACTCTGGCAGCCTCCGACTTAGCTCTATTGAACATTTGACTATGTGTTGAATTGGTTAGGAAAGTTTAATAATCCATCTTCCCAATTTTCAGTTATTTCTTTAGCACGCATTTGTGCGACTATAACACCATGCTGGCACTTGTCGAGGTTTATGTAAAGTCTATGTCATTCTATATCTGCGTTATGATTGTCCTCTGGTGCTGACGACTGTGCGTAGCGGTCCAGAAGTTGTGAAAAGGCAGGAGCAAATTCTCTAAAACAAATTTTAACCCTGGGTTGTGTAAATTGTTGGCATCCACGTGGTTAACATTGCTTCTTAGGAACTCTTTCAAAGAGAAAAGTTTATATTTTATGACGCGTTATTGCTATCTCTGAAAATTGCTTTGCTGCCACTCGGGGGAGTGACAGACTGGACACTAACCTGTCCGTGGTATGGGACTTGCGCAACTCACTTGTTGGAAACTTCTAAAGGAGCGTTTGCACAGTTAGCTGATTGGTTGGTACTATTATGGGGCGCTTTGTGCAGCAACCGTTGTTTTTAGCGACTGTGGGATAACCTCCGTGTCCAGGCTCCCTCTCCATAGTTTATTTAAGGCAAGAGATGAAAGTTTCTTGCAGTTCTTGATGACCACGGAGTTCCACGATCCTGGGCCTGTGACAGAGTACATGGGTTTTTCAAAGTCAAGTTGAATTAGAGTTATGCCAGAGATTTAGCCTAATTAAAGGATCATTAAAGTCATATTGAGACTTAAGTTCTCATTCATTTCTTTGCTCACGTCCATGTCTCATCTTGAGTATTATTATAATCAAACAAAGCGCTAGACCGACAAGAGTCAAACAGCACTGCGGGGCAGCAAATAGTGCGGAGGTTATAAACAGCTAGGCGGAGAGGGGATCAGAGATGAGGGAAGACAAGGGTTGGAAAGGATGCTAAGGGCAATGTGTCAAAGTTAGCATAATAAGGCAGTTGCTGACAAAAAGTAAAAAAGGGACTGGGAGTCAAAGGAGGTGTCGTCTGCAAGTAGAGAAGATGAAGTAAGAGTGGTGGGGCGGCGGCGGCTACATCGTTGGAGGTAAATCCTGTGGGCCCGCTGGTAAACCAGGCAATAGAGAAGTGAAGAACCGAAATAGGGACCCGATAAACCTCAGGAATAGGGCGTCTATCCATGAGATTCCCATGGGTAAGGCGTGTATAACCAATGCGGAGCTGGAAGAGTGCAATCTCCCGAGAACGGCAACAGTGGTAAGATGGCCACAAACCTAAATGCGGTTTACTAGAGCGCAATTTGTTACAGTGTATGCCCGACCACCGTTGTAGCCAACGTCTGCAGAAACGGGCCGAGATGACTGGAAAAGTCTCTGAACGGAATGCCTCTATAAGAAACCGAAAGATCATACACCGTTGACCGTGCAGCAGCGGCAGCATCATCTCGCTCATTACCTTGCACACCGTGTCCAGGCGCCTAGCAGAAAACGACATCTTTATTTTTGTTGCCACACGGCGCAACTATTGATGAATACAAAGGACTAATGGATGAGGCGAATCAAATTGTTTAATGGCTTGTAAAGCACTGAGGGAATCCGAAATGATCACAAACGTCGAAAGAGACATATGTAACGCGAAAAAGCGCTATGAGGATGGCATATAACTCAGCAGTAAAAATACTAGCAGAGTCTAACAAGTAGCCTCGAACAACTTCATCAGGAAATACTGCCGCGAACCCAGCACCATCAGAAGATTTAGAATCTGCATAAAAGCAGTTTTAATTCAGTGCTAGTATTTTTCTTCATGCTCTGTTTGTGCATAATATTTTATTCTCCTGTGCCATTCATTCAATTTAAAAGGTAAAAATTGAGCAAATTCAGATTTGAGTAATCTTGTATAAGTTCTCTTGATTTTCATAAGTGGTTGTTCATTCAATTGCGGTATTTTTCTTGTGTGAGTTCTTTGCTCACTGTGTGACCTGTCAATTTTTAGTTACTTATGCAGAATCGTTAAGCATTTTCTTCCCGTTTAAGCTTACTGTGTCATTCTTTCTATTTTTTTTTTTTTTTGCCTTATGCCCTTCAGTAAATTTCACTAAGACGATGTCCCAGTTCACTTTGATGTTCACTTAGTGTATCATGCCAGTCAAAAGTCAAAATGAATCCGTCCAGGGAGTACCAATATCCCCATATGACTGATAGACAATACCTAGCCCTTGAGCAATGTGTTTGTTCTCACAGCTTGTATCTGAGATTTGTTAAAGTGCTGCGGAATGTGAAGTTCAGATTAAGATTCCTATAGATCGTGAATTATTATTAACGTAGACGAGCGATCAGGCACTAGTATACTGTCTCTTCTGTCTGGACTCCAAGCCACAATATCATGCACGCAGGATAGTGCTGAGACTACTATCCTTGCGATGGCGGTTTGTTTCAAGTACTGTTCCTTCCAGGGACGCTTTGAGAAGAACATACTTGCAACGGAGTTACGCCATCTCTTGCTGATGCCACAAGACGTTGCTGAAAGACATTTTCTGTTGGTAGTGTGCTCACTTGAGTGTTGTTGTTGTCCCTTGTGTTTCTGATGTATCCCATCCTAGTTGATAAACCCCCCCAGTAATCAGGTTGCATTGTAAGAGTTAAGAAGAATTATTTCTCGAGTAACTTTCACAGGTTGTTAACGTTTGTAAGTGAAGTTTCTTATAGATGACCTCGTGTCACTGTGTGCGACTCAGATTGAATATCAGCATTGTTGACGTGTTCATTTTTTTTTCTCCTGTGCTTGCAGTTTGAGGATAGCTAGATTCGTTCTCCCTTGCTCATATTGCGTGTTTTATAGCGTTAATTTTTTCAACCGGGGCTGAGAGTCATCTCTCCACCGAGTTTGTGCATTCCTCAGTAAGAAAGAAAAACGATACCTTGGTGTTCTGGGTGATTCGATTCCTGCTCCAGGAAGATCTTATTCTTACTGTGAAGCCACCTGCAATTAGTGACAATTGTAATGAGCCAAGGAATTACTGTATTCGAACAGCCAAGTTGGGTACTCCAAGCAGAGAGGTGTACAGTTAGGTAATTCCACTGTCACTAGTGAAAACGCCCCCCCCCCCCCCCCCCCCCCCCCCCCCCCCCCCCCCCCCCCCCCCCCCCCCCCCCCCCCCCCCCCTAGCTCTACAGCTAGTTTCATGATGCACCAGTGTTGCACACCATGTATGGATCAGTTTGTGAACAAGCAGTATGAAATACTTTTGGCCACGTTTCTATAGGCAACTGACCATTTCCGAGTATGTTAAGAAATGTAGTGTCTGATCCCACCACTAGCGAACCGTGGGGGAAGAGTTGCCTTGACTTATTAAACCAATTTAAATGTTCCCTTCCCAAAGGGCAACAAACACTGTGTGTTATGGTAGACCATTTACACCAGATATAGTGAGGTTAGTTCCTATTGCAGAATAAGACTAGCAGAGACAGTAGCTAAAAGCGTCTAAGAACGATTATCTGCAGGCCATTACCACCCCTAAGTCCTTAGTAACAGATAATGGGAGGTGAATTCTGTAATGATGATTCTTGAAAAATTTGTTGTACTTTATACAAGATCTCTAAATCCACCATTGTTCCTCTCATCTGCCAGCAATGGGTTAGCCGAACGAACCATATAAGCAAGATACTTGATGTCCTGTAAGCCACTATCAACCCCAAAGTGATAACTTGGGATGAAGTCCTACCAGATGTCCAGTGTGGCCTTAAATTCTGCTTTACAATGCTTCCATAGGTGATGATACTCCAACATTAATGCCATTGTAAGGTGTTAGAACAAAGCGTTTATCCCTATGAGTTGTTATATTTCCATCCGAAACTAAATTACAACCCTGATGATTTCGTAGCAACTCGTACCAGCATGCTCGAGTGTTTTTAGAAGCGTAATCCGTGAAGCACTTCATAAATCAACAGCAGAACTCTTATAGAGTAACTAATAGCCGTGCTAAGCATCAAAGTCAAAGTAGGTTCGAGAGTAATTGTGACAATTTTCAACAAATATCCGCAATGCTAAGCTCGATCAAAAGTCTTGTCAGACCTTATTCGAGTTGTAGAAATATCTCTGGTTAATAATGTATATGGTTAGAGTAATTAGTTACTGGCAACAAGTTACAAAAGAATCGCATTTAGAATCATAAAAATTTGTATGCGTTGTTGATGAATTGCTACCCAGACTACAAGTCGACAGATGCTGAAGATCCTCTTGACTCTGTACACTCTACCTCAGATGCTCAGTTTTAACCAACCTGGAATGTTCGTTATCATGCGTACTCGACAAGTAATGTGAAACCCACCAAGTTTTTTGGTAGAGGACTCGTTCAGATCTCCCTCAGTCAAGGCATGTGTTAGCCATTGCAGAGGGAATTAGATCCTCCCAGAGATGATAACCATTTGCATTTGTACACCTCACCTCGCAGAAATTGGGTTTAAATGTACATTAGGTTGTATAACTAGATGTCGGAAGAAGTATAAGTGACAGCTGTTTGTTATTAAACTGATTAGTTTTTCAGATTTTTTTTTTTTTTCGTATTCACGTTCCCTCCGTATTATGAGATTTGTCAGTAATGATCTGGTGCACACCAGGTGCCTTTGCTGTTAATTTCACCTTGTATATTATACTATTTATTCTTCCTCAGATTCCATAGAGTGCATTGAATACAGATCGATCGATCAATTCCATCCCCATATTGTTAACAATGATTTGTTCTTATAGTTTGTAATGCAATACGTTAAATGTGATTATGCTAACACCCATTACGTAAAACTTCATTTTTTAACTTCCAGGTATGATACCATCCCATTAATTCTATGTTATATATGAAATTGTTTATTGTTATAGAATCAGCACAGAACCACCTGCATGTTTCAGCCTATAGATAGTAGTGTATGTCGAGGACGACATACGTAACATGACAAGCCTGTCAAATAGTTGCTGATCCCTGTGTTGTATAGCATATCAGTATCTTCCCTGTGCTTGTGATAGGAAGATCCCTTTTTAGGCCTGTGACTGTTATGTGTGACGTCACGGGATGCGCATGTGTACGTTCGTAACTCTGCTCGTCCTAGTCGACACTTTGACATCCAGGGCTTAGTACACGGCAAGGCTGGGCTCCACTTCCCATCATAACAATCTGACAATATATCGTTAGATCAATACAAGTGTGTCTACATTCAACCCTCGATTATATCCATTTAAGAACCCTACTACACACACACGAACACACCCACAAACACGATAACACACACACACACACACACACAACACACACACACACACACACCACACACACACACACACTCACAACACACACTCGTACACACACACACACACACACACACACAAAAACACACGCACTTACACACACACACACACAACACACACACACACACACACACACACACACACACACACACACACACCACAACACCACGCACAAACACACGCACAAACACACACACACACTCACACCACAAGCGACACATCAATCAGATACTGCTGCAGCTTAGGGCGCTGGCAAACCTATGGATAGCGTGCCGATACCTGAGTAAGGATTCGGTTAAGACTCTGTTTACCATTTACGTCAGGCCATACTGGAGTATGCAGCAACCTGTTTGGAATCCACACCTAGTCATGCACGTCAAGAATTAGAGATAGTGCAAAGGTTTGCAAATGACTTGTACCAGAGCTACGGGGTTTGTCCTAACTATGAAGAGGTTTTGAGGGAAAATCGGCCCTGACGACACTGGAGGACAGGAGGGTAGGGGGGGGAATATAAATGACATATTAAAAAATACTGCGCCGGATAGACAAGGTGGACAAAGGCGGGATGTTCCAGGAAAGGGACACAGACACAAGAGGTCACAATTGGAAGTGAAGTCTCAGATGAATCAAAGGGATGTTAGGAAGTATTTCTCAGTCATAGTGCTAGTCCAGGCCGTGGAATAAGCCTAGAAGTGGAGTAGTGGAGGCGGGGAACCATACCATAGTTTTAAGGCGAGGTATTGATTGAGCTCATGGGGCAGGAGAGAGAGCGACTAGTAGCCACAGCGAAGAGGCGGAGGCAGGAGCTGTGAAGCGACCCCTGCAACCACAACACGGTGAGTACACACACACACACACACACACACCACACACACACCACACACAAACACACCACACACCACACACCAAAACACACGGCACACAACACCGCACACACACACACAACACACACACACACACAACACACACACACACACACACACACACACACACAGATGGATTAAACGATATAAACATGAGGAAATGGCAAGAAAGAATCAATGAGACAAAGTCCCCAGACTTCATAGCTGTTAACAGAAACAAAACTAGGAGACAATAAAGATGCAATCTTCCCACCAGGCTACCAGATCATGAGGCGAAAGATAGGAAGGGGCAGGGGGGGGGTGGGGTAGGCTCTGCTCGTATAAAACAGAGGAAATTCGAGAAAGAACAAAATGGATGGAATAGATGAGAGGGAGAAAAGAGATACATAGCAGGTACACTTCAGTCTGGGGGGGAACACAAGTGGTCATTGCAGTGATGTATAATACACCCACAGAAACATGCTGGAGGCAAGAGAGGAATATGAAAGGAGCATCAGAGCATAAAATGGTGGACACACTTGCTGAGGCGGTGGCAAGATGAAGCTCACTCCAGCAGAGCAAAGTTGCTGGTTATGGGGCTTCAACCAGGGAGATTGACTGGGAAACCTGGAGCACATGGGGGTCCCGAAACATGAGAGCCCCAGGATGTTGGACCGTTGTGCTGGAAAACCTCATGCACCAACATGGTTAATGGGACACTACCAGAGTGAGAGGGGAGAGGGTGAGGATGAACAGCAAGATGGACCTTGTGTTCACCCTGGGCAGCTCAGATATTGTGGACGTTAATGTTTGATGAGAGTCCCCTAGGAGCTAGCGACCACGTGGGTTCTGGTGCTTTGAATACATAGTTCAGTGCTGCAGTGGAGGGAAATAACCGGAGTTGAATGGGGAAAAGCCTTGACTATAAAAGAGGGGACTACATAGGTTGAAGAACTTCCTGGGGAGGTTCAGTTGGCCACCAGGAGAACTGGCAGGAAAAGCCCAGTAAATGAAATGATGGAAATGTAACAAAAAATGCAAGGAAGGCAGTTGGAAAGGTTATTCCCAAGGGCACAAGTTAAAACTACGGGAAGACCAGAACGAGCCTGGTTTACGACGGTCGTTGTAAGGAGCAAAAACAAATTGCAATTCGAGAATGGAAAAAGTAAGAAGGCAGAGAACACACGAAAATAGGGAGATCATCGCAGAGCGCAGGAAATGAGTACGCACTGGTTAAGGAGGGAGGCCCAGCGACAGTATGAAAATGAATAAGCATCGAGAATCAAGACTGACCCGAAACTGTTGTATGCCACATTCAGCGGAAGAATCAGTCAAAGGTCCAGGGTATAGATTAGGGACAGAAGGTGGATAATCAAGAATGATCAGGAGGTTTTGTGAGGAGTATGAACAGGAGAATTTAAGGGAAGTTTTTACCAGTAGAGACAGGAAGCGAGCTGTGGAAGACAGCACAGAAGGGAACATCAAGAGGGAAATACCAAAAGGGCTTGGATGACATACGAACAACTGAGGAGGTGGTGAAGAAGCTTTAAGTGACCTTGACACCTCAAAGGCGATGGGACCGGAACAACATCTCCCCATGGGTCCTTAGAGAAGGAGCACGATGCTGTGCGGCCTCTAACCACAATTCTTCAAACACATCCTTGAAACTGGGGCAACTACCTGACGAATGGAAGACAGCTAGAGTAGTCCCCATATTTAAAGAAGGAAACAGAAACGAGGCACTAAACGTACAGACCTATGGTCTTTGACTGTATTGTGTGCAAAGTCATGGAGAAATTATCAGGAGGAGAGTGGTCGAACCGGGAAAAGGAAAAAATTTAAAAATGAAAACCAGCAGGGGTTCAGGGAAGGCAATTTTATCACAACCTCCTGGGTTTTATGACAAGTAACAGAAGTAAGACACGAGAGAGAGGGGGGGGTAGAATTGCGTTTTCCTAGACTGCAGGAAGGCCTTTGACAAGTTCCCCAAAAGAGATTAGTGCAAAGCTGGAGGATCAGGCCACGTAAAAGGGAGGGCACTGCTGGGTAAGGGGGAAAACCTGACAGGGAGGCAGCAACGATCAGGTCGTGAAAGGGGATACAGTGGGCGCCTTTACGACGGGGGCCCCCGGGGTCAGTTCAAGGACAAGTGCATTTTTTTATTATTGAAAGACAGAGGAAGGAAAAGACTCTGAAGGTCCCTGTTCGCAGATGACGTGGTTGATGAGAAGAATTAAAAACGGACGAGGGTGAGGGGGACGAAAAAAGACCTCGACAGGCTGGACATGTGGTCCCGCAACTGGCTCCCGAATTTAATCCCGCCAAATGCAAAGTCAAGAAATTGGGGGGGGGCAAGAAGACCGCAGACAGAGTATAGGCTAGGGGGGACAAAGACTACAGACCTACCAGGGGGGAAAGACCTTGGGGGCCTAAAACCCAGACTCACCGGAGGGACAATCAACCAAATAACCGCTGCAGCATACGGGCCCTGGGAAACCTGAGAATAGCGTTTTTGATACCTTAATAAGGAAAAGTTTAAGACACTGTACACTGTGTAGTTAGGCCCCTACTGGAGTATGCAGCACCAGTCTGGAACCCACCCTGGTCAAGCACGTCAAGAAGTTAGAGAAAAAAAAATTTGCAAAAGGATCCCAGAGTCAAGGGGAAATTCCCTACGGGAAAGGTTAAGGGAAAAACGGGTGACGACACGGGACAGAAGGGGCAGGGGGGACATGATAACGACAAAAAAGATACTGCGGGGAATAGACAAGGTGGACAGAGATAGGGTGTTTTCCCGGAGGGGGCACAGGGGAAAGGGTCACAACTGGAAGCTGAAGACTTAGACGAGCA
>NC_069408.1:71181912-71226912 GCF_026875155.1 Cherax quadricarinatus
TTTTTCTCTCCCCCTTCCTTTTCCAAGTTTGGGGGAAATGTGGTTCCAAATTTAAAATCAATGTCCCCCCCCTTAAATTTTCCAAAAACCCTGAATCTTAGTGGGAAAAAAAAGGGGGGGGGGGGGCCCGGGGGGGTAACTTAAAATAATTACTGGTTCCGGGGGTTTTCCTGTAATCGCTTTTTCTAAAAATTGGGGCCTTGCTGAAAAATTTTTGTTTTTTTTTTTTTTAAACTTCGACTCCTGGGGACCCCAAAAAAAAATTCGCCAGTTTAGGAAAAAAACTAGCGGGGAAAATGGTTTACCGAAACAAATTTCTTAATGAGAAAATCTGAAGGGGAAAGCCCCACTGGGTTCCCAAAAGGTTTTTTCCCCCTCTTTGTTCTTTTCATTTCCCTTGTGGGGTTACTTGCAAAAATTTTGTATGTGTGGGTTTTGTTGGGGTTTTTGGGGGTTGTTTTGTTTGGGTTTTAAAAGGAGAGAAGTTTATTGGGATAAAATATTTCCCCATGGAATAAAATAACCCCGAAGAAAATCTGGGTTTAAAAATTGGAAAAATTGAAAAATTTGGGGGATCTTTAAAAGAAAAAAAAGGGAAAAATTTTCCTATTCCACAAGGAAAAAAATTATTTTTTACTAAAATAAAAAAGCCCCAAAGTTTTTAAAATCATCAATGGGAAAAAATTTTTTTTTTTTTTTAACGGTAAAAACCATTAGAAAAAAAAGAAAAATCTTTTTAACTTGGGAAACCCCCTTTTGGGAGGGTGAAAACCCTTAAACCATTCCCCCACTAAAAGGGGAGTTTTAAAGTGAAAAGGGATGGGAAAAAAAAAAGGGGCTTAAAAAGAATGGGGTTTCAACCGGAAAAAGGAAAAGGAATTTTTGGATTTTTTAAAATTAAAAAGGAATAGAAAATTTTTTTTAAAAGTTTTCTAAAATTTTCCCATGGGGTTAGACTGCCTTTTTTTTAAAAACGGAAAAAAATACGGGGGGGCTGGGTTTTGGGGTTTTTTGGGGGGGGTTTTTTTTTGGAGGGAAGGTTTAAAAAATTGAGCCATAGGTTTTGGGCCCTTTTCTTTTTCTTATAAGAACATAAGCGGGCATCCCTACTCCGGGGGTTTTAACCCCTATTAACCAATGCAAAAGGCAATACATTATTTAGGGAAACAACCCCAACCACCTTTAACAAAAAATTAACTCCCCCCCCCAATTCTCTGTTTTACCAAACCCTTTTTTTTTAAAGAACGGTTTTTAAAAAATTTAAAAAATTTTTCCCATTTCCCAAATTTTTTTCCCCTTTTTTAACCCTTTTATCTAAAATTTTTAAATTCTTGTGGATCCTGAAAATTTTATTTTTCCAATTTCCCCCCTTTTTTTACCTGTTTTCCATTTTCATAACAACCCCCCAATTTGTTTTGGGTGGTTTGGGGGTTTTTTTTGGGGGGGTTTTGTAAAACAATTGAAACCCTTTTTACACCCCAAAAAATTTTCCCGTTACTGACCAAAACGGGTTTTTTTGGGGCCTCCGGGTGTAAATTAAAACAATGAGGCTCCTTTATTACTTTTTGTATAACCAAATTTCAAAATTTTTTAAAGCGAAATTATCCCCTTTTTTTGGCCCCAAATCCCAGTCCAAAATTTTTTCCCCTGTTTTTTAAAACTTTTTTTTTTATTTGGGGCAGGGTTTTTTCCGCCCTTTTAAAATTTTTCATTCTCTTGCCCTTCTCCCCCCCAAAATCTTTAAACTTCCGGGTCCGAATTCCCCGGGGCTGAATGCCTGTAAAAATAATTCCCAAAAAGGACTGGGACGTTGGTAAATGTCACCCAAAAATTTTAAACAAGTTTAGGGGGGCATGACCTTTTTCCCATTAAGTTTTAAAATATTTTGGCGCCCCCTAGGTGCACCGGTTTTTTTAAACCTTTAAACCCTTTTTAAACAAAGTCTTTTTCAGTATCCTTTGGTTTTGCCCCAAATTTGCCTTCCCCCTCTTTTGTTTTTGTTTCTTTTGATTGGGACAAATTTTTATCCCCATTTTGGACTTTCGTTCCTTTTTTGGGAAATTTCGTCTAATTCTTTTTTTTTAACTTTTCTCCCCCCAAAGGGGACTTCGTCTACCCCTCATGTCTTTAACATTTTTCAATACGGGGGTTTGGGGGTTTTTTGGGGTTTTTTTGGGGGGTGTATTTTTTCCGGATTATCTAAATTTTTCCCTATTCTTAAGAAAAATTTTAAATCCCTCCCTCTTTTTTTTTTAAAAAAAAAAACCCGGGGGAAAAGGGGGAAAAAAGGGGTTTTTAGCCGTTTTTTTCCAACCAACTGTTTTCTGTCTTTTTATAAATTTCTTTTGATTTTTTTTAATTTTTCAAAAGGGGTATAATTAAAAAATTTTTTTAAAAAAACCCCATTCTTTTCGGGATATCTTTTTTGTAAAACTTTCCCATCCAGTGCTTTTCGAAAAGTTAAAAGCTTAAAAAAACAAAAAATTTTGAAAATTTTTCCCCCCTTTCTGGTAGGCCAAAATCGGGTGGGAATTGGGAAAGAAAGGGGGGGGTTTTTGGGGCCAGGGGAAAGGGTTTTAAAGGGGCAAGTTACTGGACCCCATCCCCCAGTGGTATTCCACCAAAGGGGGGGGTTTTTTTAAATCCCCGTTTTTCCACCCAAACCGGGGACTTTATTTCCTTTTTTTTTCATTTTTTCAATTTTTTCCTAATTTTGTATTTCCCCCCTCGAAACTCTAAATGTTTCTTTCCGAATTGCACAAGTTTCTTTCAGTCATTTTACCTTTCTTAAAAATTTGGCCTCCCTTTGAACTGTTCGAAATTTTAAATTTTTTCTGTTTTTGCCTCTGATTTTTTTTATTGAATTTGGGGTTCCTTCAGTGGGTAAAACCCCCCTTCCGGAGGCGGGGAAGGGACCTTTAACTTTCCTTCTTTGTTAAAAATAAAAAATCGTTTCCCTTTTTTTTAAATTCCCGATCCCCGGGGGGTTCAAAAAAAAATAAATTTTACTTTTAAATTTATTTTTTTTTAAAAAGGGGTTACAAATTTATCAACAAGACCCTTCCAATTTCTGGGAAAAATTCCCTTTTTTCCCCCCCGGGGAAAAAGGGAATGGAAAAAAACCAAAAAAATGGCCCCAAAAAAATTTAATTTTAAATAATTTTTTTTTTTTAAAAATTAAAAGGGCCCCAAAAAATTCTTGGTTAAAATAAAAATTTTCTCTCCTTAAGGACTTTTTTTTCAAAAATTGCCAAAACATTTTTTTTAAAAAAAATTTTTTTCCGGGTTTTATTTTTTTTTTAAAATTTAAACAAATCAAAAAAATTTTTTTTTCAAATTTAAAATTGATTTTTTTGTTATAATTTTTTTTTTTTAAATAAAAAATTTTTTTAAAAACAAATAAAAAAAATTTTTTTTCTTTTTGGAAAAATTTTAAAAGGACTTTTTTTAAAAATTTTTTTGTAATTGTAGTTTTACTATTCCCAAATTTTTTTAAAAAACCCCAAAAACCCAAACCATTGTTTTTTTCCCTTTTGTCTACCTAATTTTTCCCCCCGGAAAAAGGGGTCGTTTTGGGTTTTTAGGGTTCGGGGCCCCTTTTGGGGTTTGTTTTTCCCTTTGAAAGTTTTGGTCCTGCCCCCCTTACCCTTTAAATTTTTTCCATTTCTAAAATTCCCCTTTGTAAAAAAATACTTTCCTCTCCCGGGTTTTCCTGGGGGAAATTTCCAACTTGCCCTTTTGCTTTTTTCCTTAGGAAACATTCGTTTGTCCCTTGGATTCCTTAAGCTTTTTTTCTTTAAAAACCCCATTCTCCGATGCCGGTTTAATTTCCCCCCCCCTTCATATTCCCACCCCCCTCTTGTTTTCTATTTTTTTAGTTCTTTCCCCTTTCAAGGGGGTTCCCTTTTCCTCCTGATCCTCTCCGGGAAAATCCTAAGTTCCTTTTGGGGGTTTTCTTTTTCTTGGTTTTTTGGGTTTATCTTCCTTTTTTTGCCGCCCGGGAAATGGGGGTTTTCCCCCCCCTTTTCCCCTTTTTTTGTTTTGGCCCCCCTTTTTTCCCCCGGGGGTTTTTTGTTTTCCCCCCAATTTTTCTTTGCTTTTGGTGTTGTCCGGGATCTGGCAGGGTCCCATTCAAAATACCGGGGGGCCCCGCGGCCCCTCCCCCCCCCCCGACCCCCTGGCCGGCCCCCCCTTTTTTTAAAAACCCCCCCTCCCCGCTTTGTCTTCCTCTTCCCCTTTCCTTTGGGCCTTTCCTTTCCCTTCGGTCCCCCCTTTTTCCTTTCTCGGGTTTGGGGGGGGGGTTGGGGGTGGGTTGGTGGGGTGGGGTGGTTGGGAAAAAAAAGTTTAAGGTTTAAAAAAGTTAATGTTTTTAAAGAGATTGTGAAAATAGTTCCCAAAAAGAGGGGTTATTTTTTTGGGGGTTTTTTTTATTTTAAAAAAAAGGTTTTTAAATTTTTTATTTTTTTCAATGGGAAAAATTTTTTAAAAAAAAGTTTTTGGTTTGGTTTAAATGGGGTTTGGGTTTTTGGTTTTTTTAAAAAAAAATGTTCCCCCCCCCTTTTTTGTTTTAAAAGAATTTTGGGGTTTTTTTTGAATTTTATTATGGGGTTTGAGGGGGGTTTTTTTTTTTTTAAAAAAAAGGTGTTTACCCTGGGACTTGGGTATAAAAGGGTTTTTTGTATTTTTGGTTCCCCCTGACAAAATTAAAAAAATTTATCTCCCTTTTTTTTGGGAAATTTTTAAACAAATTTTTTTGTTTATTTTAAATTACTTTCCCCCTTTGTTTAATTACCTCCTACATTTCTTTTCCCCACCCCAATAATCTTAAATTTGTTGGTGTTTGGCTTTTTTGTTTTTGTAAGGGGGTCCAAGGGGGTAATCTTGCTTGTAAAGGGCAACTGGGGCCTGCACCTCGGTTTGACCGTCTTTTTCCCTTACTGGCATTTTTTTCTTTACAAAAATTATTTATGCATGATTTTTTAACCTAATGAAAAAAGGAATATAAAATATATTTTTAAGCCAAAAAACCCCGAAAACCCCCCCACTTCAAAAACTTTGATTTCCATTTATTGGGCGGACGTAGCCTTTTCCCCTTTTAAACCCTTTCCCAATATTTTTAAAACTTATATTTTTCCCCACAAAATCAAAAAATTTAAACAAAAAACATTTTTTTTCCTTATTTTGGGATCAAAAATTTCTAGAACTTGGCTCAATTTGGGCAACAAAAAAAAACCTTTTTTCCTTAAATTTTTTGATTTTCAGCCCCCCCTTTTTTTAAAAAAATTTTTTTGTTTTGTTTGGGGGTTTTTGTTTTTGGTTTTGGGTTTGGGGTTTTTTTTTGGGTTGTTTTTTTTTTTACCGCCAATTTTTTTGTGGGGGGGAATAATTAAAATTTGTGGCCCCCCTTCTTCAGTCCCCCCCTTTCTTCTTCCCACTTTCTCCCTCCTTAAAGCTTTTTCCCTCTAAAACTCCTCCCCTTTCATTTTAAAATTTTTCCAACTTTGGGGGAAAAAATTTCCAAATTCTGTGACTCACGAGCCTTCAATTTCCCAATGGACCTTTTTTTTTCCTTTCCGGGAACATCCTTCTGCCCCTTGTCGATTCTCTCAGAATTTAAAACTTCGTATCCTCCCCCCCCCTCCTCCCCCGGGGGTTCTCTTAACCTCTCCTCAGACATCCCGTTTTTCCCCACAGTTTTTGTTAACCTTTCCCTTTTTTCTAGTTTCCTCGTGTTTTTCAAGGGGGCCAAACTGGAGCCATATCCAATATACCTGAAAAAGGGGGTAAGGGCAGGGAAAGACTCCTTACTGAGATTAGGAACATTTTAAGTTCTCTTTCCCCAAGCGCCAAAGGGGTTCCCCGGGGGTTGGGGGTTAAAAAAAAAACCCCCGAATTTTTTTGGGTTTTCTTTCCCCCCTTTTTTAAAAATCCATCATCCCCCAATTTTCCCCTTAATCTGTTTTGTGGGGTTTGGGTTGGGGGGGGGGGGGGGGGTGTGTTGTGTGTTTTTGTGGGGTTTTTTGTTCGTCCCATAATTTTGCCCCAAAAAATTTGGGAGGGTTTAAATTTTCCCCCCCTCCTGCAAAAGTAATTTTCAACCCTTGGCTACGTTCTTTACTTTTTTAAGGTCAATTCGATTTTTTTTAAAATTTTCCCCAACGTTCTATTTCCTGCCCCCAAATTTAAAAGTTTTCCTGAATCCCTTCAATGGTTTCTTCCCACTGTCCTTTTAAACCCAATCTTTTTCCTGGTCTTTTTCCAAAATTTTTTCTTCAATTTTATTATTTCCCCCTTTTTTCTTTTTCCCAATTTTAAAATTAAAATTTCCCCGTTAACCCCAATTTGGGGCTAGCTTTTTTTGCCTTTTTTAAAAAAAATTTTAACTTTTTGGGTTTTTTTAAACCCGAAACTCCAATTCGCTTTTTGGGCAAGTAATTTTTTGTACTCCCATTTGGGGTTCGGGCTTTACTCCCCCCCCCTTCCCGGGTTACCCTTTTCCCCCCGCTATACCTTTAAATTTTTTTTGTTTGGGTTTTTGTTTTTTGGGTAATCCTTCAATCAGGGGAAAAACTTTCATTTTACTCTTTTGCTTAATTTCCTTTTTGCCTTTGTTTTCTTTTTTTTAACATTTTTTGTCCCCTTGCTTTGGGTTTTTTTTTAATTTCCCCCCTTTTTCCCCCCCCCTTTTTAAAGGGGGGTGGGATTTTCCCTTTAAACTTTTTCAAGGAATTTTGATCCAAAAAATTTTCCCAACCTTTTAAAATTTTTTTTTGAATTTTTTAAGTGGGGTTTAAACCGTGGGTCAATTTTCCCAAGGGCCGAAACCCTTAAAAAAATTCCTTTTAAAAAAAAATCGTTCTGGGGAGGCGCCCATTTCAATTACTGTTGAAATTTTTCGAAATCCTTTTTTTAAAAAATTTTTTCCGATAGGTTAGCTTCCACCAACCAACCTTTTGGGTCCCCCCCCCCCTAGCTTTCATTGAATTAAATTTGAAACCATTTCTGGCCGGTTCCTCGTCCATTTTTGAATTGGGTTTACGTTTAAATTTTCCCTTAACTTTACCTCTGAAAAAGAAATTTTCCCCCCCTGTTTCCCCCAAAAAAAAAATGACTGGGCCTAAAGGGCCGACCCTGGACCCCCCCCCCGGGGGGGTATAAAATTAGTAAATTTTTTTTTCCCCCGATTTTCCCCCTTAAACCCTTCCGGTTTTATCCCTTCTCTAGTTTCCCCTTTCGGGGGAAAAAACCCTTTTTTTTTAAAAAAATTTTTTTTTTTTTTTTTGTTTTTTTTTTTTTTTTTTTTTTGGGTTTTTTTTTTTTTTTTTTTTTTTTTTTTTTTTTTTTTTGTTGGGGTTTTTTTTTTTTTTTTTTTTTTTTTTTTTTTTTTTTTTTTTTTTTTTTTTTCTTTTCCCCCTTTTTTTAAAAAAGGGAAACTTTTTATCCCGGGTTTCCCTTTCCGGGATTTTGAAGATTTGGGAAACCCCTTCTTCCCCCTTTAACCCCGGGGGTTTTCCGCCCCCTTTTAATTTATTCCCCTTTAATTTTCCCCCCCCTTTTTCTTATTATTGCCAAATTTTTGGGGTTTGGGCCCCCTTTTTCCCCCCAATCTTTTTTCCTACTTTTTTTTCCTTAAAACTCGGTTGGGGCCTCCCTCCCTTTTCTTTTTGATTTCCACTTTTTTCCCGCCAAAACCGCCTTAGTTTTTTTCCTAAATTTTTAAAATTTTTCAATTTGACTTTGACTATTTTTTTCAATTCCCGGGTCCCTTTATTGGAACCTTTTGGTTTTTTTAATCCTTTTTCCCTTTTCCCCCGGGTTTTTCCCCCCCTTTTTTTTTTTTTAAAATTTAAAAAAATTTTTTTCCTATTTTTTGTTTTTTTAAAAAAACTTTTGTCCCTTTATTTTTCCAATTTCCAATTGTTTTTTTGTTTTCCCCCAAAGCCCCCTGACCCCTTCGGGTTTCCAACCTGTTTGGGTTTTTTTATTTTTTCCCCTTATTCCTGACCTTTACTTTTAAAAACTAAAAAAAATTTTAAATTTCTAGTAAGGGCCTTTTGGTTTTTTAAGGAACTGCCAGGGGGGGAAAAAAGCCCCCTTTTTTTTTCTTTTTGGGGGTTCCCAATTTTTGATTTTTAAATCCCAAATCCCTCATCTTGGGCCCCATTTTCGGGCCCCCGGGCCCCGTTTTCCCCGTGAAAGTGGTTGAAATGATTTTCCAAAATTTTTTTGGTGGGAAATTTTTGAATAGAGGCCACCCCCCTTTTTTTTTAAAATCCCTCTTCCTCCTTTTGTTGGTTATAAACAAACCCTGACTTTTGGTTTCCCCGGGTGAATTTTACCAAATTTTCTTTTCCCAATCATTATGTCCATTTTTAAATTCCCCCTTTTTTTTAAAACATAATTTCCCCCCCCCCCCCTTTTTTTTTCCCAGGCGTAGTTTGGGGAAATTTGTTTTATTGTTTAGGTTTTTTTTTTTACATATTTTTTTTCTTCATTTTTTTTATTCCCCTCCCATTTTTTTTTTATTCCTCCCTTTTGAAAATTTAAATTTCTTTTTAAAAATTTTTATCAAAATTTTTGGGGGCAATTTTTGGGGTAAGGGGCGGGTTATTTTTTTTTAAAAGGGGTTAAAACCCATAAACATTTATTTGGTAAAGGGGTTGCAAAACCCAAATTTTAGAAGGGTTTCGGGTTTGGGGGGCCGGGGGGAAAAATTTTTTTTAAATTCCCGTTGTTTGGCCCTTTTTGGGGTTTTTCCTTTCCCCTTTTTTTTTTTTTTTTCCCCCTTTTTGTACCCCTTTTTGGGGGCCCCCCCTTTCTTTTTTTCTTGCTTTATATACTCTTATACCCCCTTTTCCCTCACTTTTTTTTGAAATCCAAATTGAAAAAGAAATTTTTCCTTAAATTTTTACCCAAAAAATTTTTTTTTCCCCCCCCCTTGAAAAATTTTCACCTGGATATTCCCTCCCCTTTGTTTCAAAACCCTTAAATTTTTTTGTTTTTTTTCTCAAATTCCCCCCCTTTTTCCCCTAAAAAAAAGCCCCTTTCCCCCTCCCCTGATTCCCCCGCCCCACTTTTTTTTCCCTTTAAATTTCGTTTCATCCCTTATTAAAAATTTATTCTATTTTTCCAAAACCACGCCCCAAAAAAGTGGTTTTAGAAACCGAATGCTAAATTATTTTTGGACCCCGCTTTATTTGTGTGTACCCCACCCCCACCCAGTGGGGGGAACCGGTTTGGCAGTTTTGTTGTGCCCCCCTTTTCCTTTTTTGAGGGACTTAATTTCATTTTTTCCAACTTTTAAACTTTATTTTCCCCCTAACCTTACCGTTTCCCTTTTAAACCCGATTATTTCCCCCATTAACCGTTTACCCTTTTTTAAACTTAAACTTTTCCCCCCTCTTCCCTTTTTTATTAAACCCCTTTTTCCCCCCCGGTTTAGATCCCGGTTTTTTAAAGGGCCCCCCCTTTTTTTTTTTTTTTTTTTTTTTTAAAAAACAAAATAGAAAGGGGGAATTAAAAAAAGGGAGAAAGGGAAAAGGGGGGGGTAAAAGGGGGGGGAAAGGGGGAAAGGGAGGGGGGGGTTTAAAAACCCGGGAGGGGAAAAGGGGGGGGAAAAAAAAAAGGGGGAAAAGGGGAGGGGGGGGGGGGAAAAAAAAAAAAGGGGCAAAAACTAAGAAAGAAATGGGGGAAAGGGGAAACCTAAGAAAATTTTAAATTTTAATAGGGGGGAAAAAAGGAAAGAGAAAGAAGAAAAAAAAAAAAAAAAAGGAAAGGGGGGGGGGAAAAAGGGGGGGGGGAAAAAGGGGAAAGAAGGGGAAAAAAAAAAAAGGGAAAAAAAAAAAAAGGAAGGGGAAAAAGGGGGAGGGGGGAAAAGGGAAAAGGGGGAAAAATAAAAAAAAAAGAAAAAAAGGAAAGAGGAATTTTAGGGGAAAGGAGGAAAAAGGCTTAAAAAAAACCAGGGAGGGAAAGGGAAAGGGGGAAAAAGGGGGGAATCTTGGGGGGGGGGTAAAATTCCCGGTCCCTTTTTTTCACCATTTTTTTGGGGGGAACCCTTTTTAGATTGAATTTTGTCGGCCCGGGGGGGTGAACTCCTTTTTAACCCCAAAAAAAAACACTTTGGTATGAAACAAAAATAATTAACACGAAGGAGCTAAAAAAAAACAATGTTTAAAAAGTCACCTTTTCCCCTTGTAATTTTCTACATGTGTCCCAAACTGGGGCCGATTTATTTTTTCCAAAAATTTTTCAAACTTTGGCAGGGGGATATTAGCCTTGCCCTAAAATTTTTTTCCATCTCTGGGGTTTATGAAATTGGAAAGGGGTTTTTTAAAAAAAACCCCCCAAAAAACTTTTAGCCCTTTTTAAAAAAACCCTTTAAAATTTTCCAGTCCTTTCCGAAGGAGGGTTTAGGATCTCGGGAAAGTTCTGTGCTTTCAAACCTTTTAGAAGGTTTTATTTTTTTAGCTTTTTAATATTTTGGGGCCTATCTTCCTTCTTTTTTTTTGGGATCCCTAGTTTTCACCAAGGGGGGGGGCAAAAAGTTGGGGCCCCCCCCCCCCTTAAAGATGATTTCCCACCTCCTTTCCCCCTTTAAAAAAAGAAACCCGAATTCCCCCCTCAAAATTTTCCCCTTTTCATTTTAAAAAAAAAAAATTTAAAAAACCCAAATTTTTTTTTGGGGGTTTGGGGGGTTTTGTGTTTTTTGGGGGTGGGGTTTTTGGGGGGGTTGGGTTGGTTTTTGGTAAAGGCCCATTAGATTTGGGGGTTGTCTGGTTTGTTTTTTTAATTTTTTTTCTATATTGCATTTTTCATATTTTTTAAAGGGGTTGATGTGATTCGGCAAAATGCTCGTCCCCTACGTAAGCTCTCCCTCATAACCTTCACTTCAGAAGGTTTGTATCATTTTTTCCCCCCTAGCTTTTATCTGATTTGGGACCTATCTTTCCTTTTTGTTATGTTGTGTTTGTACTCACCTATTTACTCCCCTAGTTGAGTTGCAGGGGTCGAGTCCGAGCTCCTGGCCCGCCTCTTAAACGATCGCTACTAGGTCCCCCTTCCTCCCCTTAGCCGTGAGCTTTATCATCCCTTCTTAAAGCATGTAGGGACCTCCCTCCACTACATCGCTTCCCAAACTATTCCACTTACTGACTACTCGGGGCTGGAAATACTTCCTACATCCGTGATTCATCTGTGTCGTGTGTGTGTGTGTGTGTGTGTGTGGTGTGTGTTGTGTTTTGTGTGTGTGGTGTGTGTGTGTGTGTGTGTTGTGGTGTGTTGTGTGTGTGTGTGTGTAGAAGAGTGTGCTGCGGATCTGATACATGCAGTAAAAGCGTGTGTGCTCTGTGTTTAGCTCTGCTTCTGCTATGAATCTTCCTTTGTGTCTATGATTGCTTTTAAATGTCTATGATTGTTTTTACACACTGTTGTGTACTGTCTCGTATGCTTTTGGGTTGTGAAACACCTACGGATACTTTTACAAACCCTGCCTTTGTAGCAAGAAAAACATTCACCTAATGGTTACTCTATTGTCGGGGTCGCAGCCAGTCAGCCTAACCTGTTACCTCGTTCACAAAGGAATGATAGAGTGATCACTCACAGGTAGGTAAAGGCACACACACTATAAAAAGATGACAGCTAACCATATTGCACTACATTAAGTAAACATAATACGTCTGGAGGGAAGTAAAATTTCAGAAGCTTAGATCCTACAGTCATTCCTCAGAACTAAAAATTATGATGGGCATTCATTGTAGATGACGCCTACACTGTATTACCACTTTTCCCTCAAACTGTTGACAAGCAATATTAACTTTCACTCTGCATTTTTTCCAAAATTATATCATAAATTTTGATATTACTCTTGTCCACATGATTAACTGGTATAAAGCAGTTACTCCAGACAACACCCAATACCCGCCAGTCTACGCCCACACCTACTACTGCTACATTCGAAAGAAACTCTTAAATTCACCTCATTCCACTCCCTTTGGTTACCTCGTCTTACGTTTGTGTGATGACTTTTGAACGTTGTCACGCGCTATTACTGCCGAGTCGCTATACCACCGTCCTAGTGACACGAAGAGTACGGACAACGCTTTAAAGTGGTGGGCCAAAGCACACGATATAAGTGTGTCACAGTGTGCTTTTAAACTGCAGGGGGCAGAGCTATGCTCGTGTTTCCCTTTAATAATCTGTTCCTTATGTATATATATGTTTTTTTTTTTTAATTTTTCAAAAGGACAAATTTTGCTTTCCCTTTTTTACACAATTTGCAGCGGTTATCCTTGTTGCGCTACAGGAAATCTTCTTTATCAAATCTTTTAAAAGACCTTGTAAATTGGTATCATTTTTCCTTTTGACCTCTTATCAACCAACATGGGAAACTTTAATGTTTTAATTCGTTCATCATAGTTCATACTGCTCAAATCTGACAGCCATTATGTAATCCTTCTTTATACGTTTTTTTCTTTTAACTTATTTGTGTATTTCCTAAGGTGTGCTAACAGAAAATTCGCTGCATATTACAATTTTGTCTAATATAAATTATTTTCAACTTTAACATTTTGCTCTCCATATATTTGAAAACAATAGTTTGACAGTGTGGAATAATGCAACACGGATATAACTCCTAAATTCCTTTCTCTATCTCATACTTTCTGCTTTTTTGCCTTTCAGGTAAAATTCTTCTTGGCGTCCCTTTCACTTTCTCCCATTTCTATTAATGGAATTTATCTACATCAAATTCCACGTGTTCAAATTATCCAGATCCTGTTGTAAGGATTTACATTGATTTGTCATCATTAATCTTACATTTTTGTAGCCTCTGGAAACAAATTTATTCATTTCTTATTCCTTCTGGTAAATCACTTATATATGTTAGAATCACTATTAGTCATTTTTCCTTTTATAACTGTATGCATTTTCCTCTTAAAGGAGGGTGCGATTTTTTTAGGAGCGATAAAAAAGGAAAATTTAAAAATTATGGAAAAAATGTTTTCCTATTGAAAAATAGTGCATAATTCTGACAGCACGTTGATGTAATTAGCTTGTTTCTATGATATTTCTAAGTATGTGTTTCCAAAAAATGTATTTTTTTTGTTCTTGCTGTCGTCAAAAAGACATGATGGCAATTTGTGTTTTTTATCCCTTAAAAAATTACGATTTTTAGGATTGTTTCATTCTAAATACACTACATTGTAACTTCCCTGAGGACTCCATTCCTGAACTACTAAATGGAGCTGAAGGAGAAGTAAATGGCTTGTAATTTTTTCAAGGCCTTTTATTGTTTTAGTTTGGCAAGGTTTTTTTTTATTAAAACAATAAGCCAAGTAATGACTACAAAGCCCATTAAAATATTATGTTTGAGTCTTAATAAAGGACACTGATGTCGAAAGTTTGATTTCGAGCAGACGATGCAGTTCCCAGTCATTGCACAAAATCCCATTGCGGGTTTACCAATGAGAGGGAACAAATGGATTGAACAGGTGAAAATAGGTGGAATTTTTGATGGAGATGTGGAGGTACTGGAAAAATGGAGGGGGGCTGTTAAGTATTGATGAAGATAGGGAGGCACTGATGTCATGCATTGGCCGGGGAAGACCATAACAGTGCTTACACTCCTATTTGTTAGTCATGCTTATATCAAACGTGTGACTGTGTGTGATTGTGCAGGATCGCAATGCCACCATAAATGTTTATTTGTTTCTTATTCAAACCATTCGATTCTGAAATAAAAAATACAATTTTTAAAGTTCTCATTTTTTGTTAAACATTTTAATTTTTCTGATAAAAAAAATATATATACGAAGGGCCGTCAAAAGTGGGCCTCTAAATATAGTTTCTCTAGGGACTTTGGATGTCTAAATCCGCGTCTACATATCCATCAAATGCAGGTTTTTTTTTTTAGCTATTTCAATATTTTTTTTTAGATTTCTATTCTCAGCAATTTTATTTAAAATTCTTGGCACTCTTTTTAAGAAAAAATATTGCAAACTGGTTCGTACACAACCCAAAATCAATACAAAAATCATACCTCTAAAGATACATAAATGTTTAAGGTTAGAAGCCGATCAGAGGATTCATTCTCCAGTTATTAAATAGAAATAGATTTATTTAATACTGTAAAATTACAATATTAAAATTTTTACGCAGCTAAGGTTCACTGCAAAAATTTCCCAAAGTAATTTCCAGCAAGAGAAAAGTAATTCTTCAGTAATCTAACGATTCCAGATTTTTTAATAATATTTAATTTTCTTATGTCCACGTACACTGACTAAACTTATTGGGTATTTTCCAATTTAATCAAATAAATCGCGTTAATATTTTGAAGCCTCTATAAAATGTATCCTAGATATTTTAGGGTTGAACAGACATCATATCATATAATTTTTAAAACCCCAATTTGAAAATTTGGGTTTAAATACAGATAAAAATAACATTAACCTTTCGTTCAGGAATACACATCAACCTAAAATTTTAAAAGGCAATTAGATCGGGCATTCTTTATATTTTGTATGGACTCCAAAAAATCTATTTTTTTTTAAATATGGCAGAACATTGACAAATATTCCCACAAGCCGATTGGATGAATTCTTCTCGAGATTTGATCAAACTAAAGACGAAATTTAAAAGGAAGAAAAAATCAAAGAACGACTCAAATATACGTCAAAAAATACGATAATTAAAATTAATGATCTGTTCTCCAATTCCCTGAATTAACCCTGAATGCCTTCCACAAACCTCCCCCTACCTCAGGCGCTGTATAATCCTACGGGTTTAGCATTTTCCCCTTGATTATAATAATATGATGTCACTTAGTGCCCTGATGATAAAACCCACTTAATGGCAGCCAAAAAAAAAAGTAAAGTAAAAAGGCATCAAAATTGCCCTAAATATTAATTCTGGGGATACTGAACTCCCATTAATGGTGTTTATTACACTGTGAGCTTCATCATGTAAAGTGGTGAATACCAGAATGAAGCCAAGTATGATTGTTGCAAATCCCAGCCCCATTTCTCAAAACAATTTGTGTCAAAATGAGGCACGTCCCATGTTACAGTATAAATCCTACGCCATAGAATAGCTAATAAGAAATCACCTGCTTAAAAAATTAGCCGAGAAAAAATCACATTTTTAAACCCTGGGATGAGAATCATCCTTTTAACAACTGTTGATAATCACCCTTTTATAAAGAACTGATGAGAGATGCGTTTAAATCATTGAGCGATAGATCAGTTTAACAATTGATGAGTTACGTTTTTAAATCCACAGAAGTGGGAGATCAACTGTGTAAAAAATAGAAACAAGAGGACCGTTTACTCATCTTTTATATTCTAAAGTAAAATATAAACTATACCATAATAGCATAAGACTACCACTTCAGTTTAAGAGAGAACAGTTAAACCGGTCCACCTCGAACGTTGGATTCTTATCTTGAATTGATTACGAATCGTCATTGTGTGTTTTTTCACAGGCTGTGTGATGCAGCTGTGTGTGAAACACTCGGTAAGAGGGAAATAAATACTACTACATTCCCTGACTTAAGTATGCATTTTGTTTCCATTTCACCCAGGTTGTCGCCAGTCATTTCTTCTTAATACAGTTTACTCAGCAAATTGACATGAACAAAAACACAGAAGATTTTTTAATAATTTAATATTCCATTCAGTCCTCATACACGTGAACACAGGAACAGAAGTTACTTAACAGATCTTACGTAAAAATAAAATTTAAATTTTCTTTATTTAGCCTTTTAAAAATGCAGAGGTTTTTTTTTTTTTGGTCCACATGTTAAACTCGTCTGAATAAGATTTGGGTTGAAAACCCTTTTAAACATAAAAAATTTGGGTAAATAAGAAAATACCACAAACGAAATGCCCAAGAATCTGCGCTTCATTAAACTTTCGTTTAGTTTTTTATTTGGAAGATTAAATATTAAATTTACAAAATTAACACACACGTGCTACAGATGGGATATCTTTATTGAAGAAACGTTTCGCTTAGCACAGTAGGCGTCTTCAGTCAAATACGAAGGGAGCAGTGAAAGGAAATGATATAATCAGTCCATCATCCTGGGAGAAAAAGTATTTCATTGTTTCTATTTTGTCTTCCTCTGACCCATTATACTTGAAAAAATTCACCCCACTAACTTTGTAATACAAGACTAATGAATGCTGATATCAGTCGAAAGAATGGTGAAACCTCCTTAATTACACCCCAAAAAATCAAAAGAGACGAACTGAGATTTGGGGTTTTCATGAGAGAAAAGCAAAAAGAGTGAGGGCTTCGGGCCACTGAAGGAAGGCGTAAATGAACAAACATTCAAAAGGGGTTTGACTGTCAACAACAACTGACGGCTCTCGTGGAGAAGTATCAGGCTTCTCGCATGCATGTCTGAGGCTCGTGTGCACATATATAAACTATAAACGGATATTCTGTTTCTCACTCTCACAGAGGGGAATGGAAGTAGCCTGTTGGCACCCATAAACATTTTCCAGTCATTCTGGATGCACTGAGACTATAAATGGAAAGTAATTTGGAAAGGGGAAAATCCTTGACAGAGAAATTTAGAATTTTTTTGATTTGCAGAACGTACTGCTCACAACATTCACAGCTTCAGAATCTGCAAATTCTTTGACCTGAACACCAGAAATAAAGGATCTCAATGAAAGAAAGATTTCTTTGAGCTTGCTTGTTATGCAGCCGAACCATGTTGAGCGCAATGGACAATACATGTGAATGTGATGACTTCTGGGAAAATGATGACTCTAATCTCTCATTACTTGTAACTTATTTGAGAAATCCAAAAAGCTATCAAAAAGGAAAAAATGCGTATATACAAGAAATGCAGATAATAGCAACCTATTGTTTATAACTGCATGGAAATGCCTAATCTCTCCAGCAACCCTCTCTAAATCACGCTCTCATCTACAGGAAACACCGGGGAATTCCCAAAATCACAGTACTGGGAACCATCAGTGCAGTGGGCAGCACTATAAGAGTGCATTTAAAATTGCAGGGATAAACAGCAGAAATACGAGAAATTCGGGAACGTAAATGAGGAGGGCCATACCATGATAATTGAGACCTCTCAAAACAGGTGTGGAAAAATAATTAAGAGGATGAGCAAATGGGAAGATATAGATCATAGGATCAACAGAGTCTGGTGGATAGACCATCTTGTGGATGTATTTTGTACTGGTAATTTTGTTTTAACGTTAGAATAATGGTTATTTTTTTAACGTATCAGTCACTGCTATTTTTTAACATATGTAACCATTGGAGTTCATAAGTATTTGGCTGATTCAGTCAGGCAAAGTTCCGCTAAACCTTTACTGGCCAAAGTGTATTTTTAGTTAGCATATAATTATATTTCTCGTACATTTCATAATTTTATTCGACAAGGGCTAACACTTTTGTTAACAAGAGAAATATGAGGAAAATGTATAAATCATTAAATTTAAGTGAAATATGGACAATTTTCAGTGTAACATTTGGTTGTGGAGAGGAATATTAGACTGAAATTAGTCAGTTAGGTTGGGTAATGTTGATTTATGGGATAATGAAAGGGAATGACCAGTTAAGGAAAAAAATAAGCCCTTTTTGAGGCAAGCTAGTACAAATGGAATGATTTAAGTTATTGGTAGATAAGTTTAATCGGGTAACTGTAGACAAATACGATACCCCCATGTTCATGATAGACTTTTTCATAATCAGATTAAGATAAATTTTCCCCAGTGATATGGTAAGTTTTTTCTTACACCGGAAGTACAAGAATGGTTATACAATAACGACAAAATGAAAACTGAGACACATGAATGTTTCATTATAAAATTAGCAGTGACGAGGGAAAAATCTTGTTAACTGACACGTTGCAGAATCTCTGTGAAAATTACATTAGAGAGATTTGTTGAAAACAAGTTTTTAATTTTTGGAACCTGCATTTTACATGAAAAATGAAACAATTCTAAAGGAACTCCTGAGTCCCAGGGAAGATTTTCGAAATATACAAATAAAATTTTTTAATATTAAATCGTTGTTCACACATAAAATTTTTAAATGTTGAACCAAATGATTAATAAATTTCGAATTATTGGGTGTCCAAATATATCTCCTTTTAAAAAATTAATTTTTAGGAGATTTTAATGTAGTTAAGATTTAAAGGTTTATTTAAATAGGGGGTTTCCAATGAAATAGGCAACATGAATTGGGAAAATTTAAAAGTTACTAATAGATAATAGGGCTTGTAATTTGGGGAAATTTCGTGAAAGTTTTTTCCCGCCATTGGTCTTTTAAAACCCAATTCAGAACGGTGAAGATAGATGTATTGATAAACAAATTTTATAAAGGAAATCAATGTGTTGTCCAACAAGCCTAAAAGGTACCGACAAAAAATTTTTTCAAACAATAAATTAGAATTTAAAAATGTTTCACACTTATTAAATTTGGACCCCGGATTACATTTTTCTGTTTAATAGGTGTGTTTAAACCCCTAAATTTCCCTTTTCCTTTTGGTAAAAATCATGGGGAGAGTAGGTCCATTTCGGTTTTCCAAAATGGCAGCATATCTTGGAGCAAGGTCATGAGAAATCATTCCTTTGGGTTCTTATCTGTAGAAACGTTTTTTCCCCATTTTTTCCCAAAAAGAAGTACAAAAAGTTTAGGTCAGGGGCCCTCTGGCAAGTGGTCCTGCGAAAGGTCCCCCATTCCCTGTTTGTACATTCTTTCTGTAATTCACAGTTTGAGCCCTTGGTCAGGTTCATTTTTCCTTTATAAAGGGGAGGATTAAAGGAACTCAAGTACGCCCCTTCTGTTGTGGGAAACTCATGTATATCAGGTCCAATCCCATTCTGTTATAAGGCTTTAGGCGATTTTGCCCCGGGGGAGTACGGAGTAAAACGTTTTCAACACCCCGAAAATACTAAAAGTAGGTTAAGGGGCCCCCAAGTGGTGGAGTCAAACCTGTGGGAACTTTTGTGAATCAAGTCCTCTCCCCCCATTTTCAAATGTTTAAAATCCGGTATAAAAACCCATAATGTTCCGTTCTGACAGAGTATAAAAGTATAAATTATTTTATTTTAGCTCCACAGGTGACTAGGAAAAACTAATGTATACGAAAAAATTAACGCATGAAGGCCCTGTGATTTAGTGGAAAGAGAAAGTCCTAATTTAAAATGTTGATGAAATTTCTGCAAACCCAAAACCTCCTTTACGATTTAGGAATATCAATTTTTTTTTTATACGGTACTATCAGATTTTGGGGGGACATGACGAAATTATTTAAAAAAGGGGAACCCGATGAAATCAAGAAAAATCTTAGATTAAACCCCGTTACAGTAATTTCACAACTTTTATCTTGATGAACTCAAAATCCCTTTTCTCTTTTTTGGGATTACTGGGGAAAAAAACCTTTAGTTAATGGATTAACAGGAATACATAAGGAAAAAATTTTGAAAATTTATGCATTTCCCAACTGAAAAAAGAAAGAGCCCAGCCTTTTCCTTTCGGAAGATACGAAAATTTGTTAAGGTTTAAAAAATTGATATTAACCCAAAAATGTGGGCGGATCCCCAAAAAGAAAAGAGGTTTCTCAATTGGGCGCAGGATTTGGGTTTTTTAAGTTTTTGAATTAGGGGGAGTCCAAAAATTACAGAGGTAATAAAAATTCCAACCCCAATTTACAAAAAGGTAATGAACTAAACACAATTTACAAAGGTAAAGAACTCCAGGGAGTCTAGTCACAATCATGACAAGTTACAAAGGTATTTACAGATTACAAGGTACACAATGGGTCCAGGGACCGGGCTCCCCAAAGTTTTTTATGGCTGAATAGGTACAAGGGAATGAACTCAAGTTTACAAAGGGAATGAACTCACAAGTTACAAAGGTAATGAATACTGTAAGAATGGTTACTTACGTGTATACAGGCTGCAATCATGAACAAATTTTAGAGTAATGAGCAATTCACACTTCCACACCCGGTCACAACTGTAGTGAGTTATTGGTGCAAATTTTTAAATTGCGGGATCTCTTCCTTCTCACACACACACACACCCAAAACAAATTCATAACACACACACAAAAATCACAAAACCCCAAACAAAAACACACCCAACACACACACCCCACACATAAAAAAAAACTATACCCCCGCACACAAAAACTCATACCCCACACACAAAACACACTCATACACACCACCCCACTCATACTACACACCCCACCCCACACACACTAAACACTCATACAAAATACACAAACCACCACACACACACACACACCCCAAACCCACCACACACCAACACACACAACACACCACACACACCACACACACACAACCCACACATAAAACCCCACAACATGCAATATGGGGAAATTGTTTTAAAATTTTACAGCTAGCAAAGTCGGGGTTTTTTTCTCCAGAAGGGTCTGTAATATCCCTTTTTGTGTAAAAATACACCCGGAGAACAAGCTTTTTTAAACCACAAGACGGGGGAAAAAAAAGCAGCAAATTTATCATATTTTATATTTTTTATTATTTTATCACACTGGCCCATTCCCACCAAGGGGAGGGTGGCCCAAAAAAGAAAAACTTTCATCATCATTCACTCCATCACTGTCTTGCCAGAAGGGTGCTTTACACTACAGTTTTTAAACTGCAACATTAACACCCCTCCTTCAGAGTGCAGGCACTGTACTTCCCATCTCCAGGACTCAAGTCCGGCCTGCCGGTTTCCCTGAACCCCTTCATAAATGTTACTTTGCTCACACTCCAACAGCACGTCAAGTATTAAAAACCATTTGTCTCCATTCACTCCCATCAAACACGCTCACGCATGCCTGCTGGAAGTCCAAGCCCCTCGCACACAAAACCTCCTTAACCCCTCCCTCCAACCTTTCCTAGCCGACCCCTACCCCGCCTTCCTTCCACTACAGACTGATACACTCTTGAAGTTATTCTGTTTCGCTCCATTCTCTCCACATGTCCGAACCACCTCTACAACCCTTCCTCACCCTCTGGACAACAGTTTTTGGTAATCCGCACCTCCTCCTAACTTCCAAACTACGAATTCCCAGCATTATATTCACACCACACATTGCTCTCAGACATGACATCTCCACTGCCTCCAGCCTTCTCCTCGCTGCAACATTCATCACCCATGCTTCACACCCATATAAGAGCGTTGGTAAAACATACTCTCATACATTTCCCTCTTTTCCTCCAAGGACAAAGTTCTTTGTCTCCACAGACTCCTAAGTGCACCACTCACCCTTTTCCCCTCATCAATTCTATGATTCACCTCATCTTTCATAGACCCATCCGCTGACACGTCCACTCAGAAATATATGAATACATTCACCTCCTCCATACTCTCTCCCTCCATCTGATATCCAATCTTTCATCACCTAATCTTTTTGTTATCCTCATAACCTTACTCTTCCCTGTATTCACTTTCAATTTTCTTCTTTTGCACACCCTACCAATTCATCCACCAACCTCTGCAACTTCTCTTCAGAATCTCCCAAGAGCACAGTGTCATCAGCAAAGAGCAACTGTGACAACTCCCACTTTATGTGTGATTCTTTAATCTTTTAACTCCACGCCTCTTGCCAAGACCCTAGCATTTACTTCTCTTACAACCCCATCTATAAATATATTAAACAACCACGGTGACATCACACATCCTTGTCTAAGGCCTACTTTTACTGGGAAATAATTTCCCTCTTTCCTACATACTCTAACTTGAGCCTCACTATCCTCGTAAAAACTCTTCACTGCTTTCAGTAACCTACCTCCTACACCATACACCTGCAACTCTGCCACATGCCCCCCTATCCACCCTGTCATACGCCTTTTCCAAATCCATAAATGCCACAAAGACCTCTTTAGCCTTATCTAAATACTGTTCACTTTTATGTTTCACTGTAAACACCTGGTCCACACACCCCCTAACTTTCCTAAAGCCTCCTTGTTCATCTGCTATCCAATTCTCCGTCTTACTCTTAATTCTTTCAATAATAACTCTACCATACACTTTGCCAGGTATACTCAACAGACTTATCCCCCTATAATTTTTGCACTCTCTTTATCCCCTTTGCCTTTATACAAAGGAACTATGCATGCTCTCTGCCAATCCCTAGGTACCTTACCCTCTTCCATACATTTATTAAATAATTGCACCAACCACTCCAAAACTATATCCCCACCTGCTTTTAACATTTCTATCTTTATCCCATCAATCCCGCTGCCTTACCCTCTTTCATTTTACCTACTGCCTCACGAACTTCCCCCACACTCACAACTGGCTCTTCCTCACTCCTACAAGATGTTGTTCCTCCTTGCCCTATACACGAAATCACAGCTTCCCTATCTTCATCAACATTTAACAATTCCTCAAAATATTCCCTCCATCTTCCCAATACCTCTAACTCTCCATTTAATAACTCTCCTCTCCTATTTTTAACTGACAAATCCATTTGTTCTCTAGGCTTTCTTAACTTGTTAATCTCACTCCAAAAGTTTTTCTTATTTTCAACAAAATTTGTTGATAACGAATATATATATATATATATATATATATATATATATATATATATATATATATATATATATATATATATATATATATATATATATATATATATATATTCGTGAATAAACATGACATTCAATTTATTTTTCTCATAATCTCGTTAAAATTAACGTGATTTAGTGTAACTTTATTTTACGAAACCCATGAGTAAAATTAATTGGTATTTATTAATTTATTAATCACTTCATCTGAGATCATTTATTCTCAGGATGACTCGAGTATGGAACACATTCGTACAGCATTATAATGTCAACGAGATAAAGTCAGTTGATCAAATGAAAATGCTGGCCCACAGATGACTCCGACTTCATCCTGTTCCCTACTTGTATGTCTCATAATTAAAATGCTTTGAAATGAGCTGATGTAGGTAACAGCTCTTGGCATGTCAAGAATCCTTAACTTGTCAATAAAGTTAGTGATCCTTAACCTAACTTTGTTAAGCCCTGTAGAGAGAGAAAGAGAGAGAGAGGGGGAGAGAGGGAGGGAGGGAGGGAGGAAGGAAGGAAGGAAGGAAGGAAGGAAGGAAGGAAGGAAGGAAGGAAGGAAGGAAGGAAAGTGGGGAAATAGGAACTGATGCATTTACATCGGAAGTAAGAGGTGTCGCACTCACCGAAATTCCGTGTCAGGTGAAGTCTCGCAGGCATGTGTCCCGGGTGACTGAGTATCAATTTTTATTTGAGACCCGAATGGCACGAGACCAAGAGGGTTCGAGGACGGTGTGGGGAACTTCGTGGTGATGGGGAGGACATGTGTGAGAAGAGAAAATGGCTAGAGAAAGTGGAAGAAGATAATTGTGTTGGGGAAGAGCGAGAAATTTGCGAAGGAGTGTAGATAAGGGAATAGAGATCCTTAAAGTTACGAGATAAGAGTCAATGTATATAAATACCTAAATTACTTAAGAAAATTGTAGGATTAAAACAATATAATACGTTTTTATTAAGAATGCTAATAACTGAGGATATAATATTTTGTTGGTATAATGATGTAACATTTGCTAGGGTATCGTACCGTGATTTTTCTTAATGTTACCTTATGTAAAGTATTTATGTAATGTATTTACCACTGAATGAATAAAGATTTACTTTGAAGGAATTAAGATTACGTAATAATGCTACTTTATTATACATTTATGTCAATTTTTTACTTTCACTGACCTAACAAAGATCTTGGTCCACGTCGAATAAAAGTTCCTTGACGAATAAAATTAAGAAATAAACAGTAAATAAGATTTTGATTTATTTTAACACAGCCTTGTCCCACCGAGGAAGGATGACCCGAAAAAGAAGAAACACTTCTATCATCACTCACTCCACTACTGTTATACTAGAGGCGCGCCGATACTAAAGCTGAAAACTGTAAATATGCCCACCCCTCCGTCAGAGTGCAGGTACTGTACTTCACACGTCCGGGACTCAAGTCCCGCTAACCAGTTTCCCTGAATCCCTTCACAAATGTTACCTTGCTCACACTCCAACAGCACGTCAAGTCATAAAAACAAAATGCCTCCACTCGTATCTAACATTCTCGCATAAAAAAACCTTCTCTATCCCATTCCTCTAGTTTTTCCTAAGATGACCCCTTCCCAGCCTTCCCTAGAGATTTAGACACATTTCAAATCATCCCATTTTGTTTCATTCTTTCCAAGTGTCCGAATCACCTCAATAATCCCTCTTCAGCCCTCTGAATAATACTTTTAGTAACCTCACACCACGCATCGCCCTCAGACACGACATTCTCACTGCTGAGGTTAGGTTGTTGCGCCGTCCTTTGTTTACGGTAAGAGCTGGTTGATGCTTCTAATGACTTTGTTTGTTGGGAAGACTCATTGCAGTGTTTGGCAATTTGTTTTCCTTGTATTTGCAGGTAGCATATTCAGTTGCCTTACTAAGGTGTGGGGTTACAATTGTGCTGAAGTGAAGTGGGGCTAGTAGGGCTGAGGTGACGTGGGGCTAGTGGGGCTGAAGTGAAGTGGGGCTAGTCAGACATCATAACGTTCTGCCATTTGAGATTTCTATCTTTTTTTTCTGTCCTCACATGTTTTTAAAGCTCACCCTACTTTTTGGGTTTTAACGTTCCTCCTACGCCCAGAATTTCCAGTTTTCAAATGATTTTGTACTTTTTCCCCGCGGAAAAATTTTATATATACGTTGCGGGTTTTTTTTATTTGTGAATAAGGTTTGGGCCCAAAGTTTTAAATTTTACACTGTGCACTAACCTCCCTGCCCATCCCCTAGCTCTAGGGAGCTTCTTTTAATTTGAATTCTGTTAGAGGGGGATGAAAGGGTACAGGGAAGGGGAGAAAAGGATTTAAAAGGGAAAGGCCCAAGGGGAAAAAGAAAAAGGAGGGGGTTTTTATTAAAGAAATTTAAAGAGGATGAGGGAGTTTTGGGGTTTTGGGGGGGAAGGGGGGGGAGATAAAAGGAAAAAAGGGAAAAAGGGGATAATTATTTTTTTGTAAACCCAAAGACACTGAAATTTGCTCTGTAAAAAGTTTTTTGTGTATTTTTTGGGCTCCTTTCATTTTTTTTAGTGTAACTCTTAGCTGTCAAAACACGACTGAATCCTCCTAAACTCGGGTCCTTAAATGCAAAAATTTTTAAATGCGAATTGAGTCTGCCAATATTACTCCTTCGCCCGGCATTACAAATCTAACCCCCTGAACCTGAAGATGTTTTCTGTAAACCTTTTTGTACTCCGTAACCATCTCTTTAACAATCTTTTAAAGCTCGTAATTCTTTTCTTCTGAGAAATTGCCCGTTGTCATACCCCTCTATTTTCTTCTATGTTTTTGCATCATCAGGTAAATTTTTAAATTAAATTTTTCTAAATGTTTTTTCCCTTAGCAAAAGGGATTAATTATGTTGAAAACCCCTCTCCCACATTATATTTTTAATGCTTCCTCAGGTGTGTTTGTGTGTGTGTTTTGTGGGGTGTTTGTTTTGTGGGGGTTTGTGTGTTTGTGGGGGTGTGTTTGTGTTGGGTTTGTGTGTGTTTGTGTGTGGGGTTTTTGTGTGTTGTGTGTTTTTGTGTGTGTGGTGTTTGGTGTGTGTTTTGTTTTGTGTGTGTTTGTGTGTTTGTTTGTTTGTGTTTTTTTTTTTTGTGTGTGTTTGTGTGTTTGTGTGTGTTTGTGTTTGTTTGGGTGTGGTTTTGTTTTGTGTGTGTGGTGTGTGTGCGGTGTTGTTTGGTGTGTGTGTGTGTGTGTGTGTGTGGGGTTGTGCGCGCCGCGCGCCGCTCGTTTCGCGCGTTTTACTCACATAGATGTGGGTGCGGGGGAAACGATTGTAGCTCCGGGCCCCGCCTTTTTCACTGGTCGCTACAGATCACTCTTCCTGTTTGCATGAGTTTTTAATTATCCCTCATCTTTTTGCTAGGGTATGGTTCCTGCCTCCATTTCTTTTATTTCCCCAAATTTTCCCAATTTCCTGAAAAACCTCTGTGACTCTGAAAAAAGTATTTCCCTAAAAACCCTGTGATTCATTGGTCTTCAATTTCCCAACTGTGTTTCCCATGTTGCTGGTCCCATCTCTGGAACATATTGTCTTTTGGTCCCCTTATCGTTTCCCTTTCTCGTTTTTTATTGTCGTTAACATACCCCCCCTTTTCCCTCCCCTGTCCCCCAGTGTCGTCCGGGTCGATATCCTTTAAACCCTCTCCCGAAGGAATGGCCTTAGCCCCCAAGGATTTGTATTGTTGCAAGCCTCTGAAATTTTCCTCTAGTTTCCTTCATGTTTTCGTTTGGGTGTGGGTTCCCATCTGGTGTTTTATACTTAAATTAGGGCTAATATACACGGTGTAAGGGCCTAAAACCCGACCCCTTATTGAGATGTGGGAATGCTGTTCTTGGGGTTTGCTAGGTGCCTTTTTGCCCCAAACCAGTTTTTTGGTTGATGTGCCCCCAAAGGGGACGTGCCTGGTTTTATGGTCCCCCCATTTGGGGTTGTGTGGGGGTGTATGTGTGTAGGTGAAATTTTGGTGTGTGTGCTGTGTGTGTGTATGTGTGTTGTGTGTGTGTGTGTGTTGTGTGTTGTGTCTGTGGTTGGTGTGTGTGTGTGGGGGTGGGGGGTGTGTGTGTGTTTTAGCGGGGGGGGGAAGGGGAAAAGATAGGAAGCAAAGAAAAGGAATTTAAAGGAGGGGGGACAGTGGCGAAAGGGGAAACAGGGATTTTGGGGGGGAAAGAGGAGGAATTAGAAGAGAAGAGGGGGGGGCCTTTGTTTTTTGTATTTTTCCCAATCTCTGTGCACTATTTCTTCCTCTTTTACCCCTTTCGGGAAAACCCCAAAGGGGTTTTGTTCTGGCCCCTTCCCAATTTTAATTTTCTTTTGGGCCCAGGGAAGAAAACCCTTTTTCCTTTTTTCCTCCTTGCTTTTTTGTTGTTACATATTTCCTTTTCCCGTTTACTGACTCTCCTACCTATTTTTTTTACCACTAAACCTACTGCGGGAAAAATTTCCCTCATACCTGTGTATTTTTTTCCCTTTTTGTATTTTTGGTTTTTCCCACCCCTACTCTTGTTACCCTCTTCATTGTAACTCTACTATGTATTCAAAGCTCAGAACCACTTTACACTAGCTCTGGGGGCCTGTAAACATTTAATGTCCCCTATATCTGAGTTTCTCAGGGTGAACACGAGGCCCAATCTTGCCGATTAAATTCCCCCTCTCCTTTTTTTTAGTTCCCTAACATGTTGATCCATAGGATTTTCCAGTACCACATCCATCTTTCTTGGCCCTACATGTTTCGGGACCCCCTTTGATCCAGGTTTTCCAAAATAAATTTTTCCTTGTGACTAAATCGCCCATAACTAGTAACTTTGCTTTTCCCCAAAGGAGCTCTTTTTTGGGGCCAACCCAGGTATTTGTGCCCAAAAATTGTTCTTTTTGCTCTCTTAAAATTCGCCCCTCTTGGTCTCCAGCAGTTCTGTGGGGGTTTACATAACTGAATGATTTACTTTAATGCCCCCTCAGTCTGAATTGTACCCCCTATGTAGCCCCTTTTGAAAAATTTCGTAATTCCTTTTATTTCCTCGAATTCCCACCTTTTTTTAAGGACAGAAAAAACTTTTCCCTTCCCCCATTTGTTTCCCTTCTCTTTTCCCCCAGAATCTGATATCTGGGTGAAAAGGGTTTGGTATGTTATCCGGGTGAGTTTCGTTTTGGGGCTGTTATGATGTCGGGGGAAACGTCTCCTTGATTCTTTTATACCATTCCCCCAAAGCCTTTTTCCCTCCCAAACATTCATTTCCCAAAACCTTTAATTTCTTTTCTTTTAACTGGGGTTCTGGGGAGAACTTTGGGGGTTGGGGGGGGCAGGAGACCTAGGGGAGAATAGGGGGAGGATGCTTTTGGGGGTTGGAGTTTTTTTGTTTGGAGGGGGGGGGGGGACGGGGGGTTTCAGTGTGGGGGTTTTTGGGTTTTTTTGTTTGGCCGCTTTAGGTTTGCCCGGGGGGGGGAAGGGTCTTTGTGGGGGGGGTTTGAGGGAGGTTGTATTTGTCTTCCACCTGATTTGGGGTTTCTCCGTCATCTCCATCTTTTGCCTCTCTTTCCCCTCCTTGAATTTTTTGTATTTTTCTCTTTCTGTGGTGTGGGGTGTGTGTGGTGTTGTGTGTGTGTGTGTGTGTGTGTGGTGTGTTGTGTGGCTTTGTGTGTGTTTTGGGGTTCCGAAATAAGTTTCCGTTTTTGGGCCCTAAATTTGGGTTTAAATCATTTTTTAAAAAATCTCGAAATGTATTTTTTGTACCCCAAAAAATTCGGGTCAAATTAATAAAAAGGTAATAAAGAAACTTATGTACCCTAAAAAAAACTTTTTTAAACTTTTCCTCCTTTCATTTTTTTACGGGTTAAATACCTTATGTACTTAGTTAACACTTTTTTTTTTAAACCCGCTTAATTAACTACTAATTTTTTTAATTAAACTAGGGTCAGTTTTTGCTCGAAAAATCTTCGACATGATTTTGTCCGGGGTAAGTCCCAGTTTGCTCGTTCTGTGGAAGAAATTTTCATTTCACGCGACTTTTTTTGAGGTTTAAAAATTTTACCTTTAATTTCTTTGGGAAAAACAACTTGTAAAAATGACTTCAAAAAATTTATTATTTTTGTGTATTTTTTGGTGTTGGTTATTTTTGGGTTTTGTTTGGTGTCTTTGGTCTCTTGGAAAGGTTTGAATTAGGGTTTATTTTTTTGTATGCCATAAAATTTCCCCTTTTTTTTAATTTAAATTTTAAAAACTAGTTTCCCCAAAAGTTAAATTAAAGAATGTTTCTTCTGATTAACCTCAAAACCTCAAAATATTTCCAAAATTTTTTAAAATTATGTCCCACACTCGTTTTTAAAAAATCGCTTGAAATAAAAGGGTAGTTTAAAACCCCGGGGGTTTTTGAATACTGGGATGTTTTTTCCCGGGTTGCGCGTCACAGTGATATATTTCCCGTTTTTATTAAATTCCCTCAGGGAAGGGGAGGCAATAAATTTAAAATTGGTCGTGCAATCCCGGGGGGGCGACAGGCAAAATGGTTTTTTTTCCAAGGAAGGGGAGGGCAGGGCCGTTTCCTATATTTAAGAGCCCTCACGACGCCACTAACCTCCCAAAGATAAATTTGGGTTTCAGCGAAAAATGGTGTTGGTGAACATAAGGAAAACGATCAGGGAAACAAAATATACAATAGCGATGACCAAAACATTTAAACGACTTTTGTCAGACTTAGTGAGTAAACAAAACATGTACGGAGTCTTAACCTGGGGGAAAAGCGTTTTGTTAAACTAAAAAAAAATAAGAGAAAAAAACAGATTTTTGAGAAAGACTAGAGAAAAAGAAAACTTTAATTAAAAAGGGAATTTTTCAGAGAGGGGGTTTGATCACCCTTTTTGTTTAGAAACAAGAAAAAATCAATCATCAATGCTTAATTATAACCCCTGTGCGTAGAATATTTTAAAAAAAACCCACCTGGAGTTTTCCCGCAGGGAATTTTTGTGAGTCCCAAAAAGACAAGCACTAAAAAGAAATTTGTACACAGAAAAAAATAACTACGAAAACTATGGGTGGGCGAAAATAAGTGACCCCTTGTTGCTGATGGATATGTAGCCCAAATTTTTCTAAACTTTCACAAGTTATTTTCAAAAAAAATTAATACCGAATGTTTTAAAAAAAATACTGGGATAAAAAAAAGGGTATCCCTTTTTTTTTCAAAGCCAAAAAAGGGTTAAAAAAAAAAGCTGAATTACTATTAACGTGATAAAAATTTTCCAGCTTTAAATGAAACAACACAATGTTAAGGAAGAACATAATTTAAAAATCCAGCTTTATGGGCAAATACTATTTAAAAGGGGTACCAAACTGACACAGGGCTGTGACCGACCGAGCTGATGACCCACCGAGGGCTGTTTACCGGGCCGAGACTTTTATGACCGACCCAACTTATGACCCACCGAGATGGAAAGACCCACCGAGACTGATGACCCACCGAGACTGGAGACGAACCCAGACTTTATGAAAACCCAAACCCAGACTGATGACCGACCGAGGGCTGATGAACCGCCCCGGGTGATGACCGACCGAGACTGTGGGCCGACCGAGACTGATGACCGACCGAGACTGATGCGTTATATTTAAAATTCGATCAACATAAATAACTGCCCAAAAATGTTTTTTTATAAATTCACTTTTAGCTGTATTTAGTGCAATAAAAAGCTGCCCCAATTTTTATAGTTTTCCCACCCCTGGATTTCAGAATCAGTAAGGATCACTTCATCCCGAACACCTGGGCAGTGACCGGATGGCCCCCCCCCCCCGGGGGCGGAAAGATATTTTTATGCATAATATTTAAAATAATTGCTTTAGGGCTCAAGAGGGCAGAAGCTGAAAAACGACTTTTGTATACAAAAGGGGAGTACAAGCGATACACGTTTTACACACTAAAGAAACAAAAAAAACTCAATGTGCTAGGCCCACACATCGCACTTCCCGCTGACACCGCAGCAGTTGTCCCCCAGTGGGACACCTCAGGGGGACCCTTTAGAGCTTAGCTGTGATTTACTACTGATAAACGTTGAAAAATCTCTGTGATGGGGGTTTTTTTTCCCCTCCAAAAAAAACTACAATATCTCCCGCACGCCTTAAACAGTAAAGAACTTTAGGGGTTGTTTATTGGTGAATTAGAAGGTATCTCTTAGTTTTCCCCTTTTCGATGTTTTTTAATGAAACAAATTTTTACAACTGACTGAAAGGAAAAAGATAAAATTTTTTTTCCCCTAAATTTAAACACGGGCTTTTGGGAGCTTAAGTAAAAAGTTTTTCTAAAGCTGAAGTGAAGAAAAACGTTTATTAAGAAAATTTCCCCCCCCCCAAAGGAAATATGAAATTTGGGTTTTGCAAATTTTTGGGAAAACCATCTTCAAAACCCCCCTCCCATTTTTCCTTTTTAAAATCTTTCCATTTTTTTTTGATCCTTCCAGTCCCTTTTCTTCCCCCACTCTTTCCGGTTTTTTTTCTCATCCATTTTTAGCCCTTTTTTCCCCCCACCATTTCCCCGCCCAAAGTGTTCAGACCCAGCTATGGTTTAAAAAAACCCTCCAGCTTGTTAAACCAAAACCCTTTCGTGGTTTTAACGATGCACAAGTTTTCTTTTTTCCCAAAATTTTTGTCTTGTGGTTGTTCAAAACAGCCCTAAAACCTGAAAAAAAAAAAAAAAGAAAAACACTCTTTCATCTGTTTTTTTTACCTTTGCACCTATTTTATGCGTTTTTCTTTTGATTTTTGTCCCTTTTTGGGAAAGCATTCCCCTAAACTAGTATCAAAACCTATCACTGTAATAAAAATAGTAAAGTGGTTTGGGGGCCGGATGAAAAAAATTAACATTTCCCCTTTGTTATTTTACGGCAAAAAGGGAAATATGGATTGTTTTTTTTTAAAAGGTTTGCTTTAGTTTAAAAAAAAAGAAATCATTTTCCCCGGGTAACTCTTTTTTATTTACATTAAAAGCGTTGCTGTTTTGCTTTACGCCCACAGATAAAGGGCTACCGGGAAAGGGGGTTTTGAGGGTCAATGCCCCCCGAGCCCGGTTTCCCTTTACCAACCCCGCGGGGATCAGGGCCGGATCAAAACCCGGATGAAAAAAAAGTTGGCCCCCACCCTAAACCGACTACAAAAAAACAGCCCAGTGGACGGCACCTAAAGTCCAGTCCAGCTCCTCCTCGAAGAAAAGCCAAAGGGGGGTATTGGGAATCCCCCTTTTGCATGCTGGGGGGGGCATTTTAACAAACTTGGGTCCATGACACTTATTTTGTTGTCTCTTTCGTACTCAAAAGGGGCCCCTTTCTTTCTTCCCTTGGGGGGAAAAAGCTGCATCGCCGCCAAGTTTTTGTTTTGTAGCGGGGTAAATTTTGAGTGCAGATTTAAAACTAGGGCCCCCCCAGGGTTTTTTCCCCAAATGTATATTACATGGGGTTGGGATCTCTAGTTTTTTAAGGTTCTCATTATCTATCCTTCAGTAGATACGTTGGTTTTTGATCTTTGAAAATGAGATTCTCGGGAAAATTTTCAATCCCCCGGGCCTTCGCATTAATTTTTTGCTCTACTGTGTGGGTTTGGGAAATTTTTTTTAATTTTCCGATACAGTTTTTATTTACCTTTTTTTTCCCTAGCGTTTGCAATTTAAATTTGTCTTCATTGAAATTCAATTTAAAATTTTCCCTGGGCCCCTCTAACCCATTTGGTTAATGTCGCTAGAGATTTGCAGCGGGCTTCGATTTGGGTTAAATCACGAAAATTTGGGTAAATCATCAAAGGAGGGGCACATGCGTGGCTAACATCTCGTTGTCAGATTTTGAGGATGGGGGAAAAAGGAAGGGGCGAGGACTTGCCTTTTGGGGAAAAAGCTTTTCCCCGGAAGGGGCCTCTGGCTTTATTCTTTTTACTATTGGGTCTTTCTGTTCTGTTTGGGAAAATTTTAGATCTATCTTTCCCCCTTTTTCGGTTTTTCTTTTTCATGCATTTTGTGCGGGATTAAAACCGTGATCTCGCTTGTCGAAGGGGTTTTTTCCAAAACTGTGTATTTTCTACATTGTACGTATTTTGTTTATCCTCCAGGGGCATCCAAGGGCCCTGTCATAGAGGGCCATTTGTTTTTTAGAAAGGGAGGAGCGGGTTGTGAAAAAACCCCTGCGCCCGGGTAACTAAGTGGGGGGCAGTCCCTTCTTAGACGCTTTTCAAAGATTTTTATGATGTGGGACTTTAGTGCTATCGGTCTGTAATTCTTTGCAATTGCTTTGGCCACCTTTGTGGAGTGGGGCTACATCTGTTGTTTTTGGTGACTGTGAGATGTCCCTGTGTCTTTGACAGGCAAAAGGTGCTAATTGACGTTATTGTGGATGCTATGTCTATAAGCCAATTCTTTTTTAGTGTTTTCCCAGTGTTTAGGTACTGGGCAAAGTATTGGGTTGTTTCCGGAGAAGTCACCTTTGCTGGCAATATTATTCATAATGTTATTTCGACTTTTTTTAATAGTTGTGTTTCATAAACTTTTTTTTATTGACCACGTATTTATTTTTCATAACACTTATATTATTGACGGACATCGAGAATCACTGACGTTCGCCGTTGACGAGCACCGACATGGATTCGATCCTAATAACTCCTGATGTACACTCATTGCTGACGACCGCTGGAGTACTCCCAAACAGTTTTGACGACCCGTGATGTGTGCACGAGACAGTGTTGCCGACCACTGTAGTGTATCTAGCAACGTTGAGGACACCTGATTTGCCCTCGATCAGTACTGACTACTATTGACGCGTAACAAGATAGTATTAATGATCACTGCTGTTCACTAGGTGATGACCACTGACTCGTAACAAGTTAACACTGATGATTACTGTTGTTCACTCGGTGATAACCCTTGACGTGCACCCTGAATGTTTGCGACATCTAATATGCATCCAAATAAAATTAACGATCACTGACGGACACCCAGAAAGTATTGATGACTGCTGCTTGTACCCATACACTTTACGAACACTGGCACTTACACAGTAATGACCACCATTTATTTGCACCCATAAAGTGTTGATAACTGATGTACATCCACACAATTATGACCACTGACGAGCTAGACCTAGATAATGTTGTCCACTCATATATACTATAAACAGTGATGATTAATAGCGGGTTCCCAGTGTTAACGACCTCTAACATGCATCCAGAACAAGAGATGGATTATGGTAAGCCTAGCTTGTACTGCTGTTGCAAGACTTCCTAATAAGGAATGCGAGATATGGGAAAAGTAATAATGGACATTTGTGTGTGCGATAGTTCTTTGAGAATTGGGCGACAGCCGACAGACCTTTTTCTCTGCATCCGTTCTTGATGGCAAGAGAGACTGTTGGCAGATGCTGCTGATCTGACGACAGCAGCTGCTCATAGTATATTAATAAGTATGAGACTGATAAGCTTTTCCTTGCCTTACTCAGATCAGTCTAAAATGTCAAATTGGAGAAAGCTGTGACGCGGCTGACGTTTAGTGCTAACTCTGATTACATTATTATTTAATATTATTACTTAATATTATTTAATAGTATTATTCTGACGTAACTGAGGGATTATTTACCGATAAATTGTCAGTAGCAGCATTTTAAGAATTAGTATGATTGGTTCTGTGCAGTTTAGTTTTCCCTCATGCACAGTGCATTGGGAAAATTTTTACATAGTACGCACTCATGGCGCATTAGAGATATTAAAGTGATACTAATAATCTTTGTTTAAAAAATGATAAACAACTGATATAGGATTAGTTGACACAATTAGTTATGGAGAACTTTATGGGCAGCTCTAAAATGATATTATAACTACTGAAGAATTCTTTACTTACGTTGCATTACTATAAAGTTATAGTTTGCAAATCTTTGATAATGAATGCAGCAGCTTAACTGAATATAGAAATATAAATAACAAAAAGGCACAATACCGTGACTGGAACGATACACAAATAACCCGCACATAAAAGACAGAAGCTTACGACGACGTTTCGGTCCGACTTGGACCATTTACAAAGTTACTTTGTAAATGGTCCAAGTCGGACCGAAACGTCGTCGTAAGCATCTCTCTTTTATGTGCTGGTTATTTGTGTATAGAAGTATATTTTTTTGTAAGAACCTGGTGTTACATTTGTAGTGGTTACTACACCTGTTGAAATATACTGCAGATAGAACAACAGAATGAATAATAATTTGATATGAATAAACAGAACTTCTGTTGATAAATTAGATTTTATCTCTATAGAATTTAGGTCAGATTTAATGAGGTATGTACTAATGAGGTATTAATTAATGCATGGCTTTCCTAGATACTTTGAGGCTAACATATGGTATGTCAGAGGTATTTTTTATTTTATTGTGGCTATGCGTTCTGTTACAACTCTTTGGGAAGAGTCGCTGGGCAAGGTCTGAGGTGTGTAACAGGTGTCTTCAAAATATAAAATTGGCATAAGTAGGTGTGAATGTATTATAAGGCTGTGTAAATTAGGAGCAATGAGGTGTAGGGGATGTCTTGTCTGGATCGTGATTGAGTATCATTTTGTTGACAAGATAATTTATATTTTACTAGACCACCGTCGATTTTACAGCAGAAGATGAGGAGCGTTGGTCCCCTGGAGATAGTTGGACTTTGTTACTGAGATGGGAGAATTTTGAGGCTAAACCTGCTGTCTTAGATACTGTTGCCTCAGTGTTTTTATAGGGTAAAAAATTTAATTAGTAGAAAAAGCAACCCATTAAAGTTATGCAAGCTATGAAAAGGATATTAGCATCTGACCCTCGTCTCTCAACATAAAGCATCTCTTAACTGAAGATAGAAAGCACTTGGTTGATGCATAGTACTCTTGAAATGGGTCTGTATTTCGGTCGCTGTGTGATCCGAGGATGGTATCACCGTATTCCGTCACCTCAATCCCTTGTACCTCAGTGGAAGCGTTTGGAATAGTGTAAATTTGGCACAGATTAATAATGCAGCTATAAATTAGCCTTGAAAATCTGAAGGAAATCAGAATAGCCATTCACAAGTCATCTTGAAAGTAATATTCAGTATTCAATAAAAAATTGCAAATTTGGACATACATAGATTAAATCTAATTCAAATATATCGGTGACCAAACAGACTAATATACTAAAAAATACACAAGAATGTTAAACTTGAACCCCTTAGATGTTGTGCTGTCAAGTAATCATCATGATAAGTAGCTTACATACCGTAGGCAGGAGAGGTGCAGCAGATGTAGGTGGTGTCACATTTGTCCAATGTGGAAGTAGGTCGTGCCCAAGTGTTAGGCAAGCGAAGAATTCCCAAGTATACTTCGACATTGGACAAATGTGACACCACCTACGACTGCTAATCAGATGAGGCACTAAGGAATTTTTTTTTTTTTTATTTTATTTAAAAGACATACATAGTACATAAAAATAAACGACAAATTACATAGTGAAAACAGTGATGAAAAATTCTGCATAGTACATGTACTTTCCAATTAACATATTACATCTGAAAGACAAATCTGTACAGTAAACAATGACCACTCCAATCCTTGAAGTAATGACAATATGTCTGGAACACTAAATCTAACCTAAAGACTCCTTGGCAAGTACATCTCATTCCTGATTGTACATCCTGCCACGGAATGTACATCTTACATTGTACATCCTGCCACGGAATGTACATCTTACATTGTACATCCTGCCACGGAATGTACATCTTACATTGTACATCCTGCCACGGAATGTACACCTTACATTGTACATCCTGCCACGGAATGTACACCTTACATTCTGAAAACACTACCCCCCCCCCTTCTTGCATGTCAAGCCACCTGACACGTAACAATCTTTATATGTAACTTTATATTGTATGAAACACTTTCATTATTCCATATTGAACAACATGATACGTTCAGTATAACTCAATATATTGATATAATATAAAAATCAATTCTACATGATTCATGTACAACGTATATCTACTAAACACCCAAACATATCAGCTTCTCGAGGAAGGTATAAATATATACATATGTTGCATACACTTTACAACACAACCAGTGAAACTACAAAAACCTAATCCTATGTCATCCATCAATTACCCTATAATATATATCAATTCAATGGTAACCTAAACCTACGGGCTCTATAGAGCTCCCATGAAAAAACAATATGTATTAAGAAAACAGGATAAGTCAAGCTTTCTAAAAATATTTCGCCCATATCATTAAAACCACTACTAAGATGTAAGTCTGTTAGCACAAAACATAACAGTGCATGACCTTCACACGTCGATAAATACTGAAGCCTTCCTACCACACGCAATACTTCATGTGTATATATATATTTCGCATTCACACAGTGCACCCACATTGTCATTTCATTACACACATACCAATAATTTCGTTACAGATATATAATATTCCATCACATTACGACGTCTGTCGTCCTTTGTCAATTGCATAATTAATAATTAAATTGAAGAACGTGTATCGTTCACACACACAACCGCTCATCACACAGTCAAAGGCACTTATGTCTCAGTACTATATTCATTCTCTTCCACACAACCCTTTCACACTGTCCTTATTAGGAAGCCAGCCCGCCGCGACCCCTTACATTGCACGTAAATCCCATAAATCCCTCAACCTAAAACTCCGATAGCCCTCAGTAAAAGCAGTCTCCCAACTCCCTCCATAAATTTCCCTATTACGACACTTAGTTCTGTAAAATGTCGCAGCTAACACCTTTATCCTCTCATCCACGCCCACCTCCCTCATGGCCCATGACGTATATATAAAATCCGTGACCAAATACGCCACTGCATTCTCCACCATCTTACTCACCCCACCTATATCTCACCTGCAATCGTCCCCCACCCACTAACCTGAACACCTTTCCTAACCAGACCTGCACCACTTCTATACAGTCACAAAAATATACCGCATGCAAAATTGTCTCCATGCTTCCACACGCTCTACATTCCCTCCCTCCCTTATCCTCCTATTGAATAGGACAACCCCAGACGGCAAAATCCCATGTAAAAATCTAAACATTACCTCCCGAACACCCGGTTTTACACGTAATTGTTTTAGACGCGTCCATATTTCGTTCCACGCATACATAGGGTATGCCCCTTCAACAGCAGCCACCACTGACCTACCTTCCACTCCTTCGAGGACCCGCAATTTAACACACGACGGATCCTCACTGTCATTAATAACCTCATCATGGCCTCACCAACTATTAAATCCCTACCCCCCCACCACCGTTGCATATCCTTACGTACTCGCACAAGTCCACCTCCCCTCCCGCACCCCTCCCTTATATAACTTCGTTTTAGGTACACGCTCATCATCCTTTTTTCCAGAGGTAAAAGTCCCAGCCCTCCTCGACTGACCGGAAGTGTTAACACCGCTCTACTTAACCATTCGCAGCCCGATCCCCATATAAACCTAAAAACCCCATGTTGTAAACGTTTCACCTCATGTCTCATCAGCGGGTACATGACAACGACATGCCATATCTTGCTGTACAATAGCACGTTCGTCACTATTACTCTTTGATGCAGCGTTAGTTGCGCCGCCCTCAAACCACCAAGTCTTTTCAATACTCCATCCACTATTCTCACCGAATTCACCTCTTGAGCCACCCGTGTATTTCTCACATAAATTATCCCACATATCATTAGTTGATCCACCACCTTCCACCCACCCCTACCACCTCATCCCCATTTGTACTATCCCTTAGGTCTAGAAACTTAGTCTTCTCAACATTAATTTTCATACCTGAAGCCTCCCCAAACACATCCACCACCTTACCCACCCTAAGCAAATCCCCATTACCTCTCACCAAAACAGTCGTGTCATCCACATAACCTACGATACCAGCCCCCCCCTCCCCCCCGGTCAGTACCCTCCCACCTCCCGCAACACACCTCCGAATGGCCCTATTAAATGGATCCTGTATACACGCAAACATATTTGTGATAGTGGGCAGCCTTGGCGCAGTCCCCGTCGCATCTGTATTTTAACTCCTAGCCTCCCATTAACCTGCACCCTCATCGACGCACCCCTGATACAATAATTTTGCCCAAGATATTATTTCTTCCCCAAAACCTTGCCAACGCATGAACCTCCATAACGCTTCCCTTTCTACACTATCATAAGCAGCCTTCCAATCTAACGCCAATACACCTCCATCACCCAACTCCCCCTGTTTCTCTATAAATTCTCGAATCATGCCATGCCCTTCATACATCGACCTTCCTGGCACCCCATATTGCCCCCTATCAATTACCTTGCCTATTACCCTCTTGATTCTGTTCCCTAATATTCTCGCAAACAACTTATAATCTCCACACATAAGCGAAAGTGCCCGATAATCCATTACCGTTGACTGCTCCCCTTTCGGTACAACACCACAACGGCCGTCCGTTGCTGCTCTCCCATTACCTCAGCCGCCTTAAGTATGTTAAACAGCCTTACTAGAAAAAACCTCAGAACCCCCCAATTCTTTACGTAGAAATCATTTGGCAGTCCGTCTATACCCGGCGCTTTTCCCAAGCTCACTCCTGACAACGCCTGCAAATCTCACACTCCGTAATCGGCCCCACCTAATGTCACCGATCTTGACCATCAAGCTCACACTGCACATACTTTCCCATTTCCCTCAATGCCACCTCACGGAAGCCCACGCTTTGCGTATATGACTTAAACCAAGCGTCTACATATCCACTCATACCCTCTGTCGTTACCAATGCTTGACCCGCTCTATACCCCTCCATCCCTACATGTACGTTTAACCCCATCATCTCCATCGTCACTCTCCTCTTTCTCTGGCCTCTTAACACGCAAGCCGACGGCCGGTCACCCCATAGCACTTCTTCCAATCTCCCATAATTCGCACACCATCAAAACGCTCGTTTTGCAATACCCTAATACTCTCCTTTAAACCCTCAATGTCCTGCACTGGATAGCTTGCTCCTCTTGCATAACAGTCACGCAGCTGCCCTTCAAGATATCTTTGAAACCCATACTTTAAACCGATTATCTTCCCTCCACGACAAATATAATATCTCTGATACGATTTTTAGCCACCGAATCCACCATTTACCAGTTCATCATCCCCCGGCGCCTCATCCACCAACCGTTCCCACAATTGCACAAAAGACTGACGACATTCCTCACCCTGCAAAAGCTTCACATTTAACTTCCAATAACCTTGACCCCTTCTAGGCAATCCCTCCCATTCTAGGTCCACCATTACTCCTCTGTGATCAGAAAAAAACCGCGTCCACCACACGCACTCTGCTCACTATTACTGTTCGGGGCACATACAATCGATCCAGTCTTGCCGCATATCCACGTCCTAACAAAAGTATGTTCTACAACCCCACCTCGTCCAACGTCCATTAAACCCCACTCCATTTAATAATTCCCCCAAAATCCCCAAACAATACCCTGCCCTCTAGGTTCCACATCCTTACGCCTTATCACACAATTCCAATCACCACCAATTACAGCTACACCCGGCAAAGCACGCAAATAGTATACTAAGACATCCTTCACAAATTTATTCTTAATACGCACATCTCCCTCTGCTGGACCATACACACACACCAAACTCATCTGTACCCTACCCCACCACCCATTTACACGAATCACCCTCCCCTCCCCACCCTCACAATGCCTCACTACGAACGGGCTAGTTTCCCTTACCAGGATGGCAACTCCTCCTTTCAGCCTTATCGCATGCTCCACATACACATTATACCCATTTACCTTCAACTCATAACCTGGTCTGTAGTTGTGTTCCTGCACGAACACCACGTCAACACTATTACGCACCAAATATTCACTAAACCATAACACCTTTCTCTCTGATCTCAATCCATTAATGTTCAATGTCATGCACTTGAAGCTTACTGAGTGGTTTTCCTCCTTGACCCTGGTACTGTCTTGCCACCAGATCGTTTCGTGACACCCCGGTCCCTCTCCCCCCCTTTAGAAACGCTCTTAACCAACTCCTGCCCCTTAGGGCCGCTGTGTCCTCTCTGCGTAACTTCTGCCCAGGACTTTTTGCCAGTGCGCTGAGCAGGCGTGATCACGTCCTCGGAGTCAGATAGCGCAGCAGCGCGCTTCCGTGATACTCCCTCTGCTTGCATCATGTCGTCTGATACATTGTCCCGGTGGACCTCCACCTCCACAGCTTGCATCAAAATATTCTTATCACACTGCGCAGACCTCAGATCCTGTTCCACGCCCTGATCCACAACAGACCCAAGAACTAGATCTGGACTCCAACCTTCCCAATACTCTTGTCAGCAATAACACATTTAAAGCCATGGCTAATGAGTCTTCCACATCGCTAGCACTCGCAGTCGGGGTGTCCTCTTCCAACACCTGAGCTGCATTCAATGAAGGGGTGTCCCCCCCCTCGTCACACCTGCTGACTCCATCTCCTCCGCTCTCTCGACCTCCTCACTCCAGGACCCACCTTGTGTAGGCAGAGTCACATAAGGCAAATCCTCACTCTTCTCTATTGCTGTATGTCGTTGCCTTTGTTCCATGTTGCCACGCCTCCTTCCACACAGAGCCGCTAGGTGATCATATGACCCACATAACCGACAGGTCCGGCGTTGCCCAGCGTATGTCACAAACACCTGGGTACGAAATTCTGGCAGCACTACGTACGACGGAATAGGGTAACGTAACGTCATCTTCACAGAATACGTTTCCTTCGAGTTTCCCTGCGTATGGCCCAGTGGCCCACTTCCCAACAGTGGCCATATGTACTGTACCATATTTGCCCATCGCAAGACGGATGTCAGAATCATCCGCCTCGAATGGCACATTTCTAATCTTAACCCATGTGTAATGGCGAGAAACGTCGTGAAGTCGCACGGTCACAGCGGAGTTAACTGTCAAAGTAACCTCCTGGTACTTGTCTACCACCGCCTCATACACACTTGCCAAATTAAACTTGACAAAGATCCTCGTCGTGCCATTCAGCGCTACTCCATATATCTCCTCGTCAGCAATACCATATGTATCTCGTATGATTGCAGGTAGTATCAGGTCCATAGAAGTTCCTGTCACAGCCCCACGGATAAGCTCAACACAGACTGTGTTTATGCGTCTCCGGCTTGCCTGCGCCATGCTGTGAAAATATAACTGCCACTAATCAACGCCAGGGGCAGCAGCAGCGCACGTCCTCACTTCTCAAAGGTTGAGTGACGAGTAAGGAATTATAGCATGAAAAGCTACACGGGTAAAAATCATTCCAAATATTTATCAAAGACTGACTGACCAGCTTTTTAGTAAGCAGTTAACTCAGTTTTATGTATACTTGAGTGAGCATAGATAGCATGCACATACAATAACATAAAAAATACATTCAGAAGAGACATTCAACAGTTTCACAGAAATCAGTTTGATTAATAAAATTGTCACACGATGACTTGTTTATACAACCTCAAGTCCAGTTCCTTAGATCAACAACCCCCACACCAGTATCAAGGAAAAACAGTGTAATAAGGAAAAATAAAACTATTCATTTCGAAATTAAGGTTGGAAAACAACCGTCATCACACACTCTTGGGTAACATGTACAAGAGTTGAAATTTTGAAGCCGATCAGAGGAATTTGTCTCGCCTATCAAATGGAAATAAAATTTGGGAATTAGGAGTAATGCCTTGAGGATGGACACCCACGTTTAAGAAAGAATAGTGCAAAAATAAGAATCAAAGGCTGTATGGTGTTTTTAAATTTAAGGAATGGGAGACTTTCCTATTTTTCCGAACATTTTTAGTAACAACATCGTTTTTTTTTTTACTAATTTTCGTTTGTTCCTTGAGAACGCCTTTATCGACTGGTTTCAACTTTTAAACGCTTGTTAAATGTATCATGGGCATGATTAGGCCCATGCATCATGCCCATGATACATTTAACGAGCGTTTAAAATTTGAAGCCAGTCGAATATGGCGTTCTCAAGGAATAAACGAAGATTAGTAAGAAAAACGGAAATATTGCTAAGAATGTTCCGAAAAATAGGAGAGTTTCCCTTCTTAAAATTTAAAAACACCATACAACCTCTGATTCTTATTTTTTGCACTATTCTTTCCTCATTTAAACTTAATTTAAAATTATCTTCATTATTTACAATAATTTTTTTTTAAATTGTTATTTATAAAACAGCATAAAAATTAAAATTGGTACCTTTACAGTACAAAATTAATAAAAAAATACTTTCAACTTACATATACCAGTATGTTGGGTTTGAAGACGATTAAGAGAAGCATTCTCTAGCTATGACACATGAAACAATTTACTGATTAAAATTGTCAAATTGAAATTTAAACAGCTCAGAGTGACACACTGTTTAAATAGGGTCCATTAATGGTACAAGTTTGAAGGCGATCGGAAAAGGCATTCTCCAGTAATTGATCTGATTCCAACCATTCCAAGATTTGATGTGATAAACGGTTTAAAAAACCGACAAGTTGAAGATTGAGACACTTAGGCAACATATGGAAATCTTTATTAAGGAAATGCTTCACTACACAGTGGCTTCATCAGTCCAATACAAATCAGAAGGGTGTAAGGAGAGGAGTAGTTTGATGTAATCAGTCCCCTAGCCTGGGATCGATGTATTCAGCCCATCAGTCTTGTAGAATGTACAGCATAGGGATCTTGATACAAAGAATTCATCAACACTTGTCCAACCTTTGGACGAAGACCTACTTCGACTAGTGGATGGAACCATTATGACTCCGCCTCCTCCTGCTTCACCTCACCTCACTACAGTATATAAGCCACGTCTACGGTTCTATGCTGTACTTTCTACAAAATTGATGGACTGATCACATCGACTCCAGGCTGAGGGACTGATTACCTCAAACTACTCCTCTCCTTACACCCTTCTGATTTGTATTGGACTGATGAAGCCACTGTGTGGCGAAAAGTTTCCTCAATAAGGATTTCCATATGTTGCATAAGTGTCTCAATATTCCAAGATTATTTACCATTTCATAAAAATTTCAAGTTTGAACCTTTTAGTACGAAACTTGCATTGTATTTTTCTTCATACAAACTGCATCGTCAGTAATAATTTGAAGCCAGTCTGAAGAAGCATTCTTTTGTTATTCAACAAATACGAATATCAATGTTTATTCAGTAAAACTGGATAACTGGGACTTTCTGCACCTACCAATAGTGTGAACCTTGTTAACCGAAAAACCACACACACCTGTCGGGAAAATTTGAAGCCGATTACATGATCCATTCTCCAGTTATGATAAGTGTTCTAATGATGCCAAGTTTCTTTCACCATTAAACTACAACAAATTTAGCAGCACGCAAACGGAACTTGATAGAAATTATCCTGGTCACTAAGATACATCAGGAATTATATACTGAAGCCGTTCAGAAGAGGAAAACTGAAAATTACACGCGATTTGAAAAATAAAAATTTCCCACTATTTTACACGCAAAATCTTCAGATCTGTACCTAGACATATTAATTTCACTCTGCACCGCCATCCATGTTTGTGATTTTTTTTTCAAGGTTCAAGCTGTTATGCAAGTCATTACATGATGTTGGGAATGAGTTAATAACAATGGCCACAACGGAGGTGAATACGCCATTTATTCCATACATTTGGTTCTCTTTACCGTACACAAGTGTTGAAAATTTAAAGGCGATTGGATTAGTCGTTCTCGAGTTATGAATGAAATAAAATCGGGAAGTTGGATGAAGAAAAGAATCAGGTACCGTCTGAGGTACCAAGAGGGATCCCTAATTATGATGAGCTCATCGTTTACCATTTTTTTTAATCATTATACCCTAAGTCCTGTAATTAATAATAATAATAATTACAGCAAAATAAAAACAATTATACAATTATTTTCACTATTTTCAATCATTTCATTATTGTTTTCGCTATTTCAATTCAAAATACATTAAAGCAACTCTTAATTACAGCCTCATAATATGCAAAACAAGTTTAAAGAAGCAATTATATTTTTTTGCCGTTTATGGATAATAACTGGAAACAGCTTTAGTCTGTAGAGTTGACTCGTAAAATTAATTAAAATTGTTGTAGATGATTCATTGTTTGGGGTTTATGTCATATATGATTTTGAACCAACTTATAAGAGAACATAAGAATGGAGGGACACTGCAGAAGGCCTACCGGCCCATGCGAGGCAGGTCCTTATCAAAACGACCTCTACCTTAAGCTACCCAAGAAATAACTCTCGTACCCAATAATCTCGTCCTTTTCATTATACTTGTATACAACTCTAGTAGTATAAAAGTGATTTTTGTTGTACCTGTTGAACAAATAAATGCTTTGCGCCTTGTATGTTCAAGGTCAGGGTCAAGGGTAG
>NC_069408.1:71229167-71265943 GCF_026875155.1 Cherax quadricarinatus
CCTCTATATCAAGATTGCATGATGTTGCTGTGTATATACTATTGATGTATAACGGAGCAGGGACAGTGCACATTGTGCAATTCTAGAAATTGGATGATTTTTTCATTATATGAATACGTTGAGCTCGTTATCTCATTCTTCATCTCTTTCCCCTACTACTCCATAGATCCTCGACCCTCCTGGCAAGAATTTTGAGGTGTCGTATGACGCGGCCATAACAATCGTGTCATTCGAAACTCTTACTTCCTCCCTTTCTTCACTCTTGTCTTCCCTCACTCTTCACTGATGCTTCCTTCCTCCCTTCCTCCACTACTGCCTCTTTCCACTGCTGACTCCTTCCCCCCCCCCTCCCGTCCTTCAGTGATGTCTCTCGACCTGCACCGCTCTCTCCTCTCTCCCTACCTCCACTGTCTTATCTTCCTCCATTGACTCTGCTCTTCCATCTCAATTGACTGATGTTGACTACATCCTGTTGTCTCTAATGACCTTTACAGGTGACAAATATTGACCTTCCCTGTCTCATGCCTCCCATGACACCTGCCATTCACTGTTCTTTACTATGTAATGGAAAGTTTATATATATATATATATATATATATATATATATATATATATATATATATATATATATATATATATATATATATATATATATATATATATATATATATATATATTCAAAACAACCACTGAAATGAATAAGGGAATCCAAGCTTCGTACTACCACATATCAAGGAACTATGAAGAAGCATCCAAGACAGTTATGGGTCGACCTCTACTATCAGATCCAAAGTTCCGTGAGCCCGAGCCAATTGGATAGTCTTGCAAAATACCCAAGCTAATTTATTGATAGGTAATTTAATTCTAAAATTCCCTAATTAAAATGGTCTAATTGTATAAACCAAGTTTTATATATTGTAAAACTGCTTTTTATAAAAAAAATTCAATTATTTCTTCACAGCGCTGTCATTCTCAACTTTAAAATAATTGATGGTTAAAATCTCTTACATGAAAAATAGAGATTGAATCTTGTCATTCTAAGCTTTAATATTAATGTTGTATTAATCTAAATTTTTACAGTTTAGAAAAACTTTATGCAATTAAAGAATCTTAACCATCCACAGCATTTTGGTGGGAATCTAATCAAAGTTTTTTTTACTGTACAAATTTTGAATACAAGTTTATATAAAGGTCTTAAAAAATGCATATCAACTCAAGTTTATGTAAGGGAAACCAACATAATATTTAGTGAATAGGCATGGTTGCCCTTTTTGGATTATTAAAAGATGTTCCTAGCAACTTCAAATGATTTATCAATTATTTCTTGGGTATTTTAAACAACCATTTCAAATTTTGGATATTTTCTCATGAAAATCAGGACTACAAATTCGTAAATGCTTTCATAAAATTGATAAAAACAGTCATTTTGACTCTATCTTGAATGCGATCCTGTAGTCCTGAGTTCATAGATTGAGGGAAATATCCAAAATTTATGAAAAGGATAATGATTTAAAATACCCGAAATGTAACGTTGAAATCATTTTAAAGTTGCTAGGAACCTTTTTATAATCCAAAAAGGGCAACCAGCCTTATTCAACTAAAAATATGTTGGTTCTCCTTACCATGAAAACTTGGTTGATATGCCTTCTTTCTTTAAGACCTTTAATATTAAAGTTGTATTCAAAAATCTTGATACAGTAAAAAACTTTTGATTAAGAATTCCCCCAAAATGCTGATGGATGTGTCTATAAGATTCCTTGTAAAATTTGCAATAAAGTTTATTACGGTCAAACTGGTAAAAATCTCGAACTAAGATTAAAACAACATAAATATAGCATTAGAACTGGACAAGATTCCAATGCTCTATTTATTCATGTAAGAGATTTTAACCATCCAATTGATTTTCAAAAAGTTGAGAAAGTAGTATCAAGCAAGTCCATGGTCGACAGGAATATAATTGAATCTTGTTTCATAAAAAGCAGTTTTGACAATAATATGAATATTTCCTTTGGTTTATATAAATTAGATCCATTTATAATTAATAGAATTTGGGTAGAATTTAATAATACACTGGACAAATAAATAGCTTGGGGGTGAGTTTTGCAAAGGACTTATCCAAGTTGGCTCGCCACGCGTCACGTGTTTAACCGTTGTGGGATCTGATAGTGAGGTGCTGGCCGACCCCTTATATAGCTTCCTTGGATGCTTCACTTTCATAGTTCCTTGATAATGTGAGTAGTCACGAAAGCGCTTGGAATTTCTCTATTCTTTCAGAGTGGTTGTTTTGCATATTTTGAAATCACCTGTTTACTGTGATCTTATTGCATATATATATATATATATATATATATATATATATATATATATATATATAATTATATTATATATACAAGGAATTCGCAAGAGCAGGCGAAATATACACAAACACTGATCGCTGGCTGAAGGAGATTCGAACCTACGAACCTTGGAACAAAGTACGCAGTGCTTTACCAATCTACTCACACTGGACCAGTACCTTGGAGTCCAACTTGCGCTAGACTTTGATCCAAGGCAGCCAGCTTTCAGGGAGAAGGCTTACAGCTTTTCATCTAATCCCCTGCATGCATCAGCCTTACTAGAGATATTAGCAATGCAAGGAATTCGCAAGAGCAGGCGAAATATACACAAACACTGATCTCTGGCTGAAGGAGACTGGAACCTACGAACCTTGGAACAAGGTACGCAGTGCATGTAGGGCATGAGATGAAAAGCTGTAAGTCTTCTCCCTGAAAGCTGGCTGCCTTGGATCAAAGTCTAGCGCAAGCTGGACTCTATAGCACTGCGTACCTTGTTCCAATGCTCGAGATCAGTGATATTATATATATATATATATTATATATATATAATATAAAAATATTATATATATAATATTATATATATATATATATATATAATGTCGTGCCGAATAGGTAAAACTTGCTATTTTGGCTTAAATATTAATCCTCCTCTTGCCGAATAAGGCAAGCGAAAATTTGTGTAATCAATAATACCTCAAAAATCATTCTGAACCTAATGGAAAAAATATATTTGTGTTTATTAAATTATTGTAAACTTATTTAAAATATATTTAGCTGGATTAGGTTAAATTAAATTGCGCTTGTTGTAAGGTTAGGTAAGTTTTCTAAGGTTCTTTCGTAAATTAAAGAAACATTTTTATAGTTATAAGATAAAATTTTGGAAAGAACCTAATTTTAAATGGGTTCTTGCTAAGTGACCAGTTTTACCTAGTTGGCACACATGTGTGTATATCTTTATATATATATATATATATATATATATATATATATATATATATATATATATATATATATAAATATATATATATATATATATATATATATATATATATATGTCGTGCCGAATATGTAAAACTGGTCAATTAGCAAGAACTCATTTAAAATTAAGTCCTTTCTAAAATTTTCTCTTATACGTTTGAAGATATATTTTTTTCATTAATGTTGATGTAAAAATTTATAATTTTGCACCAAAAGGAACTTAGAAAACTTACCTACCCTTATTATAACAAGCGCAATTTATTTTAGCCTAACCCAAGTAAATATATTTTAGATTTGTTTACAATAATTTAATACTAAACAAACTCAATCAAATATATTTTTTTCGTTAGGTTAAGAATGATTTTGGCGAAATTATTGCATGCACAAATTTTCACTTGTCCTATATGGCAAGATGAGCGTTGCTATTTAAGCCAAGATGGCAAGTTCTGCCTATTCGGCACGACATATATATATATTTATATATATATTATATATATATATTATATATATATATATATATATATTATATATATATTTATATATATAATATAATATACACACACACAGAGTATCGGAATCGGTTAAAAGAAGTCAATAGAAACTGATACTTTTAAAATATTTAAATTACATATATGCTTAAACATATAAACATTAACACAGTGTCTAATGGACATGTGCCTAGGACAGAATGGTAACTAACTGCATTTAAATTATTATTTCAAGTCTAGGAGGCAGTAGTGATACGACAACCGTCATGTTTTGTTATTAGGCTGACACGGGAACAGGCAAAATGCAGTCATTGGAATTTCTTTCTTATAGTTTACTAAGTATGGCTCAGGAAAACTACCTAACAGCCTCAACGATGCTGACATTATTCGGAAAATGACGAGGAAAGAGCACAGTAAGTCATATTTTAATTCCTCAGACGTTTTAATGCTACAGTCATAACTCTGTTCTCCTTTGCTTCAGGTGATGTAACAAGAATTAGCGTCAGTGATAAAAGATGGACGCAGATAATGAAACTTTCTCTTTTCCTGCCGAGATAAATTCAGATGGAAAGTGAGAACTCTAAGCTCAAAGAAAATGCTCAATTCTTTAGCACTGGATCGCACCTGCCAGATTCCAGACGCAATTTAAACACTGTTCTTTATCCTCCTCCTGCCATGGACTACGAAAAAGTGACGTAGTATCAGGTAACTGGAAAGGTAAATGTTAGTTACAAAGTAATTTACGTTTTGATTTCCATTATCTACTTTGTAAAATCAAAAGAGAGAGAGAGAGAGAAAGAAAGAGAGAGAAAAAAAGAAAGAGAGAGAAGAGAGAGAGAGAGAGAGAGAGGAGAGGGGAGAGGGAGAGAGAGGAGAGAGAGGAAGAGAGAGAGAAGAGAGAGAGAGAGAGGAGAGGAAGAGAGAGAGAGAGAGAGAGAAAAGAGGAGAGAAAGAGAAATCAACATAGGAAGGGAAAGGCTTAAAACCAGATCACAAACGAAAAATTTATTGTTTTAAAATGATGAGGACCACCACAATGAATATGTTCTGTGATAAAGTAATACATTTAAAATTTAATGAATAAACATAATTAAATGCATTCTGTATACGACAAATTCTCCAAAAGACCGCCTTATATGCCGTTATTTTCCGGCATACAAGGCGCACGAGCAAATAAGACGCATAAAACAATGTTTCGAATCAGCTGCAGTTGTAACGTAACGTTAGTAACAACTGCTAAACCCTAACACAAAGCCTACCCATGACCTGATCTTGAACATACAAGGCGCAAAGAAATTTATTTGTTCAACAGGTACAACAAAAATCACTTTTATACTACTAGAGTTGTATACAAGTATAATGAAAAGGACGAGGTTATTGGGTACGAGAGTTATTTCTTGGGTAGCTTAAGGTAGAGGTCGTTTTGATAAGGACCTGCCTCGCATGGGCCGGTAGGCCTTCTGCAGTGTCCCTCCATTCTTATGTTCTCTTATAAGTTGGTTCAAAATCATATAAGACATAAACCCCAAACAATGAATCATCTACAACAATTTTAATTAATTTTTCGAGTCAACTCTACAGACTAAAGCTATTTCCAGTTATTATCCATAAACGGCAAAAAAATATAATTGCTTCTTTAAACTTGTTTTGCATAATATGAGGCTGTAATTAAGAGTTGCTTTAATGTATTTTGAATTGAAATAACGAAAACAATAATGAAATGATTGAAAATAGTGAAAATAATTGAATAATTGTTTTTATTTTGCTGTAATTATTATTATTAATTACAGGACTTAGGGTATGATGATAAAAAAATGGTAAACGATGAGCTCATCATAATTAGGGATCCCTCTTGGTACCTCAGACGGTACCTGATTCTTTTCTTCATCCAACTTCCCGATTTTATTTCATTCATAACTCGAGAACGACTCATCCAATCGCCTTTAAATTTTCAACACTTGTGTACGGTAAAGAGAACCAAATGTATGGAATAAATGGCGTATTCACCTCCGATGTGGCCATTGTTATTAACTCATTCCCAACATCATGTAATAACTTGCATAACAGCTTGAACCTTGAAAAAAAAATCACAAACATGGACGGCGGTGCAGAGTGAAATTAATATGTCTAGGTACAGATCTGAAGATTTTGCGTGTAAAATAGTGGGAAATTTTTATTTTTCAAATCGCGTGTAATTTTCAGTTTTCCTCTTCTGAACGGCTTCAGTATATAATTCCTGATGTATCTTAGTGACCAGGATAATTTCTATCAAGTTCCGTTTGCGTGCTGCTAAATTTGTTGTAGTTTAATGGTGAAAGAAACTTGGCATCATTAAAGAACACTTATCATAACTGGAGAATGGATCATGTAATCGGCTTCAAATTTTCCCGACAGGTGTGTGTGGTTTTTCGGTTAACAAGGTTCACACTATTGGTAGGCGCAGAAAGTCCCAGTTATCCAGTTTTACTGAATAAACATTGATATTCGTATTTGTTGAATAACAAAAGAATGCTTCTTCAGACTGGCTTCAAATTATTACTGACGATACAGTTTGTATGAAGAAAAATACAATGCAAGTTTAGTAGTAAAAGGTTCAAACTTGAAATTTTTATGAAATGGTAAATAATCTTGGAATATTGAGACACTTATGCAACATATGGAAATCCTTATTGAGGAAACGTTTCGCCACACAGTGGCTTCATCAGTCCAATACAAATCAGAAGGGTGTAAGGAGAGGAGTAGTTTGTGGTAATCAGTCCCTCAGCCTGGAGTCGATGTGATCAGTTCATCAATCTTGTAGAATGTACAGCATAGAGCCGTAGACGTGGCTTATATGCTGTAGTGAGGTGAGGTGAAGCAGGAGGAGGCGGGGTCATAGTGGTACCATCCACTAGTCGAAGTAGGTCTTCGTCCAAAGGTTGGACAAGTGTTGATGAATTCTTTGTATCAAGATCCCTATGCTGTACATTCTACAAGACTGATGGACTGAACACATCGATCCCAGGCTAGGGGACTGATTACATCAAACTACTCCTCTCCTTACACCCTTCTGATTTGTATTGGACTGATGAAGCCACTGTGTGGTGAAACATTTCCTTAATAAAGATTTCCATATGTTGCCTAAGTGTCTCAATCTTCAACTTGTCGGTTTTTTAAACCATTTATCACATCAAATCTTGGAATGGTTGGAATCAGATCAATTACTGGAGAATGCCTTTTCCGATCGCCTTCAAACTTGTACCATTAATGGACCCTATTTAAACAGTGTGTCACTCTGAGCTGTGTAAATTTCAATTTGACAATTTTAATCAGTAAATTGTTTCATGTGTCATAGCTAGAGAATGCTTCTCTTAATCGTCTTCAAACCCAACATACTGGTATATGTAAGTTGAAAGTATTTTTTTATTAATTTTATACTGTAAAGGTACCAATTTTACTTTTTATGCTGTTTTATAAATAACAATTTAAAAAAAATTATTGTAAATAATGAAGATAATTTTAAATTAAGTTTAAATGAGGAAAGAATAGTGGAAAAAATAAGAATCAGAGGCTGTATGGTGTTTTTAAATTTTAAGAAGGGGAAACTCTCCTATTTTTCGGAACATTCTTAGCAATATTTTCGTTTTTCTTACTAATCTTCGTTTATTCCTTGAGAACGCCATATTCGACTGGCTTCAAATTTTAAACGCTTGTTAAATGTATCATGGGCATGATGCATGGGCCTAATCATGCCCATGATACATTTAACAAGCGTTTAAAAGTTGAAACCAGTCGATAAAGGCGTTCTCAAGGAACAAACGAAAATTAGTAAAAAAAACGATGTTGTTACTAAAAATGTTCGGAAAAATAGGAAAGTCTCCCCTTCCTTAAATTTAAAAACACCATACAGCCTTTGATTCTTATTTTTTGCACTATTCTTTCCTTAAACGTGGGTGTCCATCCTCAAGGCATTACTCCTAATTCCCAAATTTTATTTCCATTTGATAGGCGAGACAAATTCCTCTGATCGGCTTCAAAATTTCAACTCTTGTACATGTTACCCAATAGTGTGTGATGACGGTTGTTTTCCAACCTTAATTTCGAAATGAATAGTTTTATTTTTCCTTATTACACTGTTTTTCCTTGATACTGGTGTGGGGGTTGTTGATCTAAGGAACTGGACTTGAGGTTGTATAAACAAGTCATCGTGTGACAGTTTTATTAATCAAACTGATTTCTGTGAAACTGTTGAATGTCTCTTCTGAATATATTTTTTATGTTCTTGTATGTGCATGCTATCTATGCTCACTCAAGTATATATAAAACTGAGTTAACTGCTTACTAAAAAGCTGGTCAGTCAGTCTTTGATAAATATTTGGAATGATTTTTACCCGTGTAGCTTTTCATGCTATAATTCCTTAGTGCCACATCTGATTAGCAGTCGTAGGTGGTGTCACATTTGTCCAATATCGAAGTATACTTGGGAATTCTTCGCTTGCCTAACCCTTGGGCACGACCTACTTCCACATTGGACAAATGTGACACCACCTGCGACTGCTGCACCTCTCCTGCCTACGGTATGTAAGCTACTTATCATGATGATTACTTGACAGCACAACATCTAAAGGGTTCAAGTTTAACATTCTTGTGTATTTTTTAGTATATTAGTCTGTTTGGTCACCGATATATTTGAATTAGATTTAATCTATGTATGTCCAAATTAGCAATTTTTTATTGAATACTGAATATTACTTTCAAGATGACTTGTGAATGGCTATTCTGATTTCCTTCAGATTTTCAAGGCTAATTTATAGCTGCATTATTAATCTGTGCCAAATTTACACTATTCCAAACGCTTCCACTGAGGTACAAGGGATTGAGGTGACGGAATACGGTGATACCATCCTCGGATCACACAGCGACCGAAATACAGACCCATTTCAAGAGTACTATGGATCAACCAAGTGCTTTCTATCTTCAGTTAAGTGATGCTTTATGTTGAGAGACGAGGGTCAGATGCTAATATACTTTTCATAGCTTGCATAACTTTAATGGGTTGCTTTTTCTACTAATTAAATTTTTTACCCTATAAAAACACTGAGGCAACAGTATCTAAGACAGCAGGTTTAGCCTCAAAATTCTCCCATCTCAGTAACAAAGTCCAACTATCTCCAGGGGACCAACGCTCCTCATCTTCTGCTCTAAAATCGACGGTGGTCTAGTAAAATATAAATTATCTTGTCAACAAAATGATACTCAATCACGATCCAGACAAGACATCCCCTACACCTCATTGCTCCTAATTTACACAGCCCTATAATACATTCACACCTATTTATGCCAATTTTATATTTTGAAGACACCTGTTACACACCTCAGACCTTGCCCAGCGACTCTTCCCAAAGAGTTGTAACAGAACGCATAGCCACAATAAAATAAAAAATACCTCTGACATACCATATGTTAGCCTCAAAGTATCTAGGAAAGCCATGCATTAATTAATACCTCATTAGTACATACCTCATTAAATCTGACCTAAATTCTATAGAGATAAAGTCTAATTTATCAACAGAAGTTCTGTTTATTCATATCAAATTACTCTTCATTCTGTTGTTCTATCTGCAGTATATTTCAACAGGTGTAGTAACCACTACAAATGTAACACCAGATTCTTACAAAAAAATATACTTCTATACACATATAACCCGCACATAAAAGAGAGATGCTTACGACGACGTTTCGGTCCGACTTGGACCATTTACAAAGTAACTTTGTAAATGGTCCAAGTCGGACCGAAACGTCGTCGTAAGCTTCTGTCTTTTATGTGCGGGTTATTTGTGTATCGTTCCAGTCACGGTATTGTGCCTTTTTGTTATTTATATTTCTATATTCAGTTAAGCTGCTGCATTCATTATCAAAGATTTGCAAACTATAACTTTATAGTAATGCAACGTAAGTAAAGAATTCTTCAGTAGTTATAATATCATTTTAGAGCTGCCCATAAAGTTCTCCATAACTAATTGTCTCAACTAATCCTATATCAATTGTTTATCATTTTTTTAAGCAAAGATTATTAGTATCACTTTAATATCTCTAATGCGCCATGAGTGCGTACTATGTAAAATTTTCCCAATGCACTGTGCATGAGGGAAAACTAAACTGCACAGAACCAATCATACTAATTCTTAAAATGCTGCTACTGATAATTTATCGGTAAATAATCCCTCAGTTACGTCAGAATAATACTATTAAATAATATTAAGTAATAATATTAAATAATAATGTAATCAGAGTTAGCACTAAACATCAGCCGCGTCACAGCTTTCTCCAATTTGACATTTTAGACTGATCTGAGTAAGACAAGGAAAAGCTTATCAGTCTCATACTTAGTAATATACTCTGAGCAGCTGCTGTCGTCAGATCAGCAGCATCTGCCAACAGTCTCTCTTGCCATCAAGAACGGATGCAGAGAAAAAGGTCTGTCGGCTGTCGCCCAATTCCCAAAGAACTATCTCACACACAAATGTCCACTATTACTTTTCCCATATCTCGCATTCCTTATTAGGAAGTCTTGCAACAGCAGTACAAGCTAGGCTTACCATAATCCATCTCTTGTTCTGGATGCATGTTAGAGGTCGTTAACACTGGGAACCCGCTATTAATCATCACTGTTTATAGTATATATGAGTGGACAACATTATCTAGGTCTAGCTCGTCAGTGGTCATAATTGTGTGGATGTACATCAGTTATCAACACTTTCTGGGTGCAAATAAATGGTGGTCATTACTGTGTAAGTGCCAGTGTTCGTAAAGTGTATGGGTACAAGCAGCAGTCATCAATACTTTCTGGGTGTCCGTCAGTGATCGTTAATTTTATTTGGATGCATATTAGATGTCGCAAACATTTAGGGTGCACGTCAAGGGTTATCACCGAGTGAACAACAGTAATCATCAGTGTTAACTTGTTACGAGTCAGTGGTCATCACCTAGTGAACAGCAGTGATCATTAATACTATCTTGGTACGCGTCAATAGTAGTCAGTACTGATCGAGGGCAAATCAGGTGTCCTCAACGTTGCTAGATACACTACAGTGGTCGGCAACACTGTCTCGTGCACACATCACGGGTCGTCAAAACTGTTTGGGAGTACTCCAGCGGTCGTCAGCAATGTGTGTACATCAGGAGTTATTAGGATCGAATTCATGTCGGTGCTTGTCAACGGCGAACGTCAGTGATTCTCGATATCCGTCAATAATATAAGTGTTATGAAAAATAAATACGTGGTCAATAAAAAAAAGTTTATGAAACACAACTATAAAAAAAAGTCAAAATAACATTATGAATAATATTGCCAGCAAAGGTGACTTCTCCGGAAACAACCCAATACTTTGCCCAGTACCTAAACACTGGGAAAACACTACAAAAGAATTGGCTTATAGACATAGCATCCATAATAACGTCAATTAGCACCTTTTGCCTGTCAAAGACACAGGGGCCATCTCACAGTCACCAAAAACAACAGATGTAGCCCCACTCCACAAAGGTGGCAGCAAAGCAATTGCAAAGAATTACAGACCGATAGCACTAACGTCTCACATCATAAAAATCTTTGAAAAGCGTCTAAGAAGGAAGACTGCCACCCACTTAGATACCCAGGGCAGCATTGGTTTACAGCAAGTCGCTCCTGCCTCTCAAAACTAATAGTCCTCTATGACATGGCCTTGGATGCTCTGGAGGATAAACAAAATACGTACAGATGTAGTATACACAGATTTTGGGAAAGCCTTCGACAAGCGAGATCACGGTGTAATACCGCACAAAATGCATGAAAACAGAATAACAGGAAAAGTGGGTAGATAGATCTATAATTTCCTAACAGAACAGAAAGAACACTAGTAAAAAGAATAAAGCCAGAGGCGGCTCCAGCGAAAAGCTCTATTCCACAAGGCATAGTCCTCGCTCCCTTCCTGTTCCTCATCCTCACATCTGACAGACAGAGATGTTAGCCACAGCATCGTGTCCTCCTTTGATGATGATACCTAAATTTTCATGAGTGTCATCCATCGAAGACGTTGCAAATCTCTAAGCAGACATTAACCAAATCGTTAGATGGGCAACGGAAAATATTATGAAATTCAATGAAGACAAATTTAAATTGCTACGCTATGGAAAACAGGTAAATAAAAACTGTATCGGAGAATAAAATAAATTCCAACCACAGTAGAGCAAAAAATTAATGCGAAGGACCTGGGAGTGATAATGTCAGAGAATCTCACTTTCAAAGATCACAACAACGTATCTACTGAGAGGATAGATAATGAGAACCTTCAAAACTAGAGATACCAAGCCCATGATAATATACACTTGGAAAAATTCTAGAGGGACTAGTCTCAAATCTGCACTCGAAAATTACTCCCTACGAAAGCAAAAGACTTGGCAGGCGATGCAGCATTCCCCCCAATGAGAAGAAGAGGCGCTTTGAGTACGCTAAGAGACAACACAATAAGTGTCACGGACCCAAGATTGTTCAACTGCCCCCCAGCATGCATAAGGGGGATTACCAATAGACCCCTGGCTGTCTTCGAGGAGGAGCTGGACTGGCACTTTAGGTGCCAGTCCAGCTGGGCTGTGGTTTGTACGTCGGTTTACGTGCGGCCAACATTATCATCCAGGTTGATCCGGCCCTGATCCACCGCGAGGTCTGGTCACGGACCGGGCTACAGGGGGCATTGACCCTCTAAACCCCTTCAGGTAGTACCTTATCTGTGGGCGTCAGCACCACAGCAACGCTTTTAATGTGAATAATAAGAGTTATCCGGGAAATGATTTCTTATTTTTACTAAAGCAAACCTTTTAAAAATAAGAAACTATCAATACTTACCTCTTGCCGTAAAATAACGACAGACATGTTAATATTTCACATCCGTGTTATCCATCACTTTACTTTTTTTTATTAGTGATAGGTTTTGATGACTAGTTTACGGAATGCATTCCAAACGACAGAAATCACAGAAAAACGCATATATATGTGCAAAGGTAAACAGAGTGAAAGAGTGTGTTCTGTCTTTTTTTTTCAGAATTTTTCAACATCAAAGGTTGTAGGGCTGATTGAACAACCACTAGACTTTAATTGGGAAAAAAGTAACTTGTGCATCGCTACACCACGTAATGGTTGGATTAACAAGCTGGACGGTTTTAACCATAGCTGGCGACTGAACACGTGGCTGGGAATGGTGCGGGAAAGGCTCAAAATGGATGAGAAAGAACCGGGAAAGAGTGGAGAGAGAAAGGGACTGGAAGGATCAACAGAAATGGAAAGACTTTATGGATTAATGGGATATGGGTTTGAAGATGTGCTTTCGAAAATGCAGAACCAATCATAGTGTCTCTTATCGGAAGGATATTTCATAAATCACGTTTTGTCTTCACTTCAGCTTTAGATAAACATTTACTATAAGCTACCAAAGCCCGTTATTAATATGGGGAATTAATATCATTTTCCATTCAGTCAGTTGTTAAAATTTGCTCTATTAATAAACATCGATAAGGGTAACTGAAGAGATACGCTTCTAATTCACCAATCACAAGCCTAATAGTTCTTTATCTGATTAAGGCGTGTCTGGAGATATTGTAGTATCTTGAGAGAGAAAACACCATCACGAGAGAATTGTTCAACGTGTACTCAGTAGTAAATCACAGCTAAGCTCTCAGGGTCCGCCTGAGGTGTGCCACTGGGGGACAACTGCTGCTGGTGTCAGCAGACAGTGCAGATGTGTAGCCTAGCACATTGAGTATTTTTGTTTCTTTAGTGTGTACACGTGTACTCACTTGTACTCGCCTATGTATACTAAAGTCGATTTTCAGCTTCTTTCCTCTTGAGCCCTAAAGCACACTATCTTAATATTATGCATGAAATATCTTTCCGCCACACCGCCATCCAGGTCACTGACCAGGTGATTCAGGATGAAGTGATGCTTACTGATCTCTGTATCCAGTGTAGGAACATACGAAAATTGGCAGCGTTTATTGCACTAAATCACAGCTATAAGTGAAGTATAACAAACATATTTGGCAGTTATTTTTGTTGAATCGAATTATTACATATATATCGCCGGCGGTCAGTCTCGGTCGGTCATTCAGTCCATCGGTCGGTCATCAGTCTCGGTCGGTCATCAGTCTCGTGGTCTCAGGTATGATACACACTTATAGTAGTAGACATAAAGCTGCATATTTAATATGTTCTTCCTTAATCATTGTGTTGTTTCATTTCAAGCTGGCTATTTTTTATCACTGATTAACAGGAATTCAGCATTTTTTTAACCTTCCGCTCTTGAAAAAGAGGGATATCCCTTTTTTATCCCAGTATTTTATTAAAACATTCGGTATTAATTATTTGAAAATAACTTGAATGTAAGTTTAGAAAAACTTGGCTACATATCCATCAGCAACAAGAGGTACACTTATATTCGTCAGCGGTAGTTTTCGTAGTTATTTCTGTGTACAAATTTCGTTTAGTGCTTGTCATTTAGGACCCACGGAATGCCCTGCAGGTAAACTCCAGGTAGGTTATGTTTATATTCTACTGCACAGTGTATAATAGCGTTGATGATTGATCTTTCTTGGTTTCTGACTAAAAGTGTATCTACCTGCTCTCTGAATATTCTGCTATTGAAGTTTTCTTTTCTCTAGTCTTTCTCGAAATCTGTTTTTTCTCATATTTTTCTTTAGATTACAGACGCGTTTAACCAGGTGAAGACTCCGTACATGTCTTGCTTACTCTCTAAGTCTGACATAAGTCGTTTGAATGTCTGGTCATCGCTATCTGTATATATAGATTCCTGATCGTTTTCCTTATGTTCACCAGACACGCATATTTCGCTGTAACTAATCTATCATGGGAGGTTAGTTGGCGTCGTGAGGGCTCTTAAATATAGGAAACGGACCTGACCTCCCCTTCCTTGGACAAAACCATATTGCCTGTCGCTTCCCCAGGCATTACACGACCAATGTGAATATAGCGCTCCCCTTCCCCGATGGAATTTAATAATAACTGGATATATCACTGTGACTGCGCAAGCCGAGAAAAACATCCCAGTATTCAATAACCCCAGTTCACTATGCCTTATTTCAAGCGATTGTAATAGCGTAGTGTGGAACATAAGTTTAAAAATTGGTAAATATTGTTGAGGATTTGAGGCTAATCAGAAGAAACATTCGTAAGTCAACATATGGAAACTAGTATTTAAATTTATTCAATAAAAATGGAAAATTATGGCATACACAAAATGAACCTAATTCAAACCTTTCCAAGAGACCAAAGACACCAAACATAACACTAATAACCAACATCCTAAAATACACAAGATATCAAGTTTGAAGTCAGTTACAAGTTGTATTCCCAAGTAATCAGGATGAAAGTTGAACCTCAAAAAAAGTCGCGTGAAATGCAAACTTTCTTCCACATGAACGAGCAAACTGGGACTTACCCAGGACAAAATCATGTCGAAGATTTTTCTGAGCAAGACTGACCATAGTTTAATTAAATAATTATGTAGTTAATTAAGCGGTTAAATAATAAAGTAGTTAACTAAGTACATAAGGTATTTAACCTGTAAAATAACATGAAAGGAGGAAAAGTAAAGAAGTTTTATTTAGGGTACATAAGTTTCTTTATACAATTGTTATTAATTCGACCAGATATTTTTGGGCTACAAAAGTACATTACGAGATTTAAACAATGATAACCAATTGAGGTCAAACACGGGAACTTATTTCTGATCACACACACACACACACACACACACACACACACACACACACACACACACACACACACACACACACACACACACACACAAAGAGAAAGTACAAAGATGCAAGGAGGAACGAGAGGCAAAGATGGAGATGAGCAGGAGAACCCAGAGTCAGGTGGAAGAGCAAATACAACCTCCCTCAGAACTACCCACACAATGACTTCAACCACGACAACCCTAATGCGGCCAAACAATCTAACCCAAACCCCCACACTGAACCCTCTGCCCCCACCCCCCTCATCACAAACTCCACCCCTACAGCATCCTCCCGTAGTTCTCCGCCAGGTCTCCTGCTCCCCCAACCCCAACGTTCTCCCCAGACCACAGTTATAGAAAAGAAGTTAAAGGTTTGGTATATGAATGTGGATGGAATAAGAACTTGGAGGAATGGTATAAAAGAATCAAGGAGACGTCCCCAGACATCATAGCAGCCACAGAAACGAAACTCACCAGGATAACATACGCAATCTTCTCACCCGGATATCAGATTCTGAGGAAAGAGAGAGGGAGCAGAGGGGAAGGAAGAGTTATACTGCTCATTAAAAACAGGTGGGAATTCGAGGAAATGAAAGGAATGGACGAAATTTGCAAAAGGGACTACATAGTAGGTACAATTCAGACTGAGGGACATAAGGTAGTCATTCAGTGATGTATAACCCACCACAGAACTGCTGGAGACCAAGAGACGAATATGAAGAGAGCAACAGAACAATATTGGACACACTACCTGAGGTGGCCCAGAAGAGCTCACGTGGGTAGAGCAAAGTTACTAGTTATGGGCGATTTCAGTCACAAGGAAATTGATTAGGAAAACCTGGAGTCACATGGGTGTCCCGAAACATGTAGAGCCAAGATGATGGATGTGGTACTGGAAAACCCTATGGATCAACATGTTAGGGACACTACCAGAGAGAGAGGGGAGGATGACTCGGCAAGATTGGACCTCGTGTTCACCCTGAGTAGCTCAGACATTGAGGACATGACATGTGACAGGCCCCCTAGAGCTAGTGATCACGTGGTTCTGAGCTTTGAATACATAGTAGAGTTACAAGTGAAGAGGGTAACAAGAGTAGGATGGGAAAAGCCAAACTACAAAAGGGAAGACTACACAGGTATGAGGAACTTCCTGCAGTAGGTTCAGTGGTAAAGAGAATAGGTAGGAGAGTCAGTAAACGAAATGGACTATGTAACAACAAAATGCAAGGAGGAAGAGGAAAGGTTTGCTCTCATGGGCAACAAAAATAATTGGAAGACCAGAACAAGCCCTTGGTTTACCCGAAGGTGTAGAGAGGCAAGAACTAAGTGCACTAGAGATTGGAAAAAGTACAAAAGACAAAGGGCCCTCCCCCCTCTCTCTCTTCTAATATCCTCCTCTTTCCCCCTCAACATCCCTGTCCACTTTCGCCACTGTCTCCTCCTCAATCTCTCTCTCGCTTCCTATCTTGTGCCCTCTCCCCCCTCCGCTACACACACACACACACACACACACACCCCTACACAACCACAAATGGGGTGAGCATAACACCAGGCACGTCTCTTGAGGAGCACATCAACCAAATAACTGGTGGAGCATACAGGCACCTAGCAAACCTAAGAACAGCATTCCGACATCTCAATAAGGAATCGTTGAGGACCCTGTACACCGTGTATATTAGCCCTATATTTAAGTATACAGCACCAGTATGGAACCCACACCTAGCGAAGCATGTAAGGAAACTAGAGAAAGTGCAGAGGCTTGCAACAAGACTAGTCCTGGAGCTAAGGGACATGTCCTACGAGGAGAGGTTAATGGAAATCGACCTGACGACACTGGAGGACAGGAGAGAAAGGGGGGATATGTTAACGACATATAAAATACTGAGAGGAATCGACAATGTGGACAGAGACAATATGTTCCAGAGATAGGACACAGCAACATGGGATCACAGTTGGAAGTTGAAGACTCAGATGAATCACAGGGATGTTAGGAAGTACTTCTTCAGAGTCACAGAGTTGTCAGGAAGTGGAATAGTTTGGGAAGTAATGTAGTGGAGGCAGGATCCATACATAGCTATAAGATGAGGTACAATAAAGCTCATGGAGCAGGAAGAGTGATCTAGTAGCGACCAGTGAAGAGGCGGGACCAGGAGCCACGAATCGTCCCCTGCACCCACAACTATGTGAGTACACGCGCGAGCGCGAGCGCACGCGCACACACACACACACACACACACACACACACACACACACACACAAACACACGCAAACAAAAACACACACACAAACACACACACACACAAACACACACAAACACACACACACACACAAACACACACACACAAACACACACACACAAACACACACACACACAAACACACACACACAAACACACAAACACACACAAACACAAACACACACACACAAACACACACACAAACACACATAAACACACACACAAACACACACACAAACACACACAAACACACACCTGAGGAAGCATGTAAAAATATAATGTGCAGAGGCTTGCAACATAATTAATCCTGTAGCTAAGGAAAATACATCTAGTAGAAATTCAGTGAACTTCACCTGATGATGCAAAAGAATAGAAAAACTAGAGGAGATATGACAACGACATAAATGCTCAGAAGAACTGAATTACGAGCAAGAAAAGATTGTTAAAGAGATGGTTAGGGAGTACACAAGGTATTATAGAAAACATCTTCAGGTTCAGGGTGGTTAGGATTTGTAATGACCGGACGAAGGAGTAATATTGGCAGACTCAATACGCATTAAAATTATGCATTTATAGGACCACGAGTTTAGGAGGGATTCAGTCGTGTTACTGACAGCTAAGAGGTGACACTAACAAAATGACAGGAGCACATAAGTACACAAAAAACTTTTTACAGAGCAAAAGCAGATGTCTTGGTTCACAAATATAATTCATCCCTTATTCTTCTTCCTGTATACTCCTCCCCTTCCTCAAACCTTATACTCCCTCATCCTCTAAATTGCTTTAATCATACCCTCTCCTGTTCTTTACTCTGACCTTTCCATTTTACAATCTTTCTCCCCTTCCCTGTACACCTTTCATCCCATCTAACAGAATTCATTATGAAGCTCAGAGAGCTGGGGTATGACAGGGAGGTTAGTGCACAGTGTAAGAATTTACACTTTGCCAAACTTATTCACAAGTAAGAGAAACCTGCTAGCGTATATATAAAGTTGTTCCATCGGGTAAACTGAGTACACATCAGTAGAAAACTGGATATTCTGTCGTAGGAGGAAACGTTACTCAACAAGTAGGGTGAGCTTTAGGACATGTGAGGACAGAAAAAATGATAGAAATCTCAACTGGCAGAACGTTATGATGTCTGACTAGCCCCACTTCACTTCAGCCCCACTAGCCCCACGTCACCTCAGCCCTACTAGCCCCACTTCACTTCAGCACAATTGTAACCCACACCTTAGTAAGGCAACTGAATATGCTACCTGCAAATACAAGGAAAACAAATTGCCAAACACTGCAATGAGTCTTCCCAACAAACAAAGTCATTAGAAGCATCAACCAGCTCTTACCGTAAACACAGGCCAGCGCAACAACCTAACCTCACCAGTGAGAATGTCGTGTCTGAGGGCGATGCGTGGTGTGAAGTTACTAAAAGTATTATTCAGAGGGCTGAAGAGGGATTATTGAAGTGATTCGGACACTTGGAGAGAATGAAACAAAATGGGATGATTTGAAATGTGTCTAAATCTGTAGGGAAGGCTGGGAAGGGGTCATCTTAGGAAAAACTAGAGGAATGGGATAGAGAAGGTTTTTTATGCGAGAATGTTAGATACGAGTGGAGGCATTTTGTTTTTATGACTTGACGTGCTCTTGGAGTGTGAGCAAGGTAACATTTGTGAAGGGATTCAGGGAAACTGGTTAGCCGGACTTGAGTCCCGGACGTGTGAAGTACAGTACCTGCACTCTGATGGAGGGGTGGGCATATTTACAGTTTTGAGCTATAGTATCGGCGCGCCTCTAGTATAACAGTAGTGGAGTGAGTGATGATGGAAGTGTTTCTTCTTTTTCGGGTCATCCTTCCTCGGTGGGACAAGGCTGTGTTAAAATAAATCAAAATCTTATTCACTGTTTATTTCTTAATTTTATTCGTCAAGGAACTTTTATTCGACGTGGACCAAGATCTTTGTTAGGTCAGTGAAAGTAAAAAATTGACATAAATGTATAATAAAGTAGCATTATTACGTAATCTTAATTCCTTCAAAGTAAATCTTTATTCATTCAGTGGTAAATACATTACATAAATACTTTACATAAGGTAACATTAAGAAAAAACACGGTACGATACCCTAGCAAATGTTACATCATTATACCAACAAAATATTATATCCTCAGTTATTAGCATTCTTAATAAAAACGTACTATATTGTTTTAATCCTACAATTTTCTTAATCAATTTAGGTATTTATATACATTGACTCTTATCTCGTAACTTTAAGGATCTCTATTCCCTTATCTACACTCCTTCGCAAATTTCCCGCTCTTCCCCAACACAATTATCTTCTTCCACTTTCTCTAGCCATTTTCTCTTCTCACACATGTCCTCCCCATCACCGCGAAGTTCCCCACACCGTCCTCGAACCCTCTTGGTCTCGTGCCATTCGGGTCTCAAATAAAAATCGATACCCAGTCACCCGGGACACATGCCTGCGAGAGTTCACCTGACACGGAATTTCGGTGAGCGCGACACCTCTTACTTCCGATGTAAATGCATCAGTTCCTATTTCCCCACTTTCCTTCCTTCCTTCCTTCCTTCCTTCCTTCCTTCCTCCCTCCCTCTCTCCCTCTCTCTCTCTCTTTCTCTCTCTACAGGGTTTAACAAGGTTAGGTTAAGGATCACCAACTTTATTGACAAGTTAAGGATTCTTGACATGCCAAGAGCTGTTACCTACTTCAGCTCATTTCAAAGCATTTTAATTATGAAACATACAAGTAGGGAACAGGATGAAGTCGGAGTCATCTGTGGGCCAGCATTTTCATTTGATCAACTGACTTTATCTCGTTGACATTATAATGCTGTACGAATGTGTTCCATACTCGAGTCATCCTGGGTATATATGATCTCAGATGAAGTGATGTTCTGGAGAAGGGTACAACCAGAGTGAAGTTGCTGCTTTCTGCCCGTCTTGTGGTAAAGAAGCTTGCTTCTCGCTGTCTTCGAAGTGGAGCTAGCTCTTTCTCTCTCTCTCTCTGAATATGGGAAATGCCATCAATTTTCTAGTTTTTCCCAATATCAGATATTCCTGTAAATTCCATTCAACAAAGATTTTTTTTCAGATAATCTTCCCGCAAAGGACCAAAGGACTAGAGATCATCTTAAGATATTTCAAGTTGGGAAATGACTGGTATCAGGGCTAATCTTAAGTTTTGTCTGTATTTCTCTGGGTTAACATAAATAAAGGTTAATATACTTCCATGTAATCACACAAATGATAGTAGCGATAGTACATTGAACTTGCTCATCAGTAAAGGAGCTGTCGCAAAATTCATTCTTAACAGTTGAAATCTCACGACTCATTCTTCATTCGCACTAAATATCAAACGCCTTGCATAGCCCGTAATTTTAAAAATTTCGCTATTAACCCCATCTAGCATCCTAGTCACTCGTGACTAGAAAAAAAAAATTTTTTTTTTTAATCATTTCCATCACATCTGTCAGAGACGGCAACATCTTGGGGTTTTGCTACTGGAAATTCTTCAACATTTGTAAATGTTGGGGAGGACTTGATCTACTTACACTAATGGGTTTCTCCACAGGTGACTCCACCTTCTGCTGCTTCAACTTTCCTCTGTCAGTAGTACTGTGTAATATACTGTTATATCCGTGACGTCACAGCTAGTCGCTGAGCCTATAAAGTAACGGGAATGACAGTATACTACATAGTACTACTGACAGTAACGGATATAACAGTATAGCAGTGAATAGCAGAATACAGTGTTGTAGTAGCAACTAACCAGTATTATAATGGTACTTAGTGGAGTGGAGTGACTTTCATTAGTTTCTTTTTCTTGAATTACCAGACGTTACTGTGAATTTCATATAACCTGTAGTTACCAGCGGTCGCAATATACACAACGAGAAGCAATTATTACTACAGAAAAAGCGTCCTTCCTCCAAAATTTGCACCAGTCAACTATAGTGATAATATAGCATTTATTGTGGTGGAGACGGAAAAAAAAATAGAAAAGCTAGATACAGCGATTGATAAACAAGGGTGGAGGTCGACGTTTCGTCATTGTAGGAGTGCCACAGTCACCGATTTCTTCAACACGCAAGTTTTACTTTTGTATCAGTCAAATCACATATTACTCGGTAGATAATTTCCAGTAGAGCCTTCATGTGCTAGCTCAAATCACGACCAGTATGTTTAAATAAGTGACCCACTGATCAAGATCAGATCGACTGGTCCGAACCTTGACTGATCCAAACCCTTGACTGGTCCGAACCCGGGATGGTTTCAAACGGTTTCGTTGGACAATAAAGCAGACTGTAAACGGATGGGGTTGTAGGCGCCCTTATAAACACAAACATTAAAAATCAGGAACGTGACGGTAAGCTGTCCATATACAAAACAGTTAGAAACAGAAATACAAATAGCTAGAGCTTCATTTAGGAGGTTATTAATAGAATATTCAAGAGGTTGCTAGTAAATTGCAGTAAATCAACCATTCAAATAATTATGAAGCTGTTGTAGTCTGTGGTCAGTCAAACAAACGGGCTTCCACAAAGGATAAATTGTCATTTTTGTGGAAATTGGTGTCACGCCCCTTGTGCAGATATCCCAGAACTAGCTACAAGCAGTATTAAAACAGAGAAGTGTTTTTGGGTATGCCCAAATGAGGAAAATCTGTGGACTAAAATCACAAGGGTATTAAAGAGGACAACATCAAAGCTGCTTTCATAGAAAACCTGGAAGCTTTCTACAACAGATGGGAACATAAAAGTCTGGGCTGAATGGTACTGCCTTGATACTGGCCATGTAGTCACAAACTGTAAGGCTGGAGGTGATGTCCTGGTAGTCAGTAAATGTGGGGCTGATAGTGCTGTCCTGGGAGACAGTAATGGTGAAGCGGGAGGTGCTGTCCTGGGAGACAGAAATGGTGAAGCTGGAGGTGCTGTCCTGGGAGACAGAAATGGTGAAGCTGGAGATACTGTCCTGGGAGACAGTAATGGTGAAGCTGGAGATACTGTCCTGGGAGACAGTAATGGTGAAGCTGGAGGTGCTGTCCTGGGAGACAGTAATGGTGAAGCTGGAGAATTTGTCCAGGTATTCGGGAATTATACGCAGGAAGGAATACATATAAATGACCTCATAGGGGACAGGAGCCATAGTAGGGAAACAAGTGTAGTCAAAGATAAGATAAAACCAATATTGCAAACTAGAAATACCGCAGGAAATAGCAAAACAAGAGGACTCCAATAGCAATACTGAGGATAAATTACCAAAAACAACTGGTGGGAGCTCCATTGTTGGTGCTAGGGATGATAGAAGTAAGACAGGGAAACATGCACCAACAGGGAATACAGTCACAGAAACCCAAGGCAAGCGGAAACCAAGCCTGTGCACATACTATGCACTTGGTATCTGCTGGCATGGGAAATCTGGAAAAACAGATGGGACATGCAACTATGACCACCCTAGAAAATGCCATGCCATATGACAACAGGAAAATGCAAACTCCCTTCCTGTAAGCTTTTTCACCCTGAAATGTGTACCTCTTCAGTACAGGAAAGACTGTGCTATAACTTAAATTGCCAGGCATACCATCTAAAGGGGACAAAAAGATACAAAACATCCAGGCCATGGGAAAACCTGGGTAGCCACAGCCACTCAAGAGGGAGAGGTTTTTTAGTGCCAGGAAGGAAAAAAAACTGGCAGGAAATGGCAGAAATCGTACACCAAATCCAGTCATTCCTGGAGTGGAACCACAGTCGATGGCCTCCACTCCAAACCAACAGATACAGATACTAATTCCGGAAAAAAATTCCCCCCCCAGTACCAACAATACCACCATTCCGATAACATTCTTCTTTGCAAATATACAGGGTCTAAAGCCAGCAACAAACAACAAAATACCTTTCTTCCGTGGACTGCTTGCAGAGGCAAAGGCAATGTTCGCGGCTTTCACTGAGACCCACATAAAGGATCACTTGGACAACGAAATATGGATCCCAGGTTACAACCTATACAGATGTGACAGAGTGAACAGGCAAAAGGGGGGGGGGTTGGCCTGTACATTGCAGAGTCACTTGTTTGCACAGAACTGCTTAATGCCTCAAATGATGTAGTGGAAGTTTTAGCAGTAAAGGTCGAGAACCAAAACCTAGTCATTGTGGTAGTCTACAAGCCTCCGGATGCAACATCCCAGCAATTCCAGGAACAGCTGTTAAAAATTGACCACTGTCTGGAAAATCTTCCAGCTCCTGCACCCAACATCTTGCTCCTGGGGGATTTCAACTTAAGGCACCTAAAATGGAGGAATATAGCAAATAATATTGTTGCAGTAATAACACCAGGAGGCAGCTCTGATGAAAACTCACACTCACACGAGCTTTTAAATCTCTGCACAAAATTCAATTTAAACCAGCAAATAATAGAGCCTACTAGACTGGAGAATACACTAGACCTCATCTTCACTAACAATGATGATCTGATAAGAAATGTCACCATATCAAAAACAATATACTCAGATCACAACATAATTGAGGTTCAGACATGTATGCGTGGAGCCCCAGACCGACAAAATGAGACTAGTCACGAGGGAGCATTCACCAAATTCAACTTCAATAACAAAAACATAAAGTGGGACCAAGTAAATCAAGTCCTAACCGATATAAGCTGGGAAGATACACTAAGCAACACAGACCCCAACTTATGCCTAGAACAGATTAACTCGGTGGCACTCGATGTATGCACAAGGCTTATTCCTCTAAGGAGGAGTAGATGTAAAATAGAAAGAGACAGGCGCTCCCTTTACAGGCGACGGAAAAGAATAACAGAGCGGCTAAAAGAGGTCAATATATCTGAAATGCGTAGGGAGACACTGGTCAGAGAAATAGCAAGCATCGAACTTAAGCTAAAAGAATCCTTTAGGAGTCAGGAATCGCGGGAAGAACTAAAAGCCATAAATGAAATCGAAAGAAACCCAAAGTATTTCTTCTCCTATGCCAAATCAAAATCGAGAACAACGTCCAGTATTGGGCCCCTACTTAAACAAGATGGATCCTACACAGATGACAGCAAGGAAATGCGTGAGCTACTCAAGTCCCAATATGACTCAGTTTTTAGCAAGCCGCTAACCAGACTGAGAGTCGAAGATCAAAATGAATTTTTTATGAGAGAGCCACAAAATTTGATTAACACAAGCCTATCCGATGTTATCCTGACGCCAAATGACTTCGAACAGGCGATAAATGACATGCCCATGCACTCTGCCCCAGGGCCAGACTCATGGACCTCTGTGTTCATCAAGAACTGCAAGAAGCCCCTATCACGAGCCTTTTCCATCCTATGGAGAGGGAGCAATGGACCCGGGGGTCGTCCCCTCAGTTTTCTAAAACAACAGACATAGCCCCACTCCACAAAGGGGGCAGTAAAGGCAATAGCAAAGAAACTACAGACGGCAATGCACTAACATCCATATCATAAAAATCGTTGAAAAGGTCCTAGAAGCAAGATCACCACCACATCTAGAAACCCATCAGTTACACAACCCAGGGCAAATGGTTTAAGAACAGGTCGCTCTGTCTGTCCTCAACTATTGGATCAACTACGACAAGGTCCTAAATGCACTAGAAACAAAAGAATGCAGATGTAATATATACAGACTTTGCAAAAGCCCTTCGACAAGTGTGATCATGGCGTAATAGCGCACGAAAATGCCGTGCTATAAAAGGAATAAAGGAAAAGGTCGTCGATGGATCTATAATTTCCTCACTAACAAACACAGAGAGTAGTCGTCAACCAGAGAAAGTAAAGTCCGAGCACTAACGGTGAAAAGCTCTGTTCCACAATGCACAGTAACTAGCTCCCCATCTTGTTCCTCTCATCCTCATATCCGACATAGACAAGAAGTCAGCCCCAGCACCGTGTCTACCTTTGCAGATGACACCCCGAATCAGCATGACAGTGTCTTCCATTGCGGACACAGCAAGGCTCCAGGCGGACATCAAGCCAAATCTTTCATGGGCTGCGGAAAACAATATTAAGTTCAACGATGAGAAATTTCAATTACTCAGATATGGTAAACAAGAGGAAATTAAATCTTCACAAGAGTACAAAACAAATTCTGGCCACAAAATAGAGCGAAACACCAACGTCCAAAGACCTGGAGTGATATGTCGGTTGGATCACACCTTCAAGGACCCATAACATTGTATCAATCGCATCTGCTAAAAAATGACAGGAAGGGATAATGAAGAACCTTCAAACTAGGGAGGGCCCAAGCCCATGATGACAACTCTTCAGGTACTATGTTTCACTATCAAGGCTGGAATATGTGCTGCACTCGAACAGCACCCTTTCAAGGCAGGTGAAATTGCGACCTAGACAATGTACAGAGAACTTTCACGGCGCGCATAACGGAGATAAAACACCTCAATCCTGGGGAGCGCTTGAGGTTTCTAAACCTGTATTCCCCTTGTAACGCGGAGGGAGAGAAACATGATTATATACACCTGGAAAATCCTAGAGGGACTAGTACCGAACTTGCACACCGAAAGAAAATCACTCACTAACGAAAGCAAAAGACTTGGCAGAACGATTGCACCATCCCCTCCAATGAAAAGCGGGGTGTCACTAGCACGTAAGAGACCAAACAATAAGTGTCAGGGCCTCCGAAGACTGTTTCAACTGCCTCCCAGCACAGCAGAATGGGGATTACCAATACAGACGCCCTGGCAGTCTTCAATTCTTGCACTTGACAAGCACCTAAAGTCAGTTCTGATCAGCGGGGCTTGGCTCGTACGTTGGTTTGTGCGTGCAGCCAGCAGCAACAGCCGGTTGATCAGGGGCTGATCCACCAGGAGGCCTGGTCCAGACCGGGCCCGGCGGGGGCGTTGACCCCCGAAACCTCTCCAGAGTAACTCCAGGGTATAACTGTGTAAATTATAAGCTGTACATTCCGCTACTTATAGATAAGGCTCAGTGATCTGAAAAAGCTGGCCCAAGTTAAATCGTGATGTCCACAGAAAGAAGTCCACAGAACAGGTCCCGGTGACCTCTGCAGAACCACTTGCAGAGATCACCCTGAACCTAACTTTTGTGACTTCTTTTCTTTGGTTTTATTGAAGAGCACAGTTTACGTACCAGCACTACCCTCAACCCAAAAGGAACTGAATTTCGATCATCACTGAAGCAGGTTCGCATAACACCAGATATGCTGCCGAGCGTCTGGACCGAACTTGACTATCACATTGGGATCGATGTTTTACCGAGCAACCAGAGGGGAGCACATTGAGTGCCTTTTAATACTAACCCTATACCAAAGAAACAATGTAATCTCTGCATACCGTAAGCTACTAACCTGTGAAACATTACAGTAAAGTACATGTTTTTACTTGTTTGAAATCAGGGATGTTTTTTGTGGTACTCTTTATCAAGCTTGATGGAACTGAGCACATTGATTCCTTGATGAGGGACTATTACCACAAACTACTACTATTTTTCCACCGTTCTCTGTAATGGAGTGAAAGAAGCCAATGGCTGGAAAACGTTTCTACTACAGAAAAGAATTCCCAAAGCTGTACAAGTGCCTTATTACTTTTTCTTAGTGACTCTAGCTCCCAATTCGACTGATCGCTAGCTCAGTGGAAACTACTGATTTATTAATAGACTCTCTAACTCATAAAACTCACATTAAACTCTCCCCTTAACACCCATTAAAAGTTGTTTTTAAATGGAAGAAAGTGAGTTGGAAAGAGCGCCACACCTCTTATTAAACAAAAATTTATTGAGATCACTGGGTTCACAACACTTAATTTATGTTGACAGCAGATGTTACTCATGTACAAATTTATTGTACTATCTTCGAGAACCCTCTTCCCTTAGGTTCGCAGAGTACCTTCATACGGCATTACGTGTAGTTACAATCTTTACATCGTGCATCGTCTACATACATAATTATCAAACTTGTTTACAACTACAATCGTACTTCGAAAATCCTCATCAAGAAATCTTCAACGATTCGTTAACAAGATCTAGATACAACTCGACTGTAATATAATGAATCATATCATCGACAAGTTCTTAACATATCACACAGCATCCTCATTATCTCTCAAGAAACTCTCTAAGGATTTTCAACTAACCAAATAATCTTAAAAGTCCTCCCTAAAATCATTAAGTCACCACCTATATTACGAAACACTACAGTCATTATTCTTGCAACTTATGTCAAAAATCTACAGAAATAATTAGGTACTATCAAGGGAATATCACAGTGACATCTCAATAATTGCGAAACTTTCATTTATCCATCCATTTAAATTCATATCACTGAAAATTTCGGAATCAAATTCGTGAAAAAATGCAACTAACAGCCATATATATATTTATTAAAATTACTTCATGATGATAGGTATTGAGACATAATGTGCATCACACTAGACTCACGAGTCCTCCCAATTGAGAAGTTGTGATTCCACTTTTTCAGTGAAATAAGCCAGGTTCCCAAAAATTAAACTAAGCTCTGTTAATGTGTTTACGAATTCTCTCTCAAACATATTGTAATTTGGTCACAGCCAAGATTCTCATTGCTTTAAGTCTGTGTCATGGCTTCATGCTGCTGTTTCCGGTCTGAGCGTCTATCTGCTACATCCGGTGTATGAAAAGTGAGACATGTGCAACATGTGTCTCAGTTTTCATTTTGTCGATATTGTATACCATTCTTGTACTTCCGGTGTAAGAGAAACTTACCATATCACTGGGGAAAATTTATCTTAATCTGATTATGACAAGTCTATCATGAACATGGGGGTATCGTATTTGTCCTACAGTTACCCCGATTAAACTTATCTTACCAATAACTTAAATCATTCCATTTGTACTAGCCTTGCCTCAACAAGGCTTATTTTTTTTCCTAACTGGTCATTACCTTTCATTATCCCAGTAAATCAACATTACCCAACCTAACCTGACTAATTTCAGTCTAATATTCCTCTCCATAACCAAATGTTACACTGAAATTGCTCCATATTTCACTTAAATTTAATGATTTATACATTTTCCTCATATTTCTCTTGTCTAACAAAAGTGTTAGCCCTTGTCGAATAAAATTATGAAATGTACGAGAAATATAATTATATGCTAACTAAAAATACACGTTGGCCAGTAAAGATTTAGCGGAACTTTGCCTGACTGAATCAGCCAAATACTTATGAACTCCAATGGTTACATATGTTAAAAAATAGCCAGTGACTGAATACGTTAAAAAAATAACCATTAGTCTAACGTTAAAACAAAATACCCAGTACAAAATACATCCACAAGATGTCTATCCACCAGACTCCTGTTGCATCCTATGATCTATATCTTCCCATTCTGCTCATCCTCTTAATTATTTTTCCACACCTGTTTTGAGAGGTCTCAATTATCATGGTATGGCCCTCCTCATTTACGTTCCCGAAGTCTCGTATCTCTGCTGTTTATACCTGCAATTTTAAATGCACTCTTATAGTGCTGCCCACTGCACTGATGGTTCCCAGTACTGTGATGTGGGATTCCCGGCTGTTTCCTGTGGATGAGAGCGTGATTTAGAGATGCTTGCTGGAGAGAGTAGGCATTTCCATGCAGTTATAAACACTAGGTTGCTATTATCTGCATTTCTTGTATATACGCATTTTTTCCTTTTTTGATAGTTTCTGATTTCTCAAATAAGTTACAAGTAATGTAGAGATTAGAGTCATCACATTCCAGAAGTCTGTCTCTGTATTAACACTGACATGTGCGTATTTATTGCATTCACATGTCATCGTCCATTGCGCTCAACACTGGTTCGGCTGCATAACAAGCAAGCTCAAAGAAATCTTTCTTTCATTGAGATCCTTTACTTTCTGGTGTTCAGGTCAAAGAACTTGCAGATTCTGAAGCTGTGAATGTTGTGAGCAGTACGTTCTGCAAATCGGAACATTCTGATTTCTCTGTCAAGGAGTTTCCCTTTCCAAATTACTTTCCAGTATAGTCTCAGTGCATCCAGAATGACTGGAAAAGTTATGGGTGACCAACAGGCTACATCCATTCGCCTCTGTCGAGAGTGAGAAACAGAACTATCACGTTTATAGTTTATATAACGTGCACACGAGCCTCAGACATGCATGCAGAGAAGCCTGATACTTCTCCACGAGAGCCGTCAGTTGTTGTTGACAGTCAAACACCTTTTGAATGTTTGTTCATTTACGCCTTCCTTCAGTGGCCCGAAGCCCTCACTCTTTTTGCTTTTCTCTCATGAAACCCAACTCTCAGTTCAGTCTCTCTGATCTTTTGGGCTGTGAATTAAGGAGGTTTCACCATTCTTTCGACTGATATCAGCATTCATTAGTCTTGTATTACAAAAGTTAGTGAGTGAATTTTTACAAGTATAATGATACAGAGGAAGACAAAATAGAAACAATGAAATACTTTTTCTCCGAGGATGATGGACTGATTATATCATTTCCTTTCCACTGCTCCCTTCGTATTTGACTGAAGACGCCTACTGTGCTAAGCGAAACGTTTCTTCAATAAAGATATCCCATCTGTAGCACGTGTGTGTTAATCTGTAAATTTAATATTTAATCTTCTAAATAAAAACTAAACGAAAGTTCAATGAAGCGCAGATTCCTTGGGCATTTCGTTTAGTGGGTATTTTCTATATTTACCCAATTTTATATGTTTAATGGCTTTTCACCCAAGTCTTATTCAGACGAGTTTAACATGTGGACCAAAAAAAAAAATCCTCTGCATTTTAAACGGCTAAATAAAGAAAATAATTATATTTTTTACGTAAGATTGTATAAGTAACTTCTGTTCCTGTGTTCACGTGATATGAGACTGAATGGAATATTAATTATTAAAGAATCTTCTGTGTTTTCGTTCATGTCAATTTGCTGAGTAAACTGTATTAAGAAGAAATGACTGGCGACAACCTGGGTGAAATGGAAACAAATGCACTCACTAAGTCAGGGAATGTAGTAGTATTTATTTCCCTCTTACCGAGTGTTTCACACACAGCTGCATCACACAGCCTGTGAATAACACACAATGACGATTCTAATCAATACAAGATAAGATCCAACGTTCGAGGTGGACCGGTATATAACTGCCTCTCACACTTAACACTGAAGTAGGTAGTCTTATGCTATTATGGTATAGTTTATATTTTACTTTAGAATATAAAACAGATGAGTAATCGGTCTCTCGCTGCTATTTTTTACACAGTTGATCTCCCACTTCTGTGGATTTAACAACGTAACTCATCAATTGTTTAAACTGATCTATCGCTCCAATGATTTAAAACGCATCTCTCATCAGTTCTTTAAAAGGAATGATCTATCAAACAGTTGTTTAAATGGATGATCTCTCACTCCCAGGGTTTGAGAATGTGATTTCTCTCGGCTAATGTTTAAGCAGGTGATTTCTTATAAGCTAATCTATGGCGTAACGTATTTATACTGTAACATGGCACGTGGCCCATTTTGACACAAAATGTTTTGAGAAATGGGCTGCATTGTTGCAACAATCAACGTGGCTCATTCTGTATTCACACACTTTACATGATGAAGCTTTCACATTAGATAAACACCCATTAATGTGATTCAGTATCCCCCAGAATAATATTGAGGTCAATTTCAGATGCCTTTTAACTTAGACTTTTTTTTTTAGGCTTGCCATTAAGTGTTTGAACATCAGGGCACTAAGTGACATCATATTATTATAATCAAGGGAAAATGCAAACCCGTAAGGATAATACAGCGCCGGAGGTAGGGGGAGGTTTGTGGAAGGCATCAGGGTTAATTCAGGAATTGAGAACAGATCATTAAATTTTAATTATCGTATATTCGACGTATATTTGGTCGTTCTTTTGTTTATTTTTCTTCTATCTTAAGATTCGTCTTTAGTTTGATCAAATCTCGAGAAAGAATCATCCAAGTCGGGCTTGTGGAGATATTTGTCAATGTTCTGCCATATTTAAAAAAAAAATAGATTTTTTGGAGTCCATACAAAATATAAAGAATGCCTGATCTAATTGCCTTCAAACTTTTAAGGTTGATGTGTATTCCTGAACGAAAGGTTAATGTTATTTTTATCCTGTATTTAAACCCCAATTTGCCAATTGTATTAAATATTATATGATACTGATGTCTGTTCAACCCTAAAATATCTAGAGATACATTTTATAAGAGGCTTCAAAATATTAACGCTGATTTATTTGATTAAATGGAAAATACCCAATAAGTTTAGTCAGTGTACGTGGACATAAGAAAATTAAATATTATTAAAAAATCTGGAATCGTTAGATTACTGAAGAATTACTTTTCTCTTGCTGGAAATTACTTTGGGAAATTTTTGCAGTGATGCTTAGCTGCGTAAATTTTAATATTGTAATTTTACAGTATTAAATAAATCTATTTCTATTTAATAACTGGAGAATGAATCCTCTGATCGGCTTCTAACCTTAAACATTTATGTATCTTTAGAGGTATGATCTTTGTATTGATTTTGGGTTGTGTACGAACCAGTTTGCAATATTTTTTTCTTAAAAAGAGTGCCAAGAATTTAAAATAAAATTGCTGAGAATAGAAATCTAAAAAAAATATTGAAATAGCTAAAAAAAAAAAAACCTGCATTTGATGGATATGTAGACGCGGATTTAGACATCCAAAGTCCCTAGAGAAACTATTTAGAGGCCCACTTTTGACGGCCCTTCGTATATAAAATTTTTTTTTTTATCAGAAAAATTAAAATGTTTACCAAAAAATGAGAACTTTAAAGATTGTATTTTCATTTCAGAATCGAATGAGTTTGAATAAGAAACAAATAAACATTTATGGTGGCATTGCGATCCTGCACAATCACACACAGTCACACGTTTGATATAAGCATGACTAACAAATAGGAGTGTAAGCATCTGCTTATGGTCTTCCCTGGCTAATGCATGACATCAGTGCCTCCCTATCTTCATCAATACTTAACAACCCCCTCCATTTTTCCAGTACCTCCACATCTCCATCAAAAATTCCACCTATTTTCACCTGTTCAATCCATTTGTTCCCTCTCATTGGTAAACCCGCATGGATTTTGTGCAATGACTGGAGAACTGCATCGTCTGCTCGAAATCAAACTTTCGACATCAGTGTCCTTTATTAAGACTCAAACATAATATTTTAATGGGCTTTGTAGTCATTACTTGGCTTATTGTTTTAATAAAAAAACCCTTGCCAAACTGAAACAATAAAAGGCCTTGAAAAAATTACAAGCCATTTACTTCTCCTTCAGCTCCATTTAGTAGTTCAGGGAATACTTTTTTTTATCATAGACTTTCAAAATATATTAAATATAAATATCAAGTTCCAAAACTATTTATTACTTTTTCTCAGTTCTCTATTCTGGTGAGAATATTTTTTCATTGTTTGACTTCCATTAGGAGAGATCTATAGATTCGTCTGATATAAACGTGCGAACGAACCCCTCGTCAAAAAATATTTCGATTTTGACCTCGCGAATAATATTTGTATTTTAAGCTGACAGTTTTCAATAAACTTTATGGAAGAGCATGCAAGTTTGGGCAAGAGATCAGCATCACCAGTTATACCCTCACATATACAGTATATACATATGAACATGTATTCATACATACGCAGGCACACAAAAACATACATTCATTCATATACATATACACCTGTATGTATTGACTCATGCATACATATGCACACATACAGGTATGGATATGCATATTTACATATCATATGTATGAATGTGTAAATTCAAGAATTATGTGGATTAAAGTAAAGGTTGGATGCGAGAAGTGGGTCATAATAAGCGTGTATGCACCTGGAGAAGAGAGGAATGCAGAGGAGAGAGATTTTGGGAGATGTTAAGTGAATGTATAGGAGCCTTTGAACCAAGTGAGAGAGTAATTGTGGTAGGGGACTTGAATGCTAAAGTAGGAGAAACTTTTAAAAGGGGTTTTGTGGTAGGTAAGTTTGGGTGCCGGGTGTAAATATTAATGGGAGCCCTTTGATTGAACTTTGTATAGAAGGGTTTGTTTGGGTATACTTATTTTAAAAAAGAGGATAAATAATATACACGATTTGATGTAGGGGAAATACAGTGTTTGTTGGATTATGTTTTGGGTAGAAAAAAGACTGTTGAGTAGACTTCAGGATGTACATGTTTATAGAGGGGCCCACAGATATATCAGATCACTTTCTAGTTGTAGCTACACTGAGAGTAAAAGGTAGATGGGTTTACAAGGAGAATAGAAGCATCGGGGAAGAGAGAGGTGAAGGTTTATAAACTAAAAGAGGAGGCAGTTAGGGTAAGATATAAACAGCTATTGGAGGATAGATGGGCTAATGAGAGCATAGGCAATGGGGTCGAAGAGGTATGGGGTAGGTTTAAAAATGTAGTGTTAGAGTGTTCAGCAAAAATTTGTGGTTACAGGAAAGTGGGTGCAGGAGGGAAGAGGGAGCGATTTGGTGGAATGATGATGTAAAGAGAGTAGTAAGGGAGAAAAAGTTAGCATATGAGAAGTTTTTACAAAGTAGAAGTGATTGCAAGGAGGGAAAAAGTATATGGGAAAAAGAGAGAAGTTAAGAGAGTGGTGAAGCAATGTAAAAAGAGAGCAAATGAGAGAGTGGGTGAGATGTTATCAACAAATTTTGTTGAAAATAAGAAAAAGTTTTGGGAGTGAGATTAACAAAGTTAAGAAAGCCTAGAGAACAAATGGGGTTTGTCAGTTTTAAAAAAAGGAGAGAGAGTTATTAAATGGAGAGTTAGAGGTATTGGGAAGATGGAAGGAATATTTTGAGGAATTGTTAAATGTTGATGAAGATAGGGAAGCTGTGATTTCGTGTATAGGGCAAGGAGGAATAACATCTTGTAGGAGTGAGGAAGAGCCAGTTGTGAGTGTGGGGGAAGTTCGTGAGGGAGTAGGTAAAATGAAAGGGGTAAAAGGGAGCCGGGATTGATGGGATAAAGATAGAAATGTTAAAAGCAGGTGGGGATATAGTTTTGGAGTGGTTGGTGCAATTATTTAATAAATGTTATGGAAGAGGGTAAGGTACCTAGGGATTGGCAGAGAGCATGCATAGTTCCTTTGTATAAAGGCAAAGGGGGTAAAAAAAAAGAGTGCAAAAATTATAGGGGGGTAAGTCTGTTGAGTGTACCTGGTAAAGTGTATGGTAGAGTTAAATTGAAAGAATTAAGAGTAAGACAGAGAATAGGATAGCAGATGAACAAGGAGGCTTTAGGGAAAAGGTAGGGGGTGTGTGGACCAGGGTTACAGTGAAACATATAAGTGAACAGTATTTAGATAAGGCTAAGAGGTCTTTGTGGCATTTATGGATTTGGAAAAGGCGTATGACAGGGTGGATAGGGGGGCAATGTGGCAGATTTGCAAGTGTATGGTGTAGGAGGTAGGTTACTGAAAGCAGTGAAGAGTTTTTACGAGGATAGTGAGGCTCAAGTTAGAGTATGTAGAAAGGGGGAAATTTTTTCCCAGTAAAAGTAGGCCTTAGACAAGGATGTGTGATGTCACCGTGGTTGTTTAAAAATATTTATAGATGGGGTTGTAAGAGAAGTAAATGCGAGGGTCTTGGCAAGAGGCGTGAGGTTAAAAGATAAAGAATCACACACAAAGTGGGGTTGTCACAGCTGCTCTTTGCTGATGACCACTGTGCTCTTGGGAGATTCTGAAGAGAAGTTGCAGAGATTGGTGGATGAATTTGGTAGGGTGTGCAAAAGAAGAAAATTAAAGGGGAATACAGGAAAGATAAGGTTATGAGGATAACAAAAGATTAGGTGATGAAAAAATTGAAAAATCAGATTGGAGGGAGAGAGTATGGAGGAGGTGAACGTATTCAGATATTTGGGAGTGGACGTGTCAGCGGGTGGGTCTATGAAAGATGAGGTGAATCATAGAATTGATGAGGGAAAAAGAGGGGAGTGGTGCACTTAGGAGTCTGTGGAGACAAAGAACTTTGTCCTTGGAGGCAAAGAGGGGAATGTTATGAGAGTATAGTTTTACCAACGCTCTTATATGGGTGTGAAGCGTGGGTGATGAATGTTGCAGCGAGGGGAAGGCGGAGGCAGTGGAGATGTCATGTCTGAGGGCAATGTGTGGTGTGAATATAATGCAGAGAATTCGTAAGTTGGAAGTTAGGAGGAGGTGCGGGATTACCAAAACTGTTGTCCAGAGGGCTGAGGAAGGGTTTTGAGGTGGTTCGGACATGTAGAGAGAATGGAGCGAAACAGAATGACTTCAAGAGTGTATCAGTCTGTAGTGGGAAAGGAAGGCGGGGTAGGGGTTTGGGCCCAGGAAGGGTTGGAGGGAGGGGGTAAAGGAGGTTTTTGTGTGCGAGGGGCTTGGACTTCCAGCAGGCATGCGTGAGCGTGTTGAAAAGGATGAATGGAGACAAATGGTTTTTTAAAACTTGACGTGCTGTTGGAGTGTGAGCAAAGTAACATTTTTGAAGGGATTCAGGGAAACCGGCAGGCCCGGACTTGAGTCCTGGAGATGGGAAGTACAGTGCCTGCACTCTGAAGGAGGGGTGTTAATGTTGCAGTTTAAAAACTGTAGTGTAAAGCACCCTTCTGGCAAGACAGTGATGGAGTGAATGATGGTGAAAGTTTTCTTTTTCGGGCCACCTGCCCTTTGGGGGGAAAACGGGCCGGGGGGTAATAAAAAAAAAAAAAATATTTAAAAGCGCACAACTGCATCACTAATATATAATATAATATTAATAAAAATATATAAAAATATATAAATATATATAATATATATAATATTTTTTTAAAATATATATATAAATTTTCCCAATTATAGTAAACATTTAACACACAAAAACCAGGGCAAATAAAAACATACACATATTTCCTCATCGTTTCATACACGAATGTAAATAGATCCCCTCCATGCGCATTAAATTAACCTACAA
>NC_069408.1:71266443-71286823 GCF_026875155.1 Cherax quadricarinatus
TAAGGACGTGTTCAACATTTGGGCATTTTAAATTCGTAGACGTTTCCCCCACCCCAGGGGTTTATAAATAAAAACAACATAATATGAAGACTGTTCAAATGTATACAGAAGACAGTGGAAGACGAGGTGATCAGTCCTACAGCCCAGGAACAGGTGACGAGAACCACAGTCCTGAAGAATCTGAAGCACAGGCAGGAAGACTGGTGCTTATATACTGGAATCAAATGAGATGCAGAAGACGAAAGCATTGCCACTGGTAGGCGGCATTTTCCAGTGGAAGTAGGTCACGCATATTAGTGGGACCAGGAGTTAGAAAGTATGTTATGGTGGCATCCTCTATATGAAGATTTCATGATGTTGCTGTGTATATACTATTGATGTATAACGGAGCATGGACAGTGCACATTGTGCAATTCTAGAAATTAGATGATTTTTTCATTATATGAATACGTTGAGCTCGTTATCTCATTCTTCATCTCTTTCCCTACTACTCCATAGATCCTCGACCCTCCTGGCAAGAATTTTAAGGTGTCGCATGACGCGGCCATAACAATCGTGTCATTCGAAACTCTTACTCCCTCCCTTTCTTCACTCTTGTCTTCCCTCACTCTCCACTGATGCTTCCTTCCTCCCTTCCTCCACTACTGCCTTCCCTCCCCCCCCTCCCGTCCATCAGTGATGTCTCTCGACCTGCACCGCTCTCTCCTCCCTCCCTCCCTCCACTGTCTTATCTTCCTCTATTGACTCTGCTCTTCCATCTCAATTGACTAATGTTGACTACATCCTGTTGTCTCTAATGACCTTTACAAGTGACAAATATTGACCTTCCCTTTCTCATGCCTCCATTGACACCTACCATTCACTGTTCTTTACCCATGTAATGGAAAGTTATATTTATATATATATTTATATTATATATATATATATATATATATATATATATATATATATATATATATATTTATATATATATATATATATATATATATATATATATATATTTATATATATATATATATATATATATATATATATATATATATATATATATATATATATTTATATATATATATTTTATATTATTATATATATATATATATATATATATATATATATATATATATATTTATATATATATATATATATATATATATATATTATATGGTATAAACCTTGGTAATAAATACCGACAAGTTGGTTTAGAAAGACACGTAAGCAAACACTATAACATATTTATTAGAAAACGTTTCGGTCCTGGGACCTTGATCACTTCTAACATACAGAGGTAGAAAGACATTATATATATAGGCGGAGAGTGAGATGTGACGCACATGACCTGAGGAATGTCATTAGAACATAAGAATGGAGGAACACTGTAGAAGGCCTACTGGCCCATGCGAGGCAGGTCCTCATCAAAACAACCTCTACCTATGATGAGGACGGGTAGACGATGAAATCATGTGACTCCTGTGTTATTGGGTTGGTGCTGCTTAAGTATCATGTATGCCAATGTTTTTGAAATTTTGTAGTTTCCAGTGTTGCGTTCTATAGTGTCGGTGACGGCGATTAGTGAGGCTTCTAGGCACCGTCGGCGTCTGAGGTCTGGTTCGGTGAGAACGAGTTGTGCCTCGTTCCAGTTCATCAAATGCCCCGTGGAGTCTCTGTGGAGGACACAGGCGTACCTTACATCGTCTCTGTTAGAGGCATTTCGATGCTCATTCAGGCGGACTGCAAGATCTCTGCCTGTCTCGCCTACATATTTCTTGGGACAGAACCCACAAGGGATAGTGTAGACGCCTGCTGTAGAAGTTAGAGGTGTGAGGCTGCGTTTCGTAGTGAGGTCTTTGATAGAGGATGTGTTTATGGTGGAAACGTTGATGTTACTCATAGCAAGTGCCCGGCGAGTATTCGTGGCAACATCGCCACATGGGAGTACTATGAACTGTTTAGGGGGCTGTTCCATGGGCGGTTTTTTGAGGATAGCTTGTGCCTTGAGTCTGCAATCTCGGATGAAGAAAGATGGGAACTGAAGACGTGTAAAGGCTTGTGTTATGTAAGTGCATTCTTCTTCTAGAAAACAAGGGTGGAGATGCGAAGAGCTCTCAAGAAGAAGCCAATGAGGACTCCTCTCTTAGTGCGGGTGTCTTGGTGTGAATAGAAGTGTATAAGATCGTCCTTGTTGGTAGGTTTTCTATACACTTTGAAGAGAAGTTTGTCACTGTCGGGAGATCTGCACAGTAGAACGTCGAGGAAAGGAAGTTTGCCATCATTTTCGAGTTCAAGTGTAAACTTTATTGATGGTTCAACTGCATTGATGTTGTTGAGAAGGGCCTGGATATTGAGACGTCTCGGATAGAAAACCAATATATCATCAACGTATCTTAGCCAGGTAACGGTGTTGGGAATGAGGGTGCTGAATTTCTCTGTCTCCAGGTTTTCCATGAAGAGGTTGGCAAGCACAGCACTGAGAGGGCTGCCCATTGCCATCCCAAAGCATTGTTTGTAACAGTTGTCCTGATACTTGAAGAAGTTGAAATTAACACAAAATTCCACTAGATTGATGAAATCTAGAAGAGGTAAAGGGAGGTCGTGGTTTTCAGTGAGCCTCTGTCTCAGAATGTTGATTGCAGCGTCAGTAGGAACTTTGGTAAAGAGGGCTGTGACATCGAAGTAAGCCATGCTTTTGTTTTTGACATTCAGGTTGGAAATTCGGGAGAGAAGATCACCTGAGTGTTTGAAGTGGGCTTGACTGATGGTGCCCAGAAGCGCTGAAAGGTATTTGGCAAGGTGGCCGGCTAGTCTGTGTGGTGCACTCCCTATGCCCGAAGTGATAGGCCGTAGTGGGATGCCAGGTTTGTGTCTCTCTCCCGAATTTCCAACCTGAATGTCAAAAACAAAAGCATGGCTACCTTCGATGTCACAGCCCTCTTTACCAACGTTCCTACTGACGCTGCAATCAACATTCTGAGACAGAGGCTCACTGAAAACCACGACCTCCCTTTACCTCTTCTAGATTTCATCAATCTAGTGGATCTTTGTGTTAATTTCAACTTCTTCAAGTATCAGGACAACTGTTACAAACAATGCTTTGGGATGGCAATGGGCAGCCCGCTCAGTGCTGTGCTTGCCAACCTCTTCATGGAAAACCTGGATACAGAGAAATTCAGCACCCTCATTCCCAACCCCGTTACCTGGCTAAGATACGTTGATGATATATTGGTTTTCTATCCGAGACGTCTCAATATCCAGCCCCTTCTCAACAAGATCAATGCAGTTGAACCATCAATAAAGTTTACACTTGAACTCGAAAATGATGGCAAACTTCCTTTCCTCGACGTTCTACTGTGCAGATCTCCCGACAGTGACAAACTTCTCTTCAAAGTGTATAGAAAACCTACCAACAAGGACGATCTTATACACTTCTATTCACACCAAGACACCCGCACTAAGAGAGGAGTCCTCATTGGCTTCTTCTTGAGAGCTCTTCGCATCTCCAGCCTTGTTTTCTAGAAGAAGAATGCACTTACATAACACAAGCCTTTACACGTCTTCAGTTCCCATCTTTCTTCATCCGAGATTGCAGACTCAAGGCACAAGCTATCCTCAACAAACCGCCCATGGAACAGCCCCCTAAACAGTTCATAGTACTCCCATGTGGCGATGTTGCCACGAATACTCGCCGGGCACTTGCTATGAGTAACATCCACGTTTCCACCATAAACACATCATCTATCAAAGACCTCACTACGAAACGCAGCCCACACCTCTAACTTCTACAGCAGGCGTCTACACTATCCCTTGTGGGTTCTGTCCCAAGAAATATGTAGGCGAGACAGGCAGAGATCTTGCAGTCCGCCTGAATGAGCATCGAAATGCCTCTAACAGAGACGATGTAAGGTACGCCTGTGTCCTCCACAGAGACTCCACGGGGCATTTGATGAACTGGAACGAGGCACAACTCGTTCTCACCGAACCAGACCTCAGACGCCGACGGTGCCTAGAAGCCTCGCTAATCGCCGTCACCGACACTATAGACGCAACACTGGAAAACTACAAAATTTCAAAAACATTGGCATACATGATACTTAAGCAGCACCAACCCAACAACACAGGAGTCACATGATTTCATCGTCTACCCGCCCTCATCATAGGTAGAGGTTGTTTTGATAAGGACCTGCCTCGCATGGGCCAGTAGGCCTTCTACAGTGTTCCTCCATTCTTATGTTCTAATGACATTCCTCAGGTCACGTGCGTCACATCTCACTCTCCGCCTGTATATATAATGTCTTTCTACCTCTGTATGTTAGAAGTGATCAAGGTCCCAGGACCGAAACGTTTTCTAATAAATATGTTATAGTGTTTGCTTACTTGTCTTTCTAAACCATATATATATATATATTATATATATATATATATATATATATATATATATATATTATATATATATATATATATATATATATATATATATAATGTCGTGCCGAATATGTAAAACTGGTCAATTAGCAAGAACTCATTTAAAATTAAGTCGTTTCTGAAATTTTATGTTATACGTTTAAAGATATATTTTTTTCATTAATGTTAATGTAAAAAATTATAAATTTGCACTAAAAGAATCTTAGAAAAGTTACCTAACCTTATTATAACAAGAACAATTTATTTTAGCCTAACCCAACTAAATATATTTTAAATACGTTTACAATAATTTAATACTAAACAAACACAATCAAATATATTTTTTTCGTTAGGTTCAGAATGATTTTGGCAAAATTATTGCATACACAAATTTTCACTTGTCCTATATGGCAAGATGAGCGTTGGTATTTAAGCCAAAATCGCAAGTTCTGCCTATTCGGCAAGACTATTTATATATTATATATATATATATATATATATATATATATATATATATATATATATATATATATATTATATATATATATATATATATAATATATATATACGTATATATATAATGTATATATATACACAGTATCGGTTAAAAGAAGTCAATAGAAGGTGATACTTTTAAAATATTTAAATTACATATATGCTTAAACATATAAACATTAACACAGTGTCTAATGGACATGTGCTTAGGACAAAACTGTAATTAACTGCATTTAAATTATTATTTCAAGTCTAGGAGGCTGTAGTGATACGACAACCGTCATGTTAGGTTATTAGGCTGACACGGGAACAGGCAAAATGCAGTCATTGGAATATCTTTCTAGTAATTCACTGAGTATGGCTCAGGAAAACTACCTTGTTTAACAGAGCCTCAACGATGCTGACATTATTCGGAAAATGACTAGGAAAGAGCACAGTAAGTCATATTTTAATTCCTCAGACGTTTTAATGTTTCAGTCATAACTCTGTTCTCCTTTCCTTCAGGTGATGTAACAAGAATTGGTGTCAGTGTTAAAAGACGGATAACGGATACAGATAATGAATCTTTCTCTCTTCCTGCCGAGATAAATTCAGATGGAAGGTGAGAACTCAAAGCTAAAAGAAAATGCTCAATTCTTTAGCACTGGATCGCACCTACCAGATTCCAGACGCAATTTAAACACTGTTCTTTATCCTCCTCCTTCCATGGACTACGAAAAAGTGACTTAGTATCAGGTAACTGGAAATGTAAAGGTTATTTACAAAGTAATTTGCGTTTTGATTTCCATTATCTACTTTGTAAAATCGAGAGAGAGAGAGAGAGAGATAGAGAGAGGGGAGAGAGAGAGAGAGAGAGAGAGAGAGAGAGAGAGGAGAGAGAGAGAGAGAGAGAGAGAGAGAGAGAGAGAGAGAGAGAGAATCAACATAGGAAGGGAAAAGGATAAAAACCAGGTCACAAACAAATAATATTGTTTTAAATGATGAGGACCACCACAATGAATATGTTCTGTGATAAAGTAATACATTTAAAATTTAATGAATAAACATAATTAAATGCATACTGTATAGGACAAATTCTCCAAAAGACCGCCTTATATGCAGTATTTTCCGGCATGTAAGGCGCACGAGCATATAAGACGCATAAGACAATGTTTCGAATCGGCTGCAGTTGTAACGTAACGTTAATAAACAAATGCTAAAGTCTAACACAAAGCCTACCCTTGACCCTGACCTTGAACATACAAGGCGCGGAGCATTTGTTCAACAGGTACAACAAAAATCACTTTTATACTACTAGAGTTGTATACAAGTATAATGAAAAGGACGAGATTATTTGGTATGGGAGTTATTTCTTGAGTAGCTTAAGGTAGAGGTCGTTTTGATAAGGACCTGCCTCGCATGGGCCGGTAGGCCTTCTGCAGTGTCCCTCCATTCTTATGTTCTCTTATAAGTTGGTTCAAAATCATATATGATAATAAACCCCAAACAATGAATCATCTACAACAATTTAATTAATTTTACGAGTCAACTCTACAGTCTAAAGCTGTTTCCAGTTATTATCCATAAACAGCAAAGAAATATAATTGCTTCTTTAAACTTGTTTTGCATATGAGGCTGCAATTAAGAGTTATTTTAATGTATTTTGAATTGAAATAACGAAAACAATAATGAAATGATTGAAAATAGTGAAAATAATTATATAATTATTTTTATTTTGCTGTAATTATTATTATTAATTACAGGACTTAGGGTATTATGATAAAAAAAATGGTAAACGATGAGCTCATCATAATTAGGGATCCCTCTCGGTACCTCAGACGGTACCTGATTCTTTTCTTCATCAAACTTCCCGATTTTGTTTCACTCATAATCGCCTTTAATAAATTTTCAACACTTGTGTACGGTAAAGAGAACCAAATGTATGGAATAAATGGCATATTCACCTCCGTTGTGGCCATTGTTATTAACTCATTCCCAACATCATGTAATAACTTGCATAACAGCTTGAACCTTGAAAAAAAAATCACAAACATGGACGGCGGTGCAGAGTGAAATTAATATGTCTAGGTACAGATCTGAAGATTTTGCGTGTAAAATAGTGTGATTTTTTTTATTTTTCAAATCGCGTGTAATTTTCAGTTTTCCTCTTCTGAACGGCTTCAGTATATAATTCCTGATGTGTCTTAGTGACCAGGATAATTTCTATCAAGTTCCGTTTGCGTGCTGCTAAATTTGTTGTAGTTTAATGGTGAAAGAAACTTGGCTTCATTAGAATATTTATCATAACTGGAGAATGGATCATGTAATCAGCTTCAAATTTTCCCGACAGGTGTGTGTGGTTTTTCGGTTAACAAGGTTCACACAATTGGTAGGTGCAGAAAGTCCCAGTTATCCAGTTTTACTGAATAAACATTGATATTCTTATTTGTTGAATAACTAAAGAATCCTTCTTCAGACTGGCTTCAAATTATTACTGACGATGCGTTTGTATGAAGAAAAATACAATTCAAGTTTAGTTTCTTTAAAAAGGGTTCAAAAATTGAAATTTTTATGAAATGGTAAATAATCTTGGGAAAATGAGACACTTATGCAACATATGGAAATCTTTATTGAGGAAACGTTTCGCCACACAGTGGCTTCATCAGTCCAATACAAATCAGAAGGGTGTAAGGAGAGGAGAAGTTTGAGGTAATCAGTCCCTCAACCTGGAGTCTATGTGTTCAGTCCATCAATCTTGTAGAAAGTACAGCATAGAGCCGTAGACGTGGCTTATATACTGTAGTCAGGTGAGGTGAAGCAGGAGGAGGCGGGGTGATAGTGGTTCCATCCACTAGTCGAAGTAGGTCTTCGTTCAAAAGTTGGACAAGTGTTGATGAATTCTTTGTATCAAGATCCCTATGCTGTACATTCTACAAGACTGATGGACTGAACACATCGATCCCAGGCTAGGGGACTGATTACCTCAAACTACTCCTCTCCTTACACCCTTCTGATTTGTATTGGACTGATGAAGCCACTGTGTGGCGAAACGTTTCCTTAATAAAGATTTCCATATGTTGCCTAAGTGTCTCAATCTTCAACATGTCGGTTTTTTAAACCATTTATCGCATCAAATCTTGGAATAGTTGGAATCAGATAAATTACTGGAGAATGCCTTTTCCGATCGCCTTCAAACTTGTACCATTAATGGACTCTATTTAAACTGTGTCACTCTGAGCTGTGTAAATTTCAGTTTGATAATTTTAATCAGTAAATTGTTTCATATGTCATAGCTAGAGAATGCTTCTTCTAATCGTCTTCAAACCCAACATACTGGTATATGTAAGTTGAAAACATTTTTATCAATTTTGTACTGTAAAGGTAACAATTTTACTTTTTATGCTGTTTTATAAATAGCAAAATAAAAAAAATTATTGTAAATAATATAGATAATTTTAAATTGAATTTAAATGAGGAATGAATAGTGCAAAAAATAAGAATCAGAGGATGTATGGTGTTTTTAAATTTTAAGAAGGGGAAACTCTCCTATTTTTCGGAACATTCTTAGCAATATTTTCGTTTTTCTTACTAATTTTCGTTTATTCCTTGAGAACGCCATATTCGACTGGCTTCAAATTTTAAACGCTTGTTAAATGTATCATGGGCATGATGCATGGGCCTAATCATGCCCATGATACATTTAACAAGCTTTTAAAAGTTAAAGCCAGTCGAAAAAGGCGTTCTCAAGGAACAAACGAAAATTAAGAACATAAGAACATAAGAAAGGAAGAACACTGCAGGAGGCCTGCTGGCCCATACTAGGCAGGTCCTTTACAATTCATCCCACTAACAAAACATTTGCCCAACCCAATTTTCAATGCCACCCAAGAAATAAGCTCTGATGTGAAAGTCCCACTCAAATCCAACCCCTCCCACTCATGTACTTATCCAACCAAGATTTGAAACTACCCAAAGTCCGATCCTCAATAACCCAACTAGGTAGACTGTTCCACTCATCAACTACCCTATTTCCAAACCAATACTTTCCTATGTCCTTTCTAAATCTAAACTTATCTAATTTAAATCCATTACTGCGGGTTCTCTCTTGGAGAGACATCCTCAAGACCTTATTAATATCCCCTTTATTAATACCTATCTTCCACTTATACACTTCGATCAGGTCTCCCCTCATTCTTCGTCTAACAAGTGAATGTAACTTAAGAGTCTTCAATCTTTCTTCATAAGGAAGATTTCTAATGCTATGTATTAATTTAGTCATCCTACGCTGAATGTTTTCTAACGAATTTATGTCCATTTTGTAATACGGAGACCAGAACTGAGCTGCATAATCTAGGTGAGGCCTTACTAATGATGTATAAAGCTGCAGTATGACCTCTGGACTTCTGTTGCTTACACTTCTTGATATAAATCCCAGTAATCTATTTGCCTTATTACGTACGCTTAGGCATTGCTGTCTTGGTTTAAGGTTGCTGCTCACCATAACCCCCAAGTCCTTTTCGCAATCTGTATGGCTAAGTTCTACATCATTTAACTTATAAGTACTAGGGTTATGGGCACTCCCAAGCTTCAGAACCTTGCATTTATCTACATTGAACTGCATCTGCCACTTTTCTGACCAAGAATAGAGTTTGTTTAAATCCTCCTGAAGTTCCATAACATCTACGTTTGAATCAATTATCCTACCTATCTTTGTGTCATCGGCGAATTTGCTCATATCACTAGTAATTCCCTCATCAAGATCATTGATATATATTATAAACAACAACGGGCCCAAGACTGATCCCTGTGGAACGCCACTTGTTACAGATCCCCACTCGGATTTAACCCCATTTATGGACACTCTCTGCTTCCTGTCAGTGAGCCATGACTCGATCCACGAGACATTTTTCCCCCCCAATCCCATGAGCCCTTTTCTTTTTTCATTTGGGTTTGCGGAAAAACTCTATCAAAACCTTACTAAAATCAAGAAAATAAATCAAATTCTTTTTTGGGGGTCAACAGCCTAAAAAGCTTTATTTTGAAGAAAGTTAATAAATTATTTTAAAAAGACCGGCCTTTTGTAAATCCATGCTGGTATCTTAATCAAGCTAGTTTTCAAGATGGCTTTTATAACCCGCTATAATTGCTTTTGTAATTTGCCTACAATTGGGGGTCAGGCTTATTGGGGGGAAATTTTGATGGTAACGATTTTCCCAGTTTAAAAAGGGGGTTTACATTAGCCATTTTCCAATATCAGAACTACACCGTTTAAAGAGAAAAAATTTAAAAAATATTTTTAAAGGCTCACGAGTTCCATTTTGCATTCCTTGGGAAACCCCTTAAAAAAATCCTCATCAGGACCCGGCGACTTATTTTGTTCGTCTGTTATCTGCTTACAAATTCACTAGTGACTGTGTGTTACATAATTTATTTCTTCTACCCCACTGAAAAAATTTTAATTATGGATATTGTTAGTGTTTCCTGTGTAAAAACTGAGGAAAATTATTTAAAAATCAAGCACATTTCTTCTCTTTCAATAAGGTGCCCATAGTTATTTTTAAAGGGGCCCATCTTATCTCTAACTTTTTTCTATGCCTGGAAAAAAAACTTTTGGTTAGTTTTAAAATCCCTAGCAACTTTAATTTCATAGCCCTTTTATTTTTTCTTATCCCTTTTTAATGTCCCTCAAGTAATATACTGATTCTAAGATGACCCTCACCTCTTTTGATCCCCTATAAATTCCTTTTTTATGCCCTAGTGATATTTGACCCTTTATTATCCATTTGGGGTCATTTCTATTTGATTAATTTCTTTTTATGGATAAACTTCTTGAGCAGCAGTATAGTTTCAGAAAACTGTCATATTGAAGCTCTCTTCTTTCCCCCATCACAGATGATTGTTCTCTAGCCCTCGTAATTGTAGCAAAATCTGGGACTGTTATAGTTATCGTACTATCGTACTTCCTTTAAGCTAAATGTAATTGTTTGTGGTCGCAGCACCCATTCCTTGAAATTTTAAATTAAATTAACAGGGTTCTTTGTTTGCCATAACTAAGTCAAGCGGTTTTTTTCCCCTTGTGGGTTCTGCACAAAGTTTAAAAAAAAACAACCCGGGAATATTTAAAAGTCGTATGATTCAAAATTCCCAGTCAAGAAATTCCCAAACAAAATGACTAAATTAAAAGTCTCCTAGAATTATACTTATTGTGGAGAAATTTTCTAGGGGGGGGGTATCAGCCCCCCCTTTCAGCCCCCTTCAGGGCCCTTTTTTTCCACAATTATCTGCCTTGTGGCCTTAACAATTTCCTCCCTAGTAGTTTCCCTTTGGGCCCCTTTTAATTTGGGGGCGGTATATCCCCCTAAAATCAGTTTTTCTGCCCCCCGAAAATCTACCCCAAAAGACTTGTATGTGTTACTTCAATTTAAAACCGTTTTTATCAACAGTTCAAGCGATCTCGGACATACAATGCCACCCCCCCCCCCTCCTTATTCTATTTCTTGGGAAAATTTAAAACCCGAATAGACATTCCCCAGGCATGTCCCCACTTTTGAAAAAAACCCCGTCTCGTTAAAGGGAAATACACAATGTTCCCCCATTGCAAATAATCTCAATCGTCCTCTTTTTCCTACCTACGGGAATTTGCATAAAAAAACTTGAAAAGACTCCTTTTTCTTTAACCCCTTTTGCTCTTTCTATTTTTTCTAAACCTATTAAGTCCTTATCACCCAAGGCCCGGGGTTTTCAAAATCTATCTGTTCTTATTATTACTGTTCCCCTAGAAAATCGTAATATTTCACACGGGACTTTATGTTTTCCGCCAAAACCCATACCACTAACTATTCCAGTTTAAAATCCCAACTGCTCCCTCCACTCTTGCCATGTCCCACCCCCCACCTAGTAAGTGAACCCCCCTCCCCAGCAAACATGTCATTTTGCCATAAGAAGAGGTCCCCGTTGTCAAAGAATGTTACCGCTTTTCCTTCGTATTTGTCACCGCAAATTGACACCAATTGCCCCGGACAAAAACCCCTTCATTTCCAACTCCCCCCCTTGGCAAAATACCAAAATTTTAGAGGGTTCCCACCCCTTTCTTTAATTATTTTTTGCTGACCTATACCTGCTAACAGGCCTCACTTACGTCTGCCAACATCGTTGCTTTCCCCACTGAGACAGTAAAGGATTGCTCCCTTACCTCTCAGAGTCATCCACGGCTAAAAAATCCTCCCCTCCCCGCCCAGGGGAAAACAAAATCTCTGTCTCGTACTCCTTCCCTTTAAGCAGAACGCCCTAACCATATACCTAACTTGGGTATCCCCCAAAAACAACAATATTCGTACCTTCCCCAATGTCTTTCGTCGTGACGTTCCCAGTAGTGACTCACTTTTCGGGGAGCCCTGAAATGTATTGGATGTTTCCCCAACAGTTTCCACGGCAGTTTTCCCTTTTTTCTTCATCGTTTCTACCTTTCCTTCGTCTTCTTGATCGTCAACTTCTTTCCCTGCTGTCCGGCCACTGACCAGTTTCCCTTCTTGACCTGAGGACTCAAAACAGGAGGACTACTCCGAATCTTTTTGTTTTCCTCGGTCAGTCGCCGAATTTCCATATTCGCCAACCTCAATTCTTCCTTAAGCTGTTGGTAAAGTTGCTCGATGGAGGGCATCTTGCTTCAATTCTAGAGAGCGCGCAAACAGGTCTTCACAGAGCCAAGTACACGTCAACACTGCGCAAAAGCCAACTCAATCAGATGTTACTAAGAATGTTCCGAAAAATAGGAAAGTCTCCCCTTCCTTAAATTTAAAAACACCATACAGCCTTTGATTCTTATTTTTTTGCACTATTCTTTCGTTAAACGTGGGTGTCCATCCTCAAGGCATTACTCCTAATTCCCAAATTTTATTTCCATTTGATAGGCGAGACAAATTCCTCTGATCGGCTTCAAAATTTCAACTCTTGTACATGTTACCCAATAGTGTGTGATGACGGTTGTTTTCCAACCTTAATTTCGAAATGAATAGTTTTATTTTTCCTTATTACACTGTTTTTCCTTGATACTGGTGTGGGGGTTGTTGATCTAAGGAACTGGACTTGAGGTTGTATAAACAAGTCATCGTGTGCCAATTTTATTAATCAAACTGATTTCTGTGAAACTGTTGAATATATTTTTAATGTTCTTGTATGTGTATGCTATCTATGCTCACTCAAGTATATATAAAACTGAGTTAACTGCTTACTAAAAAGCTGGTCAGTCAGTCTTTGATAAATAATTGGAATGATTTTTACCCGTGTAGCTTTTCATGCTATAATTCCTTAGTGCCACATCTGATTAGCAGTCGTAGGTGGTGTCACATTTGTCCAATGTCGAAGTATACTTGGGAATTCTTCGCTTGCCTAACCCTTAGGCACGACCCACTTCCACATTGGACAAATGTGACACCACCTACGACTGCTGCACCTCTCCTGCCTACGGTATATAAGCTACTTCTCATGATGATTACTTGACTGCACAACATCTAAGGGGTTCAAGTTTAATATTCTTGTGTATTTTTTAGTATATTAGTCTGTTTGGTCACTGTGATATATTTGAATTAGATTTAATCTATGTATGTCCAAATTTGCAATTTTTTATTGAATACTGAATATTACTTTCAAGATGACTTGTGAATGGCTATTCTGATTTCCTTCAGATTTTCAAGGCTAATTTATAGCTGCATTATTAATCTGTGCCAAATTTACACTATTCCAAACGCTTCCACTGAGGTACAAGGGATTGAGGTGACGGAATACGGTGATACCATCCTCGGATCACACAGCGACCGAAATACAGACCCATTTCAAGAGTACTATGGATCAACCAAGTGCTTTCTATCTTCAGTTAAGTGATGCTTTATGTTGAGAGACGAGGGTCAGATGCTAATATCCTTTTCATAGCTTGCATAACTTTAATGGGTTGCTTTTTCTACTAATTAAATTTTTTACCCTATAAAAACACTGAGGCAACAGTATCTAAGACAGCAGGTTTAGCCTCAAAATTCTCCCATCTCGGTAACGTAAAGTCCAACTATCTCCAGGGGACCAACGCTCCTCATCTTCTGCTCTAAAATCGACGGTGGTCTAGTAAAATATAAATTATCTTGTCAACAAAATGATACTCAATCAAGATCCAGACAAGACATCCCCTACACCTCATTGCTCCTAATTTACACAGCCTTGTAATACATTCACACCTACTTATGCCAATTTTATATTTTGAAGACACCTGTTTCACACCTCAGACCTTGCCCAGCGACTCTTCCCAAAGAGTTGTAACAGAACGCATAGCCACAATAAAATAATAAATACCTCTGACATACCATATGTTAGCCTCAAAGTATCTCGGAAAGCCATGCATTAAGTCATAATACCTCATTAGTACATACCTCATTAAATCTGACCTAAATTCTGTAGAGATAAACTCTAATTTATCAACAGAAGTTCTGTTTATTCATATCAAATTACTATTCATTCTGTTGTTCTATCTGCAGTATATTTCAACAGGTGTAGTAACCACTACAAATATAACACCAGGTTCTTACAAAAGATTATAGTTCTATACACAAATAACCCTCACATAAAAGAGAGAAGCTTACGACGACGTTTCGGTCCGACTTGGACCATTTACAAAGTAACTTTGTAAATGGTCCAAGTCGGACCGAAACGTCGTCGTAAGCTTCTCTCTTTTATGTGCGGGTTATTTGTGTATCGTACCAGTCACGGTATTGTGCCTTTTTTGTTATTTATATTTCTATATTCAGTTAAGCTGCTACATTCATTATCAAAGATTTGCAAACTATAGATTTATAGTTAAGCAAAAAAATGCAAACTATAGCTTTCTAGTAATGCAACGTAAGTAAAGAATTCTTCAGTAGTTACAAGATCATTTTAGAGCTGCCCATAAAGTTCTCCATAACTAATTGTGTCAACTAATCCTATATCAATTGTTTATCATTTTTTTAAACAAAGATTATTAGTATCACTTTAATATCTCTAATGCGCCATGAGTGCGTACTATGTAAAATTTTCCCAGTGCACTGTGCGCTCCACGAATGCACTGTGCACGAGGAAAACTAAACTGCGCAGAACCAATCATACTAATTCTTAATGATAATTTATCGGCAAATAATCCCTCATTTACGTCAGAATATTTTTTTTATTATCACACAGGCCGATTCCCACCAAGGCAGGGTGGCCCGAAAAAGAAAAACATTCACAATCATTCACTCCATCACTGTCTTGCCAGAAGGGTGCTTTACACTACAGTTTTTAAACTGCAACATTAACACCCCTCCTTCAGAGTGCAGGCACTGTACTTCCCATCTCCAGGACTCAAGTCCGGCCTGCCGGTTTCCCTGAACCCCTTCATAAATGTTACTTTGCTCACACTCCAACAGCACGTCAAGTATTAAAAACCATTTGTCTCCATTCACTCCTATCAAACACGCTCACGCATGCCTGCTGGAAGTCCAAGCCCCTCGCACACAAAACCTCCTTTACCCCCTCCCTCCAACCTTTCCTAGGCCGACCCCTACCCCGCCTTCCTTCCACTACAGACTGATACACTCTTGAAGTCACTCTTTTTCGCTCCATTCTCTCTACATGTCCGAACCACCTCAACAACCCTTCCTCAGCCCTTTGGACAACAGTTTTGGTAATCCCACACCTCCTCCTAACTTCCAAACTACGAATTCTCTGCATTATATTCACACCACACATTGCTCTCAGACATGACATCTCCACTGCCTCCAGCCTTCTCCTTGCTGCAACATTCATCACCCATGCTTCACACCCACATAAGAGCGTTGGTAAAACTATACTCTCATACATTCCCCTCTTTGCCTCCAAGGACAAAGTTCTTTGTCTCCAGAGACTCCTAAGTGCACCACTCACCCTTTTCCCCTCATCAGTTCTATGATTCACCTCATCTTTCATAGATCCATCCGCTGACACGTCCACTCCCAAATATCTGAATATATTCACCTCCTCCATACTCTCTCCCTCCAATCTGATATCCAATCTTTCATCACCTAATCTTTTTGTTATCCTCATTACCTTACTCTTTCCTGTATTCACTTTTAATTTTCTTCTTTTGCACACCCTACCAAATTCATCCACCAATCTCTGCAACTTCTCTTCAGAATCTCCCAAGAGCACAGTGTCATCAGCAAAGAGCAACTGTGACAACTCCCACTTTATGAGTGATTCTTTATCTTTTAACTCCACGCCTCTTGCCAAGACCCTCGCATTTACTTCTATTACAACCCCATCTATAAATACATTAAACAACCACGGTGACATCACACATCCTTGTCTAAGGCCTACTTTTACTGGGAAATAATTTCCTTCTGTCCTACATACTCTAACTTGAGCATCACTATCCTCGTAAAAACTCTTCACTGCTTTCAGTAACCTACCTCCTACACCATACACCTGCAACATCTGCCACATTGCCCCCCTATCCACCCTGTCCTACGCCTTTTCCAAATACATAAATGCCACAAAGACCTCTTTAGCCTTTTCTAAATACTGTTCACTTATATGTTTCACTGTAAACACCTGGTCCACACCCCCCCCCTACCTTTCCTAAAGCCTCCTTGTTCATCTGCTATCCTATTCTCCGTCTTACTCTTAATTCTTTCAATAATAACTCTACCATACACTTTACCAGGTATACTCAGCAGACTTATCCCCCTATAATTTTTGCACTCTCTTTTGTCCCCTTTGCCTTTATACAAAGGAACTATGCATGCTCTCTGCCAATCCCTAGGTACCTTACCCTCTTCCATACATTTATTAAATAATTGCACCAACCACTCCAAAACTATATCCCCACCTGCTTTTAACATTTCTATCTTTATCCCATCAATCCCGGCTGCCTTACCCCCTTTCATTTTACCTACTGCCTCACGAACTTCCCCCACACTCACAACTGGCTCTTCCTCACTCCTACAACATGTTATTCCTCCTTGCCCTATACACGAAATCACAGCTTCCCTATCTTCATCAACATTTAACAATTCCTCAAAATATTCCCTCCATCTTCCCAATACCTCTAACTCTCCATTTGACTCAAGAAATCGTAATGACACGATTGCAAACAAACCATACCCCGGCCGGGATTGAACCCGCGGTCATAGAGTCTCAAAACTCCAGCCCGTCGCGTGAGCCACTAGACCAGCTAGCCACAATAAGATTCGTCCAACTAGGTATATTTCTACACCATAGGAAGGTTAGCACAGGCACCACTGTGACCACAAATGCAAGTTTTTACAGACGAATCTCCAGTTAGCGTGGCCGTGACGAACTCTAGCTCTAGTCCCTTCACTGCCGTCAACGCGACGGGCTGGAGTTTTGAGACTATGACCGCGGGTTCAATCCCGGCCGGGGTATGGTTTGTTTAACTCTCCATTTAATAACTCTCCTAAATAACAAAAAGGCACAATACCGTGACTGGAACGATACACAAATAACACGCACATAAAAGAGAGAAGCTTACGACGACGTTTCGGTCCGACTTGGACCATTGACAAAGTCACACTAACAGTGGTGGGGCATCACCATCGTAGACGTTTCGCCATCCAGCCAGCCACTGGATGGCGAAACGTCCACAACAAAGACAACCAGACGCCGCACATGTGTCTTAATTTCATCAGTAGTTGTAGTAGTAGTAGAAGAAGAAGAGGTAGTAGTAGTGGTAGTGGTAGAAGTGGGAAATAAGGATGACGAGCCAGTCAAAAACAAAAACAAAGGAAGGGGAGCACTGCAAAAGAGCTAGATGCCCACAGAGGGAGAGCAAGCGCACAGAGGTGCGTGAAAGGGGAAGTGGTGAAATAAAATAAATGAAGAAGGAACAGAAACACGTGACAGGAGAGAGAAAACAACCCAGATGAGAAAAGGAAAGAGGGGGAAAGGGGAAGAGGAAAAGAAAAAGAAAGAAAAATGAGGATTCAGGTTAAGTCACGGGTGTTCTGAAGTTTGGAGCATTTTACAATGTAGTGGGAGAGGAAGGCATCTACAGAGACGAAGCCAGAGCTAAGGTTCATACAAGAAAAGTTGTGTATTAGAGAGGATTCAACTAGACGGCGACTGTTCGAGTTGGAAGTAGGGAAGACAGTTTTAGCAGAAGACCAGTCAATAGGATGGCTATGATCTCTGACGTGACAGAAAAGAGCATTGTTAGTGTCGGCAAGCCTAACACTATTTTTGTGCTCCCTAAGTCTGTCAGAAAGAGATCGACCAGTCTTGGCTACCCTTCCCATTTCATAGACTCTGCCCTCTCACGTGCTAAACGCAATTTCTTCTCTCCCAAACTCTCTACTCATGGGAACTCTTCTATCCTCTGCCTTCCCTACATTTCCGGTCTTTCTAATCTCAACAATTCTCTCCGTCCCTTAGACATCAAGCTTACCTTCCGCCAGACTAACACTCTTCGCACTAATCTCGTTCATACCTCTCCTCCCTCTACAGATGTTCCTGGTGTCTACTCTATTTCTTGCTCCTCCTGTCCTCTTCAATACTTTGGAGACACTGGTCGATCTCTTTCTGACAGACTTAGGGAGCACAAAAATAGTGTTAGGCTTGCCGACACTAACAATGCTCTTTTCTGTCACGTCAGAGATCATAGCCATCCTATTGACTGGTCTTCTGCTAAAACTGTCTTCCCTACTTCCAACTCGAACAGTCGCCGTCTAGTTGAATACTCTCTAATACACAACTTTTCTTGTATGAACCTTAGCTCTGGCTTCGTCTCTGTAGATGCCTTCCTCTCCCACTACATTGTAAAATGCTCCAAACTTCAGAACACCCCTGACTTAACCTGAATCCTCATTTTTCTTTCTTTTTCTTCTTCCTCTTCCCCTTTCCTCTTTCCTTTTCTCCTCTGGGTTGTCTTTCTCTCTCCTGTCTCGTGTTTCTGTTCCTTCTTCATTTATTTTATTTCACCACTTCCCCTTTCACGCACCTCTGTGCGCTTGCTCTCCCTCTGTGGGCATCTAGCTCTCTTGCAGTGCTCTCCTTCCTTTGCTTTTGACTGGCTCGTCATCCTTATTTCCCACTTCTACCACTACCACTACTACTACCTCTTCTTCTTCTACTACTACTACAACTACTGATGAAATTAAGACACATGTGCGGCGTCTGGTTGTCTTTGTTGTGGACGTTTCGCCATCCAGTGGCTGGCTGGATGGCGAAACGTCTACGATGGTGATGCCCGGGTGTTGTGCATGTGTCTTAATTTCATCTTGTCGGTATTATATACAATTCTTGTACCACTACTACTACTACCACTACTACTACTACTACTACTACTACTACTACTACTACTACTACCTCCACCTCTTCCTGCCTATATATAGCCGTCCTCTGTTAGTGTGACTTTGTCAATGGTCCAAGTCGGACCGAAACGTCGTCGTAAGCTTCTCTCTTTTATGTGCGGGTTATTTGTGTATAATAACTCTCCTCTCCTATTTTTAACTGACAAATCCATTTGTTCTCTAGGCTTCCTTAACTTGTTAATCTCACTCCAAAACTTTTTCTTATTTTCAACAAAATTTGTTGATAACATCTCACCCACTCTCTCATTTGCTCTCTTTTTACATTGCTTCACCACTCTCTTAACCTCTCTCTTTCTCCATATACTCTTCCCTCCTTGCATCACTTCTACTTTGTAAAAACTTCTCATATGCTAACTTTTTCTCCCTTACCAATCTCTTTACATCATTCCACCAATCGCTTCTTTTCCCTCCCGCACCCACTTTCCTGTAACCACAAACTTCTGCTGAACACTCTAACATTACATTTTTAAACCTACCCCATACCTCTTCGACCCCATTGCCTATGCTCTCATTAGCCCATCTATCCTCCAATAGCTGTTTATATCTTACCCTAACTGCCTCCTCTTTTAGTTTATAAACCTTCACCTCTCTCTTCCCTGATGCTTCTATTCTCCTTGTATCCCATCTACCTTTCACTCTCAGTGTAGCAACAACTAGAAAGTGATCTGATATATCTGTGGCCCCTCTCTAAACATGTACATCCTGAAGTCTACTCAACAGTCTTTTATCTACCAATACTTAATCCAACAAACTACTGTCATTTCGCTCTACATCATATCTTGTATACTTATTTATCCTCTTTTTCTTAAAATATGTATTACCTATAACTAAACCCCTTTCTATATAAAGTTCAATCAAAGGGCTCCCATTATCATTTACACCTGGCACCCCAAACTTACCTACCGCACCCTCTCTAAAAGTTTCTCCTACTTTAGCATTCAGGTCCCCTATCACAATTACTCTCTCACTTGGTTCAAAGGCTGCTATACATTCACTTAACAACTCCCAAAATCTCTCTCTCTCCTCTACATTCCTCTCTTCTCCAGGTGCATACACGCTTATTATGACGCACTTTTCGCATCCAACCTTTACTTTAATCCACATAATTCTTGAATTTACACATTCATATTCTCTTTTCTCCTTCC
>NC_069408.1:71287323-71317125 GCF_026875155.1 Cherax quadricarinatus
CTTAAATTTTCTTTCTTCAAAGGGAAATTTCTAATGCTATGATTTTTAAAATCATCCTAGCTAAAAGTTTTCTAACGAATTTATGTCCATTCTGTAATATGGAGACCAAACTGACTGCATTCTAGGTGGGCCCCTTACAAATGATTATAAAGCGCAGTATGACCTCTGGACTTTTTGTTTACATTCTTGAATAAACCCAGAAATCTATTTGCCTTATTACGTATGCTTAGGATTGCTGTCTTGGTTTAAGGTTGCGCTACCAAAAACCCCCCAACCCTTTTCGCAATCTGTAGGCTAATTTTACTTTTTTTTAAATTATAAAGTGTAGGGTTAGGGGAATCCGAGCTTCGAACCTTGCATTTATCTCATTGCTGCATCTCCCACTTTTTGCCCCAAGAGTGAGTTTGTCTAAAAACCTCCTAATTTCCCCTAACTCTACGTTTGAATAATTTCCCTCCCTATCTTTGTGTCATGGGCAAATTTTGCTCAATCATAGAAAACCTTCATCAAGACATTGATATATTTTATAAACAACAACAACCGGCCTTTTGGGAAACCCTGCTGAGTACCCTTAATCAAGCTATGCTTATCGGGAAAGTTTTTTTCTTTCAGCTAAAATTGACTTAGTAATTTGCCTCAATTTGATCAGGGCTTTTGGGGGTAATTTTAAGAATTGTTTTTTAAAAAAATTACATTAGATCTTCCTTGACCTAAAACCTTTTTAAGAAAAAAAATAAAAAAATATTAGAAAAATGGACGGTTCCGTTTTTTTTTAAAAGCTTGAAAAAAAATATCAAAAAGGGGAATTTTTTGTTCGTGGGGGTTATTGTTACAAAAATTTCCTTGCGGGAGAAAAATTTGTTTCTTTCCCCCAAAATAAAAATTAATTACCGAATGTTTATGTCTTCTGTGAAAAACCGGAGAAAAAATTTTTTAAAATCGAGCACATTTCATTCTCTTTGCATAAATGCCATAGTTTTTTTTTAAGGGGGCCCTATCTTATCTCTAATTTTTTCTATATACTGAAAAAATTTTTTTGGGTTAGTTTTAAAATTTTCCCTGCATTTTAATTTCATGTCCCTTTTAGCTTTTCTTACCCCCCTTTTTTAATGTCCCTCTTAATGTCTAACTATTCATAAGATGACACTCGCCTCTTTTGAACCCTAAAAATTCCTTTCTTACCCCTAGTAGTTTTTAAAACCCTTTTAATTCACCATTTTGGTCTTTTCTATTTGATCTAATTTCTTTATATGGGAAAAACTTCTTTGAGCAGCATGTATAGGTTCAAAAACTGTCATTTTTGATAGCTCTTTTCGTTACCCCAGTCAACAGTGATAAGTTTTCTCTAAGCCCATGAATTGCTAAGCGAAAATCTGAGCTGTTACTGAGTTACCCCTACTATCATATTCCATTAAATGCTAAATGAAATTGTTTTGGGGTCCTAGCACCCATTTCCTCTGAAACTTCTAATTATTAAAACGGGGTTTCATTGTTTGCCAAACTAAGCAAGCGGGTTTTTACTCCTTTTAGGTTCAGTCACAAACGTTTAAAAAACAATCCTGAACTACTTTTAAAAAGTCGTAGATTCTAAATTCCCAGTCAAAATTCCAATCAATATGACAAAAGAAAAAGTCCCCTAGAATTATACATTATCGTGCTTGGGGCCCCTAAAATTTTCCTGCCATGCATTCCCCCTGGTCCCTACAAATTTTGGGGGACGGTGTATCACCCAAAAATTTAAATTTTTACATGCCCTCTGAAAATTTCTATCCAAACAGACTCTGGATGCTTGCTTCAGATTTAAATACCCTTTTTAGCAACAGTTAAGCAATCTCGGCATAAAAATGCCACCCCCCCCCCCCCTTTTCCCGACACTTCTATCTATTGGAAAAAAATTTAAAAACCCGAATGTGACTTTCTCAGGCATGCCCCGATTTTTTAAATTAAAACCACGTCTCAAAATGGCAATACATCAATTTTACTGCCTAGCAATGTCTAAACTCATCCATCTTTTTTCCTAGTAGCATGCGATATTTGTGTAAAAAATTTTTAAAAAACCCCCCCTTCTTTACCCTTCCGCCCCCTTTCATTTTTTCCACTAAACCTATTACTTCCTTGTAAATTGTGCCACTCTTTCCAAATATCCACCTTTTTTTCCCTTTATTGTTCTCCTTTTTAATATTATACCCTTGACTTCACAGTTTTCCCGCCAAAAACCCCCTCCCTAACTTTTCCTAGTTTAAAGACTAACAGCTCCCTCCCTGCTTTGGCAAGTGCTCCCACCCCCCACCTAATAGTAAACCCCCATCCCTGGCTTCATTCTTTCTGCCATAGAAAGGTCCCATTGTCTGAATGTTACCGCTTTTTCCTTATGTTTTGGGCCCCCCGCATTACCCCAAATTTACTCTGGAAAACCATTAATTTCCAATCCTCTCCTTGGGCAAAAGCCAAAGATGACGGGTTTCCCACCCTTTCCCTCCAAAATTATCTCTTTTTGCTGCCCATACCTGCTAATCAGGTCCTCATCCTAGGGTCCCCAAACATCGTTGCCCCAGCACTGAGACAGATAATGGATTGCTCCCATTAACCCCATGATGTCACCCAGATGGTAACAATACCTTCACCCCACCCCAGGAAAACAACCTCTTGCCCCCTACTCCTATCTTAAACAAAATGCCCTATCCTTACCAAACTGGCTACCCCCAAAAACAAAATGTTTTTTTCTTGGCGTGCCTACTGATGCTCCCGATCGATCACATTCGTCAGGTAGCATTACCCCATTTGGGGGAATTGTCAAGACTTTCTCGATGGTCTTTTGGGGGTTTCTAGGGATGCCCCTCACGTCTGCAATGTTTCCCTTTGGTGCTCGTTGTGGCACCCCCAGTAGAACATCACATTACAGGAGCACAAAAATTTGGGTTTGGGGTTTTCCACGGAGTCTTCGGTTTCCGTTGTTTCTGCCTCCCAACCCGTTTTCTTATCCTCAGCTTGGTTCTAGTTGCCCGGCCACGACCAAGCCCCCCTCTAACCGGGGGACCAAAACAGGAGGATTATAAAATCCTCTTGTTTCCCCCGTTAATCGCGTATCCCCAGCTTAGAAAACTTGACTTTTCCTCAGCTGCTGGAAAAGTTGATCAAGGAGGCTTCGGTTCGATTCCAGAAACCAAAAAATCCCCACAACTAAGTACTGCACCACGACTAAGACCGACTGAGTGCGAGAGCAAAATGGGTGGAGCCCGTTTTTAAAACAAGAAAAGGGAGAAGTGGAAAGCAACTGATCACACGAGTACAGTGCGACCCCCCCAAAAAAAGAGGGTGTGCGTTAAAATCCCCCTAACAGCAAGAGGGGGCGGCAGGGACAAGAATGCAATTCGAGATACAGAATCGCAGGAGGAGGAAAGATATAAGCAAATGGTTCCCCATCGTAAAAAAAAAAAGAATGCAGTAAGTGCAGAGAGAATAATGAAGATTGTTGAACAGTATCCCAACGACAGGGAAAATTTGGGGGCTCTGTAACCAACCATACTGGGGAAAACTGGGAAGCAACACTAGGAGCCTCCCGTTTACCCTGGACACAAATATTCCATTGAAAAATAAGTTATTTTTACAAAGACAAGTTTTTAACAAAAAGAAGCGAAAAATTTTTAAAGGGGCTTAGGTCAGTGAAGTCAAGGGGCGGGCAACGGCAAGGTGAAGCAAAAAGGGGAATCAAATGATGAAAAGAAAAAGTTTGCTGTGAGGGTCGTAAAAAAATAAAAAAGGGGGTAAAGGAGGCGCGTCGGTGTCTACGGGGGTTTCGCCCGCAATGATTGGAGATTGTGTCAATTTCTCACGGAAAAGGAAACGTTAAATGATTGATTTAAAAAATAGGGAGGTAGACAAGCAGATCTGAGGAGGGGGGGGTTGAACCTGGAGAGATGCACGGCGGGGACAAAAGGGTCCTGGGGTGGAACAGGAGGGGAAGGAATTGGAAGGAACGGGAAAAGATGGGGGTGGGGAGCAGGAAAGGGGGGAATTTACATGGGAGGGGGGGGAACCCCCCCCTTCGCATGAGATAGAAAGAGGGGGAAAAACGAGGCATGGGCCGAAAAAAAAACTTTTATGAATTGTAATACTGAGGAAGCGAAGGGGTTGGTTGATAAACCCGGGTTCACTTCGCAAGTGGAAGCCGAAGTGCAGGGTGGGGGCCCTAGTGAGCGAGAAGAGGTAGAGGCAAAAGTGGGTTAGGTGGGGGGGTTTCAGAGGGAAAAAATCCCAAAAAATTAGAGACGGGGTGACCCGGGAAGACACCCGGGGGGCGGAAAAACAGGGGCCCCTTTAAGGTTAAGGTCTCCTGCTTCTCGTGAATAAAGGTTTTGAGGAAGATTCCCCTGAAGGCAGAGCAAGAGACAGCCATGTATAAGGCCCCACTCTCCCTAAGACAAAGGGTTTCTCGCCATTATGATAAACCGGCCCCGCGGAAAAAAGGATGAGGTTCATTGAAAAGAGAAGGGAAAGTGGAAGACTGAAATATGTATCAGTATGACTGCAGATGCAGACCAGGCGCTCCACAGCAGATTGCAGTAATTTGGGGATTTAAGCCCCCAAATGACACTGGGGGTGGCGATTATAATGGAGGCGGGAAAAAAGGGGGGATTCGTGGCGGCAGCAAAGAACATAAAAACAAAAAAAGAAGGAACACGGCAGCAGGCCTACGACCCATGTGACCGGGGTCCTGTCCCCCCCCCGGTTACCCCAATGAACCATCAAATCAGGACACTTCCACTTAAGGAAGGAGTCCGCATCGGGACCTAGTGCAAAAAATAGTCAGGTCAACTCACACCCACCCACACCCATATGTATTTATCTAACCTATTTTAAAACTACATAGCGTTTTCCCCTTTATAAACTTTACTGGGGAGTTTTTTCCCACTACCCACAACTCTATACCAAACCTGTGCTTTCCCTATTTTTTCCTAAATCAAAATTTTTCCAATTTGAACCCATTGTTCCCCTGTCTCGGGGGGAAAATTTTTCGCCGTTTTTTAAACCCCCTTTTTTTATTTGGTTTCAATTTATACACCTATCATTCCCCCCAATTCAAAACCCTTTTTCGAGAGATGCAGATTCGGGGCCCTCATCTTCTCATAGAAAAAGTTTTCTGATTAGGGGAAATCATCTTTGTCACCCTTCTCTCGTTTTCCAGAACTAGCAGCATAGTCTAAATGGGGCCCAAACCCAAAGGATATATAGGTTGAAGAAAACCTGAGACTTTATTATTTATACTTCTAGTATGAACCCAAAGGGATTCTTTTAGCTTTATTGCGAACATAAGCACTTTGTCTTGGTTTAGATTACTACAAAACCCAGAACTCCTAAACCTTCTCGCAATCAGTAGTTTTAAAGATCTACATTATTTAATTTTTTGTCAGGGTTATTTTCCTGTCCAAATTTAGAACTTTGCATTTGCTTATTAAACTGCATCTACCATTTCTCGACCATTGCATAGTCTTTTCAAATTCCTGAAGTGTTCAGGCCCTCATTAGAGCAATTTGAACGGCCATTTTGGTGTCATCAGCAAATTTGCTTATGTCGTATTTTTTTTCCCTCTCTATGTCTTTATGAAAAATGTGAACAAAAAAAGGGGCCCCAACACAAACCCCCGGGAACACCGTTGTTACGTCCCCCCCATTTGTTTTTTCCCCCATTAATGCAAACTCTCTGCGCCTTTTTGTCCCCATCCCTTCCCGGGAAAAAAAATTTCTCCTCCTTTTCCCTTGTCCCCTTAAGTTTCCTCAATCCTCTGATTGGAACCTATTGAAACCTTACTGAAGTCCATATACACCTCATTTTCATTACCATGATCTATCTCCAAAAACACCTTATGAAAAAATTTTGTAAAACCGTGTAGAGATTCAAAATCAATTTATGCCTATCAAGATTACGAAAGCTTCGGCAATTATTGATTCCTAAATTTTCCCACTATGGGGAAGACTTTAGGTCTTAGTTTGAAGTAAGGACATGTCACCTGCCTTGTAAATGGGAAATCATTTGCCTTTTTCCACTTATCAGGCACCATCCCAGTTTGTAGTGATATGTTGAAAAAATTACCCAAAGGGTTTGCAATTTTTCTTTACTTCCTTTTAACACCCTTCCCAAACAGTTAACAGGCCGGGGGATTTGTTGGTTTTTTTTCCCCATATTTGTTGGGGACATGTCATATTTATGGAATCACTCGTTGCCCCTACTACTCTCTTTGTTTGTTGATCAATTGATTTGCCTTTACTAGAAACTTTATTTTGTTTTGTCTTTAAAACATACCCCCGGGGTGTCGGGAAATATCTGCTGTTTCCAAAAATAATACTGCGCCGATTGTTTCCAAACGAACACCCATCCCTCCAAAAACTATTAGTTTAAAGTCCTGACAAGTCATAATTCCCCCCCTCAATCGAAGGGCAATGAAACCACCCGCCCCGGAGATGAACCCCATCCATCGCTTAAACATGTTGCCATAGAATTTTTTTACGGGGAAAGCCCCTCTCCCCACGAACGGGAAAGGTATATGTATCATTTTGAAAATGGGAAAATCTTGAAGGGAAATTGCTCCAAAATATCTCACCACAAGACGAAAACCCCTCTTTACAAGGGTAATGGTAAAACCACCGTTTTCCTTCAAGAGTTAAGAGTAGGTGCTTTTGACTGTGACTGGAATGTTTTATGGAAGAAATTTGGGAAAAATCATTACTTGTTCGCTTCTGAACCCGGACGGATATATTTTGGCCGTGTGTAAAAGACTTTCCCAGAAAGATAAATTGGAGATGCGGGGGGGAAAAAAAATTTAATTCACGATACTTTGTCACATGGTCTATTTGAGTAAATGAGTAGAATGAAAACTGTCAATAAAGGTTTGGAATTTTTGGTGTAGTATCGCGGGCATCCGAAAACTTACGGGAAGCCAGAGTATGTTAAAGGGCTGAAAGCAGTATAGACACTAACAGAAGCAGGCACTTGGGAACATTACGAATGTCACCAGTAGAAGGTCAGGGGTATGGGAAAACTCAAAAGAATGGTTTATAAGAAGCCGGTCAGAACGGATTGGGAAAAAGGGGGGACCCGCGAGGAGGGGGGTTTTCACGGAACGAGGGACTCCATGAGAGGGCTTATTATTTTTAAGGAAAAAAAAAAAAAATGGAAGGAAAGTATAAAAGGAAGAAAAAGAGGAATATTGGGGGGCGTACTAGAAAGGGATGAAAGGGCTATAATTCCCCCCTCATAAAAAGAGGACCTCGAACCACAAATATGCAGTTGCGATGAACCCATGCTGTACCCCACCCCCCCGCCCTTTCCCGCCCTCCAAAAGCAAACCCCAATCACTACCCCCGGCCAAACGGGGAAACCCCCACAAAGCATTAACCTCTTTGGCTCCCCCTCCCCGAAAAAATAGACACCTCGGAGATGCACCCGTCACCTGAAAACCCCCCCCCAATTTTTCCAAAGGGAAGGGAAGGGCATTTCCCGAAAAATTCCCCCCGGAAACTTTACACTCCCCCAGGGAAAATCCCCACTGGAAAGAAAACCCGGACCCCCCAAAATAAAACCCAAAAAGGGGGGGAAAAGGTAAAAGGGAGGGGAAAAAGGGAGGGGGGAGGGGGAGGGGGGGAAAAAAAAAAGGGGGGGGGAATGGTTGGGGGGGGGGGGAAAGGGTTTTCCAGGAAAAAACCCCCAAAAAAACCCCAAAAAAGAGAAAGGCCTTTTTAACAACCCCTTTTAAAAGGAAAAGGCCAATATATAAAAAAAATTTTTCCCCGTGTTCATTTTTTGTATCCAAAAATTTAATTTCATTAATATTTTAATTATTTATTCCTAAAAATTGGGCTAAAAAAAATTTTTACTTGGAAAATCTTAAGGGTTTAAAATTGGTACTTAAATCATAAGAAATTTAAGATTTTTAAAGTTAAACAGATTTTCCCAGGATTTTTTTTGGGGATTTCTAAAAAAAGGGTTTTTTTTCAGGGAAACCAGGAAAACTTTTTAAAAAAAATATAGGTTTTCCCAAGTGGAATTTTCCCGAGTTTATAAAAACCATTAAATTTATTAAAAAGTAATGAACAAATTTTAAGAAAACCCAACCAAGGGTAGTTTTTAAATCCCATTTCACAATAATTTTTTTAGGACGCAAGAAAGAAAATGTAGAAAGCTTTATTTCTGTTTGCTGAAAGGAAAAGAAAAAAAAATGTGTTATAGATATTAATTTTTCAATAAGGATGGTAAAAATTTTTGTTATTGAAAAACATAATTAAATCCCCCTTTTCATCAACATAAGAAGCTTTAAAATTCTTTGCATAAAGGGGTATTTACTTGATCAAATTCACATTTAAGCAAGGTTTTCAAAAAATTTCCCCCCCCTTTCATTTTGTAATCTTTTACTTTAAAAGATACTTTTTTCATTCCGATTTCCCCGGGGGAAACCCTGTTGGGGCCGTACTTGGTTAAATACATACGATTACTGGGGGGTTTAAACCTAGGTGGGGGCAGGGGAATATGCCCTGTTTAAACCCAGATTGGTTTTGTGTATAATCGTAAAAATTTCCCTTTCCCCCTTGGTATGAAGTTTTCTTTTTGAGTCACCCCAAATTTTTAAAAAAAAAAGAAAAAAAGCCCATTTTTTAAAACTGCCGGAAAAAAAACGGACCCTTTTTAAACCGGGACGGCCAGGGGGAAAAAAAAAAAATGTGGGGGGGCATGTGGGGAAAATGGTAAGGGGTTAAAATGGGGTGGTTTTTTTTTGGGGAATATAAATATTTTTCCTGCAGGTAAGAGGCCGGCAGAGGGGGGAAGGTCATGGGGGGGCCCCCCGTTTTATATATGGTAAACTAAAACAACTAGAACATGAATAAGGGTTTTTGTAATTTTTTAATGGATTGTGGTTGTAAACGTGTAAATATATATTTTTGTAAGTTTGTTAAAAATGCCCCCTTTTTGAAATAAAAAAGGGGAATTTTTCTGTTCCCCATCTGACCACTAGTAAGTTTTGTTTGGTGAGAAAAAAAGCGGCCCCAGGCTAGTGCATTTTAATATTCTGAATGCCCCCGAAAGGATTTTAGCCTTAGGCACCCTTTACTTAAATAACACATTTACCTTTTTACAAAGGGGAAATTTATAATAACAAAGTTTCTTTGGCCCCGCATTCAAGTATATTTACAAAAGTTTATGTGACTACAAATTAGACAAATATGTGAGTTTTTAGGAAAGCCAAGGTAAGTCGAGTTTAGTGACTTGTCGCCACTGTGGTCCTGGGGTTAAAAACAGTGCAACTGTCGTAGATAGGATAAAGGGGAATTAAATGGAAATTAAAATTGGAGGTTCTTGGGGTCCCTTTTTCCGACCTTGTTTTTTTGCATATGATTTAAAAATTTTCAATTTGAATTGTAAATTAAGTTTTATGTTTTCCATAAGAAAATATTTATTGAACATTCATTTTGGGATTTCTGACTTCCCAATATGTTTTTTAAATTTAGCCCTTCTTTTGGAAAAAATTTGAGGGCCCATTTTTTTTCGGGGAGGGAAATGGGGTTTGGGGCATACGGCCCATTTCCCAATTCATCTGATTTCCCTAACCTTTATTTGTCACCCGACTTAACTACCTTTTTGAAACTTGTTTTTTCAATTTGCGCTTTTCAGTTGGGTTTAAACGGTGCATTCCGAAGGGTCCTTTTAAGGGGAAGTTTGAACGTTTCCCTTTTAGGGGTTGTTCTAGTTTCCCCGGGCCCCCAAAAAACGATTTGGATCCCCCCAAAAATGGGAAAGGGGTTACCAATTTTGTTTAAAGGCATGAACATAATTTTAAGAAATTTCATCGTTACCCAAGTATAAAATTAAAACGAGGGGAGGGAAATTACCAAAAAAAAAAACAAGTAAAGGAAAAAATTCCCCTTCTGGAAAACCCCCAAATTTCCCCCTCAACATTTCCTTTTTAAAAAAACCCACGATTTTTAACCCCAAAACCAAAACCCCAACCGGCCGGGGTTGAAACCGCGGCAAATTAAAAAACTCCGCCGCGGTTCATCCCGCCTAAAATTTTTTGAGGGGTTCAAACCCCGGGGGTTGGGTTTGTTTTAATGTTCATTACGATTTTTTATCAATTTTTAACATCCCATTTTTGGGGGTTTTTGATCATCTCTTTTTAATCAAGATTTTTTGTTTAAAAATTTATTTTTATTAGAAATTTTTGTAAAAGTTTTTTTTTTAGTTTTTATTAAAATTTTTAAAAAGGAATTTTTTAATAAGGTTTTTAAATTTTTTTTGAAAAAAGAATGTTTAAAAAAAGTAGGAAAAAATTTAAAGAGAATTTTTAGAAAAAAAAAATTTTTGTAAAAGGGTGTTTTGTTTAAAAAAAAAAATTTAAAAAAGGTGTTTTTTTAAAAATTTTTTATAATAAGTAAGTTTTTAAATTTTTTTTTAAAAGTAAATTTTTTAAAAAAGTTTTTAAAAGGAATTTTTTTAAAAAAAAAAGTTTTTTTATAAAAGGGGTATTTTTTAATTTTTTTATACAATCTGTTTATTATTTACCCCGGTTTTCTCCCTCTACGTTTTTAAGATTAAAAATAATTCCCCACCTTCCTGATACGTTCCCCCAAAACTCTCACCCGGGGTTTTGGTACCCGGCCCGAACCCTTAAATGTTTTTTTGCTAACCTCAAAACATTTTTAAAAACCCCTTTTTTACTTTGTTTTTTTCCTACACTTAAAAATTTTTTAAACAAAAAAATTTTATTCTTTAATTTTCCCTTTTCCTAAATTTTTTTCCTAACTCCCCTTTTTTTTCCCCCCCCTCACCTTCCTTGTAATTTTCCCCCTTTTTTCCCCCCACCCTTTACCCTTTCCCTTTAATTTTCCACTTTTCCCCCCCTCATCCTTCACCTCCTTGTAATTCTTCCACTTTTCCCCCCTCACTCCGTCACCTTCCTTTAATTCTTTCCCCTTTTCCTCACTCCTTCACCTTTCCCTTTTAATTCTTCCAATTTTTCCTCCTTTTCCCAAACCCCCCCTCCCCCTTCTTTTTAATTCTTCCACTTTTCCCCCCCTCATCCTCACCTTCCTTGTAATTCTTCCCCTTTTCCTCCCCCATCCTTACCTTCCTTTAATTCTTCCACTTTTCCCCCCCTTTACTCCCCACCCTTTCCCGAATTTTCCCCCTTTTCCTCCCCCCTCCCACCTTTTTTGAAATTTTCCCTTTTCCCCCCTTTTCCTCCCCTCCAATTTTTTTTTTTCCCCCCCTTATCCCCACTTCCCCAAAAATTTCCCCTTTCCCTTCATCCCCAACCCCCCAAAAAATTTTTTTAATTAACCCACAGTTCTTCAAAACTCCCTATTTTTAAAGCATAAAATTTTTTCATCTCAAATTCCCGGGGGAAAAATTTTTTTTTTCCTTTTTAAAAAAGGGTTTTCTCCAAACATTTTTCTTTCATTTTTATTTTATCCCAAAAAGGCATCCACGACTGATAAAAAACCTTTTTGAATAATTTTTTTTTTGGGGGTAAAAAGGATTTTTTTTAAAAAACCAAAAAAACAATTTTAAAAAAAATTAAATTTAAAGCCGGGGAAAAAAACCTTTAAAAAAAATTTTTTTTTAAGGGGAAAAGTGAGAAAAGTTTGCCTTTTAAAAAAAAACAAAGGGAAAAAAATTTTTTGGGGTTTATTTAAAAAAAAACCGCGAAAAAAGTTTCCTTTTAAAAAAGAAAAAAAACCCCGGGGCTTTTTCCCCATAAATCGGGGCGGGAAAAAAAGAATTTTTTTCAAAAAGTTTATAAAAAAAAAAATGGGGGCCCCTCAGTTATTCCCCCGAAATAAATTCCCTTTTTATGAAAAGGGGAAAAAAATTTGCAATTTTTATCAAAAGAAAAAAGGTTTAAACAGAAGTTGTTGTTTTCAAACCGGTGATAAAAGTTTTTGGAACCCCAACCTTAAAACAAATTTCCCCATGCCGAACAAAACTTTTTAAAAAAAAAATTTAATTTTTAACGGGGAAAAAAGCGGGGAAAAAATCAAAAATACCTATTTTCCAAGAAAAACTTTTAAGGGCCCAATTTTTAAAAAATAAATTTTGAAATGTCGGAAAAGGCCCCCCCAACCCCCCCAAAAGGGGGGTGGGACAAGACGGGGTTTAAACCCCCCGGAAAACCTTTTAAAATTACCGTCTCATCCTGGGGAATTTGGGCCCAATTTGGGCGGGAAAAAAAAAAATTTCCAAAATTTCAAAAACCCGAAGAACGGGAAAGGGGGTTTTTAACGGTTCCCCAAAGCATTTTCCCGTCTTAAAAGGCCCCCCCTTTTACTCTGGGGGAAAAAAATTTTTTTTTTTGAGCAAAACGAAAAACCGGGGAAGTAAAAAGCTGGGTCGGGGGCCCGGGGGAAATTTAAAAAAACCCCCCCTCCCCAAAACCCTTACCCCAGAATTTTTTTTTTAGACCGCACCTTGAAAGCACAAATATGCCAGTTCTCACGGGACCTTGTTTGAAAAAATAAAAATTGCGCAACACAATTAGAAGCGTAGTTCGAAAACGCATTATGTATGCTTTTTAACAAGGACACGCAACGGGAATCGAAGAATTTGGTTTAAATTATGTCGGGTTCCCTGGGACGGGGGGGGTGGGGGGCCAATGGCAACATCAAAGGGTAATTTTCCCCCATCATTGGAAATAGCAGAAAACGGCCGTTTGAATGGCACACTAAATATCCCCCCTTCTTTAAACATATTTAAAGGGACATTTTACTGAAAGGGGAAAATTCAGACATGTTTGCTCGTACCTTCAGTGACCCCCTACGGGCCAGTACCTAAAATCACCCCTGGGTGAGGTGGGGAAAAATTAACGCGGGGGGCCCTCCCCCGAACCCTCTAAAAATGGGAAATCTACAGCTTCGGGGGAAAAGGGAAAGGGGGCACGGGCAGCACCCAAAGCGGTGGCCCCAAAGTCCCGGGGCGGCAGCGGCAACAGCAAAAGCAGCGGCAGCGGGGGGTGCCAAAGGTGCTGACGTCGGGCCACCGGGCGGGTTTGGGAAACTAAACAAAGACAGGGGCCCTTGCGTGAAATGAACATCCTGATGGAGTCGAGGTATTTTCACCGGGGAAAAAAGCAAACGACAGCAAGATAAAGTGGAAAATTTTATTCCAAAAAGCTGTAAGTAATAAAAAAATAAAAATGTAAAGTTTTCAAACTAAAGTTTTTTTAACCCTTTAAAAAATATAAAAAATGGTCAAAATTTTTTTGAAATTTGCCTCATACTGTCTCTGTCCCCAACAGGGACAGGGGGGGGCCCCGGGGGGGAAAAAATTAATCTATTTGAGCAGTTTTGAAAATATTGACATTTTCGACAATACGTTTGGGCCCTTTCAAAATAAAATTACTGCCAACCCCTTTAAAAAATCCATCCTTGAACTACAAAAATACCCTTTGTTTAATGTTTTGTACCCCAAAAAATTAAAATTTTCTCCCCAAGAGACGATGCCGAATGCGGTATTGACATTATACAAAACCCCATTATGAAACGGGAAAAAAGTACGGGAACAATAGCCCCCACTTTCTCCCAAAAAATGATGTTTTAAACGACAGATCCCACCCCATATTATTGAAAAAATTTAAATCACAGCTAACAGAAATTTTTAAAAAAAACCCCCTTTAAAGAGTTTAATTATTCGGCACTTTTCCCCCGAAAGGAAAAAAACTCAATTATGATGTCGGAATTGGGGGTTTTTAAATTTTTCGACGAAAACGCGAATTTTAAAACGGAAAAAACAATGCTGCCACTTTTTTTTTAAAGTAAATTTAAACCGAGAATACCCGGGGTGCTTGGGCTTAGCAGCGCGGGAAAAATTTTTATTTATTTCGTATTGACGTCCCCGAGGGGACCTCCCCCCCAAAGCAGTTTGGGCCCCTTTCAAACCTAAATCCATGCCGGAGTTGATTATGTTTTTTTATAAAGTGATATTGTGGAACCGCAAAAAAAAACGGCATCAGTTATTCAAAATTCTGGATGCTTTCCCCTTTCAGGAGAGTTATTCAAAAGGTGCTCATCCTATGATGTACAAACCTCTATGCGAAACTAAATTAGATAAAATGGGCAATCAAAAGGGAACAGATCATTTTTGGGGTCGTAACTGTTTTTTTGAAAGGGGTTCATTCCACTACCGTATGTTAATGTAAAAACCGATAAATAAAAAAAACCCAACCCCTTGCAAAAAAAAGGGTTTTATTTTTTTTTTAACCCGCCAAACATTTTTTTAACCCTTTCAAGTGCCCTCTGAGCAAAATTTTCCCGGAAATTTTTATTCCCCCTTTAAAAAACCCCTTTAAAAGGGGAGCGGTCGGGGGGATATAAAAACCCTTTTTTAAAGGCGCCAAACAGAGTCCGAGGTGGGGGTTTTTTTTGGGTTTTAAGGGGGGAGTTTAAAAAGCTTTCCCCTTTTTTTTTTCGAGTGGCTGCGCCAAGTGCAGTAGAAATTTGGAACTAAAATGCTCGTGATTACCCACCCGGGGAAAAACGGGACATAAAAGGGGCCTCGAAAATTTCTCACGGGTTAGATGTTTTAAAAAGGGGTTTTGCAAAGAAAGTTATTACAGGGGGCAAAAGTAAAGGGGGTTTGCTAACCGAGGGGGTAAATAATAATAAATGCAGGTTAAAAAACCCCCGGCAAAACCCCCGAGTTGCTTAAAAAAGGGAAAGTATTCTCTCTCTTTATAAACATTTGCTTATACCATGGCGGGTGGGGGGGAAAAAACAGTGGACCCCAAAGTCCCTTTAAAATTAAATTTATTCTTCAAGCGCATTAATTTTTTCCCCGCGCCCAAATTAGACTGAGACAAGTTGAAGTTCCATACTCGCCCCGGGTTTTTGATACTCACCAGTAAACCCCTTCCTCTTTTCTAAAAAAACTAAAAGAAAAATTTTCTAGAATTTAAAATTTTCCTGGAGTTCCCGGAGAAATTTTAGTTTAAAGGCAAAAAAAGTTATAGAATTTAGAGGGGCCCAAACAGGGCGATGGGAAAAGGGCCCACTAGGGAAAAAAACAACATCGCTTTTGGTAAAAGGGTTTTTTCCAACACGTTTTTTAAAATTTTGTCAGTTTTTCCCCTTGGGGAGCAAATAACGGAAACAAATTCTATTTTTAAATTTAACGGTCATTCATTAAATCTGCAGCTAAAGAAAATCGAAGCCAGTTGTCGAAAACCCCCCCGACGGGGGGTATCTCTTGCCCGTTTTAAAGGGGAAAAAGGTAAATTTTAAAATTGTTCTTTTAAAAGCCTATTTCCCCGCACATCGGCAAAAAGAACCCCAATTTGCCCAAAGGGGAATGATAAAAAAAACAGGGCATAACTCTGTTTTTTCCCCCTTTGGTTTCTGGAAAAATCCCCCTCTGGGGGGCAATATCTCCCTTGCAATATCGTTTTAAAAAAATTAGGCGGGAAATTTTAACCCCCTCAAGCGTGGACTCTGGGAAAAAAGACGAGATGCCAGCACATACCAGCTCCATATTTTAAATTTTTTAAGCATGGGTTTAAAAGGGGATACCCCTATACATCACTTATATGGCCTTGAACAAGTCCTACCTTAGACGCAAAAACCCATAATATATACTTTTTTTCGCACTCTAAGGAAAAATTAAGTGCCCAGGGCACAATAAAAAGAGCCTCCTAATAGATCAGCCCCTGGGGTCCCTGTTTTCCCCCCAAAATTTTCATGGTTTAAATTTTGGGCCCCGACACCTATGCAGGGAAAAAATAAGGAAATTGGGCTATAATTTGGCATGGGGATCCCAGGGCCGTTTTTTCTGTATTATAAAATAAATTTCAGTTATCCCCATAAGCAGTGATTTCCCCCTCATTATAGTAAATTAAATTATGAAGCAATTAAATTCTGGGCATTGAGGAAGAAAATTTAAATTTTCCTTTTGAATCTTCGCCCCCCGGGGGAACCTTTAATATTTTCAATTTAAAAGGGCAGCCCAAATGGGGAAAACGCTCTTTCCCGGGTTGAAAAATTGGTAACTTGAGAAATTTAATTACGTTCTCTAAGCCCGGGCCCCTTTAAAAAGGGAGTTTTTTTTTTATTTGCTCAACCACGGTGTTTTTATCCAAACCCACCAGAATTTGATCGGTTTTATTGTGTGTGGCGGCATAAATAAAAAAATTTAATTGCGCAGAAATAAAAAATAGTTTAAAATTCCCCCCACTAGGAAAAAAAAGTCCCCCATATATTGGATGTTTCACATGACCTCTACAGGCCCAAAAAAGATTTGATGGGCTATTCCCCCAGACAGCCCCTAGTTTCTTGTAAGTAATATTTCTTTTGTTTCAGTTTAAAAGTAAGGGGGCAATTTTTTTTTTTTCCCTTTTCTTGGACAAGAAAAAAAGTCTATCCATCTTTTTTGACAGTTACGGGAAAAAAACCAAGGGAAATTTTGGGGATAAAAATTTTTAAAAATTTTTTTTTTAAATAAAAAAAATTAAAAATTTTTTTATCGGTTTTATCCCCGGGAGAACCAAAGTGATTTTTCACTCACTTGCGGGTTTTATATGTTATATGTTATTCATAAGCAAGCCCCTTTTGGGGAAAAAAAGAGCTTTATATTTTTTTTAAAAAAAAAATTTTTCGGAAAAAAACGCTTTTATCAATGAAGATTTATGATAGCATATGCTAGAGAGAATTTTAAAAAGTTACCCCCCCTTGTGAAAATACATTTTGTAATAGTCAAGGTTTTTTTTTGTGCTTCCCTCTGGGGAGGAAAAGGGCACCTCTGACGAATTATCCCCCAAATACCCCTCCTTTTTTGGTAAAGGGCCCCCCGAGCTGAAAATAAAGGCCCCCTGAAGCTGCTTCCCCCCCAAAAAAATTTGAGGCTGACCCTCTCCCCTAAACCTTTTTCTCTCCCTCTGGGAAGGAAGCAGACATTCTCGATTTGGTAAGCGGACATTTTTTTGCTAAAAAAAACTCTTTTAATATTAACGAAAAAAAAAGAGCGCAAGAGACTTTTAATTTTTAAAGTTGAGTCTCTTTTTTCAAAAAGTTTTCATGGAAACCCGTTTAAATTTTTAAAGTTTTTGATTTTATTTGGCTGGTAGATTGGATATTCTCTTTTTAATATTAAAGAAAAAAAACGAGCGCAAGAGACTTATAATAATTTTAAATTGGTTTTCCTTTTTTCTTCAACAGTTTCCCCTGGGCCAGTCAGAATTTGTTTTTGTTTTGATTTTATCGGGTGGGAATTTTGGGAAAGGGGAAAGGGAAAAACGCCGGCATCAAACTCCTAAAGCGGTGTCATTTTGGGTGATAGCAGGAAACGCAAACCTAGAATTCCTCAGGAAAGGGTATGTTTTTTCCCATGTTTCCCTTTTTTGGAAAATTTTGAGACGAGTCCCACTTTCCTTTTTTTTGGGAAAATGATAAATATGTTCTTTTTTATAACCCTTTCAGCCTGGGAAAATGGAACAGTTCATCTGATATAAGGGGCCTAGAAAAAAGAAACCCGATCTCGAAAAAACGAAAAATGCAAAAGCCTTCCCCCAGCAGTCTGATGAACCCCGTTGTGGACCCCCATCTACCCGCTACTCTCAATCTATGACTCTGTTTTAGGTTTACGGGCCCCAGGGAGGTGCTGAACAAAAAGGCGACCTTGAAGCGCACCCGACAGCCGTCGGAGAAGGAAGGGAAAACCCCCCACGTGAGAGTTTAAAAGCTGGAGTGGAGGTTTAAACCCCAGATGGGTAAAAACGCAGATGGGGTAAAAAACAGCAGAGGAGTAAAGGGAGATGATGTTTTACCTGAAAAAGGGAAAAAAAATTTTTGAGCGGGGGGTTAAACAATCTTTTCAGAAAGTGAACAGGGGGAGCGCAGTCCTTTTAGGGCCCAAAACCAATTTAAAATCGCACAGTTTCGCCCCCTTTTCTCGCGCTAAAAAAACTTTGACACTTTTGCCCTTTTTTTTAAGTGAATTAATATAAAAATTGTCAAACTTGAATTTTTTTTTTACATATAACTATATATTACTATTTCCTAGTCAAACATAATTTTATATATAAAATTTTATAAATTTTTATTAAAAAATAAAATATAAAATTTTTTATATATATAAATATATATATAATAAATATAAACAAATCGCACCACTTAAAACCTCTCCCCATCTGAGAGGGGTTTAAAGGAAAATTTTATTGCAAAAATTCCTATAAGGCTCTATCAGCAAAAAAGGGCTTCCCTTGATGACCTTTTTCACTGTTTAAAAAAACCTCCCCCACCTGGAAAGAAACTAGCAGCTTCAAAATAAAACCCGTACCCCTATAACCCCCAAAGAACCTTTTTTTGGGTGAGGTAAAAGGGCGGGGGGCAAATTTCCCCCGGGGACCAGCTACCCAACCATTACCGCTTCTTTAAAAAAACCCCGCAGTGTTTTGAAGTTTGAAAAAGTCGCGTCAGGAGTTGCAGGCCCGGAAGGGGGGGGGGGGCTCCCCCCGGAGATGGCAAGCTTGTACCCTTAAACCCGAATCCTTTGTAAAATGCCTCTCCCCTCTAACAGAGTTTTAGAGTTTGGGGGGCCGAAAATGATCATTTCCTACCTTCTTAAAACTTGTAATACACAGAAATAAGGCCTCAAAAACCCTTTGGGGGGTGATTAAAAAAATTTTTAAACTTTTTACCCCTGAAACCCCTGAGGTTTTGCAGACCCCCCCCTTATCCCCTTTTTTTCCCCACTCATTATCCGGAATCTGCCCCCCCCGGGCCCCCCTGAATCCTTTGTTCTTTCTTCTGTACCTACTTTTAATTTTCATAGGAAAAAAGACTCTCTATCCCCCTTTGGGGGAAAGATTAAACCTAATTTAAAATATACCCCGTCAGCCCAAGGTCATGCCCGACCCCCCAATTTTCCATTTTTCCCTGGTCCCTTATCCGGGCAGTGTTTCTAGATTTGACCAACTTAAACTACTCCCCCCGGGATTATGAGTCTCAGTATTTTGGGAAAAATCGGTATTTTTGAACCTTCGGTATCATGTCTCTCACTATATGAACCTTTCCCGGGATTATGAACCCCCTTGGGATTTTTTACCCCTTTGGGATTATGACCCTTGGGGGTTTTTACCCCCTTTGGGATTATGACCCCCTTTGGGATTAAGAACCCAAAAGGGATTATGAACCCTAGGTTTGTAACCCTAGGGATTTTGATCTTCACTATTATAACCTGCCGGGATTTTTGAAAATTCATGTTAAAAACTCTCGGAAATTTTGAACCCTCATCTAATGAAAATCTGTTTTTAGAACCCGGGATTAAAGGGGGCACACTGCATTATTAACCCTCCCCTATTATGAAGCCTCGGTATTATGGAAAAAACCTGGGATTATGAAGCCCCCCGGTATTAAAGAATCTTCGTGTTATGAATGCATATTATTGTGAACCGTGAATCTCGGCCCACCCAAAAAACAAAAACAATTTAAAGAACCCAACCCAAAAACTTCAAGAATCAAAACAACAGCAACTACAACCACATCACCACCTTAGCACAAGACAACTAAAACAAAACAAAAAAATCCCCCATCCATTACCCAACACCACCATCACCTGTACTACCACCATCACCTCACCACCACCATCACTACCCACCGACCATCACCTGCACCACCAACATCACTACCACCACCAGAACCACCACCAACTACTACCAACACCACGTTACCAAATGCGACATCTAGAAGTGTAGAATCTGCAGAGAAAACTAGATAATCTTATTGATCCCCCTCTAGGCAATCTATCATGTTTCTCTGGTTTTGTAACAGATTGATGCCGAGTTCTAGTTATCCCGCCCCGAGTTCCAAAGGTACAATATGTAATGGTACCCGGCTCACCCGCCTAGCAAACTCTACCCCAAAAAAAAGAGTCTAAGTTAGCCTGAACCGAAGTAGAACAGAGTTCTTCTTGACAAAACAGAGATGGAGGTGTGTCCTCCACGAGAGAGAGTGAGAGTGAGAGTGAGAGTGTGAGTGTGAGTGTGAATGTCAGTGTGAGTGTGAGTGGATGAGTGTGTGTGTTATCGGGAAGAGGGGGAGGACGGTGTAGTTTCACAACGCTATGACTCGTTTACAAGCTTGATCTTGTCAACAACTGCGGACAAGCAGTAGGTAGTGTGCAACGTGCTGGCAGCCAGTCATAACTCTCCAGCAACGAGCACAATGAGAGACGTGGTTATTACATCCTACTTATACGTACAAAAGCTAATAATGTGGAGATAATCAAGATGAACCGAGGATCCTCATTTTAAACCCATTAACGAACAGCCACACCATATAATAACTAGATCAAAACGGAATGTTTACAATAAATATAATGGGGGCCTTTTTACACGAGTTCGTCTACAATCACCACCACTAACCTAACACCACAGCACCACAACGCCAACCACCACCACAATACCACAGCAACAACCCACCAACCACGCTACAAACTATCAACACCACCAACACTACTACCACCACCTAAACAAGCCACCCACCTCGCCATCGATAATGCATCACAGTGAATATACACAATATTTTCACCTTTAACTTCAAGTTCAATGGAGAGGAAGAGATCACAAAACAGTCAGTTTTCTACCAAACGCTTCCGCCACAGTGTCTGGGAAGTGGTGTGTGGGGATGTGTCCCCTAAGACTTATCGAAAGGGCGGCGTCTGGGGAGAAGTGTCTGACAAGGGCGAGATGTTTGGAGAGGTCTTGGAGTAGGAGTCATGGAAGGGAAGGTGTCTGGTGAGAAGTGTTCCTGGAGGGAAGGTGGTCTGGCGAGAAGTGTCTGGGAGGGAAAGGTTCTGCGAGAAGTGTCCCCCTGGGAGGGAAAGGTGTCTTGGCGAAAGGTCTGGAGGGAAAGGTGTCTGGCGAGAAGTGTCTGGGAGGGAAAGGTGTCGGCGAGAAGTTTCTGGGGAGGTGAAAGGTGTCTGGCGAGAAGTGTCTGGAGGGAAAGGTGTCTGGCAGAAGTGTCTGGGATGGAAGTGGCTGCTAAGAGGAGTGTCTGAATTGTGAAGGAGTCTGGTGAAGGGTGTCTGGGAGGGAAAGGTGGTCTGTGAGATGTATCACCCGGAAAAGGGTAGTGTCTGTGAGAGATGCCTGGGAGGAAAGGTGCATAGGGAGAAAAGTGTCAAGGAGGAAGGTGTCCAGGATAGGGAGAAGGTTCTCGTGGCATAGGGAAGATAGGCAACAGGCGGCCTCACATAACCTCACTACGACTAGATGACAATGTGACAATGTGTCAGAGACAGACCTGTCCATGTAAAATTTGAAAGACTTAATGCTGTATAATTTCTGCGAATGTCAGGCAATCACATCTTCTAAAAATTAAAACGATTTTTTTAAGTTAGAACCATTAGACAAAGTCTGACATTGACATATAGAAGCAATCTGATTTAACTTGGTTATGAGAGAAATAGTTTCAGTTTTACCAACTCTTTTCCTGAAACAATTTATGGATTTTTTTAAAAAGTATCATGAAATTAAAGGTCTATTCGATGAATATAATTTTTTTATAATGAAGGTCATTTCTCCGAGTTCTTTTTTTTATAATTTAAGACAATGTATAGCCACATGGTTAGATACATTGGTATAGCCCAGATGGTATACCACACACATTTTGACACTCACAATACATGCTTAAAAATAACATTCCGAAAATATTTGAAGCATAATTTACAACAAATAAAGCAATAACAGGTAATTAGAGCAAACTCATAAATTTTTTTCTTGCAATAGGACCACTGACATGATTTTATCAATATAACAAATTTCTACGACGTAATAATACGAACACGTTAATTCACTTGACCGAACATTACGTCATAGGATAATATCCCTGTATTGCATAACGCCGTCCGCTGGTGTTCTTCATGCCGAGATAAGAATAGTCTGAGTGCGGCAAACTTTTGTTATGTATTAAAAGAGAAGGACCATTTAGGCTGTCCTTCCTCTTTTAAGGATCAAAACTCTCGTTGCCAAGAGATGACTCCCCCCCAAACAAAATTAAGGTAATAGACCCCTAAATGATGTCGAACTAAAGGATTTAGCGCTTTGGCCTGAATATCAGAGAAAAAAATGAAGGGTTTGATGGCAAATTAGGAGAGCAATTCATAGGTCATGAAATGGAAAGTAACCCAAATTCGTTCACGAATAACGGTAAATTAGACACAAAAGCCCATTATCTAATTCCGACCTTCCATGGACTTGGCTTCAATCAAGAGACATAGATTTCTAAAATAATACAACATATTTAGCTTTGAAGCTGCTCAGAAGTTGGCAATAGTAAGTCATTAGTGTTGCTGGATTGTAATGTAACAAGGATGAAACTCTCAGAAATTATCTCCTTGAAAACATATGGGACCTACACAAGTCAAAATCAACAGACACTTTCCTCAAGTTACCAGTATATTACATAATTAATTCGGTAAGTAATAGTAAAGAATAAAAAAGAAGCATGTAAAAAAATCAGAAATTTTTATTTAGGCTTTGGGTACATACAACTTATTTTTACAATGGTCTACTAAAAGAGAGACTGTAATGACCATAAATAAATAACCTTAACATTAAACCTAATAAGTCAACACTGGATTTATTTCTCATCACAAATATACAGTCGTCAATTATTACATCGAAATCACTTTAAATAATGAAGATGGGACGCCTAACGGACAAAATTTCCCATATGAAAACAGCATCAGCACTAAAAGTTTAAGAAAGCTCACCAAAAAAGGCATTTTTCCGGTTGTTGAATTCCAGCAAAATTAGCGCCTACCAGCCTACTCAGCGACGCCACTCAAAAATAAGTTTCATCTATTTTAATATGTAGGCCATTTAAAGTTATTCACAATTAAATTAAAAAAGGGAAAGAGGTAAAGTTGCAGTTCATATAAGCGGCATTCAGAATGGATCAAACAAGGAGGTTTTAGTCCAGTTTTCCTTGATCGAGAACCCCTATATAAGCATCAAAGCAACTCCTCCCTTCATGCAAGGCACAATACAGGCATACAAATGCTGTGAAAAAGTCGCATACATACTTCATGAACAATACAACATCCACCTTTCTATGTGATGACACCCCTGTGCTATAATTGTTGATTCGATCAAGTTGAGACTCCTTAAGCTGGAAAGAAAAAAGGCTTTCAGTCTGACTTCAGTAAAGAGATTAGGAGTATAGCTCAACACTCAAAATGGTGGGCAGCGCACAAACTGCGTGATAAAGGAATAACAGGAAAAGTTGGTAGGTGGATCTATAATTTCCTAATAAAGAGAGATACAAAGATAATATTAAACAGAGTGGAGTCTGAGGCAGCTGCGGTGTAAATCTCTATTCCACAAGTGCAAAGTACTCGCTCACCGTCATGTCAAACTATATCGGAGTATAAACAAATCCCAACCGACACTATTAAGCGAAAAACTAATGTAAAAGTCCTGGGAGTGATCATGTCACAGGATCTTACCTTCAAAGACCATATCCTATCAATCGCATATGCTAGGGATGCCAAGCCCATGAGACACTCTTCAGGTCGCTTGTTCTATCTAGGATGGAATCTTGCTGCCACTAAAAGTACCTTTCAAGGACATAAGGGCATATACAAAAATGCCGAGATAGAAAATGTAGAGAACCCTCAGCGACAGCCCACAACTGCGATAAAACGCCTCAATTACTGGAACGCTTGAAGTTCCCCGACCTGATATCCCTAGCACGCAGCGAGATATACATTCTTTATATTACACTAGTAAAATCCTAGAGGATTAGTAACCAAACTTGCACACGAAAATCAACTCCCTAAGAAAGCAAGAGACTCCGCAACGATGCAACATCCCCCAAATGAAAAGCAAGGGTGCCACTAGCACGATGAGAGAGAACAAAATAAGTGTCAGGGGCCCAAGGCTGCTCAACTGCCTCTCAGCATACATAAGGGATTTTTTTTAAACCAATATACCCCTTGGCTGTATTCAAGAAGGCAATTGGTCCAGGCACCTCAGGATCAGTACCTGAACCAGCCCTGGCTGTGGTTTCCGATGTTCGGGTGCGTGCCGCCAACAGTAACACATCCCTGGTTGATCAGAACCTGATCCACCATGAGGCCTGGCCACAGATAGGGCCACAGAGGCATTGTTCCCCGAAACCCTCTCCAGGTATACTCCAGGTATACACTCCAAAGAAGTGCAGGTGCTGGAGATTAACACCTTGAAACGGTGCGAAAGTTTTCGTTCTTCAACTCTAGAATTTTGGGAACCTCTAACTAACACCCTCAAAACACCTCGCAGTTATAAATTAATTAACCTTGCAAGAGGGCCAAGAACTGTAACCCACCGCCCGAGCCTTGTTCTTAATAATATACATCAGCGTCGATGGTTTGAACCCAATCAGTGAAGACATTCAAAAACTTTCTAACGAAAACCAGCATTACATTTTCTTCAATACAATTAGCGAGTTGAAATTTTGAAATCGATCGGAGGAACCGACAGTCCAGTTATCGTACAAATCAACTCAGAATAAAATTTTCAAATCAGTTTTACAGGAAAATAAACTCACTATCAAACAGAGAATATAATGATTTTTTTATTAGTGCAAAATGGCAAACTGGCCTCTATGCACATAAGTGACACTTGAAACTTCGCTTTAAAAGTAAGAAACACTTAAATTGAAAGATTGAAGTCCATCGCAAGAAGGCATTATTTAACGAGACTCACCAAATCGTAATGGTTCCAGTGCTAACACGTCGGTCTAGAGTTTTTGTGACTCTCTGATAGCGGGTTCTAACCCTCCACCCGTGGTATGGGTTTGTGTTATTATTAAGATTTATCACATTTAAAGTCAACTGCGTTCTTTACATGTATGATATTGTGCATATTTGCGCCTACCTCCCCAATAACAATACCAAATCTCCGTAATTCCTGCATCCGAGCCACACACGATCCCCAACCCAATTCCAGTCCAATCCTCCGATTTGCTTTTCAAGGTAATTCGACTCTGGATAATAATTGACCCCCACTAACGCCCCAGTCCAAATTTCACTATCAGCAATTTCCCCAAATAAAAAGAAAATTGATTTAAGTATTTAAAATAAATATTAATTCAAGTTATTTTGAAACTAGTCAACTTATCAAACTCAATCTAATCTAGCATAACTTTTCCTTACAAGTTTTCATAAATATTTTAGAAGGCATAAATGTTTTAAGAAATTTAAGCGAATGCTTATGTTTGCTTCTAATGCTTCAGATACTGATGTTATCAAGAAAAGGAAGCTGAACTGGGAATTAATTCCCCTTGGGTCAAATTACCGAGCAATATTTCTTGGAGTCAAATTAACGGAGAGTGAAATTACCAGCACTCGTAATTTAAAATATCCCGATATCATTTTCCAAATTTCTTACCTCTACTATTTTACCTCCTGACGCAAGAAAAAAAAATCAAGTAAACCTACACGACCAACTAGTGAAAAAAAAAGGCATCAGTAACAAAGTAATACAGACAACACGAAAACAAAAACATGAATAAAGATAGGTTATGAAACACAAATAACTGAATTCGAAGAGAAGAAAAGGTAAGAAATTTCTACTATATAAAAATTTTAGAGACTAAAATAATATCGATATTAAAGAATAGGCACTAGGAAGCAGTTAAACATAGCCTTTTTAATGGATAAAACTAGAACATGTCAGGAAAATAGTCTGTTACACAAAACATTCTTGCATTTACACTGTACGAAAAATACCCACAGCCGGTCGTACATTGAAACAACAGCAACCATAAAAGCCTTGAAAGGATATCACATGTGACAAAGAGGCAGCCTAATCTCACACCAAGGACAGACTAGGAATACAGCGTTCGCCCAATTTCTCCTCGCCTGCTTGTTTACTAGGCCGTATCCTGGCTGTTTTTCTGTTAATTTGCTTTTGTTTAACAAATTTCTTTACAGAAACAGCTGTAATGTACTTAAACTAACCAACTTTTACCTCGTATTGGCTTTTAATCAATTTTTTAGCTCTAAATGAACAAAATCCACCTATTAAAAAACAAACCCAATTACCTGATCACATAGAATTATTTAACCTCTGTTTTGTCTACCAACATCCCATCACGCTGATCGTTTCCTTTCCCAGTTTCTTCTTTCGGGGAGCTTGTGTGAGAGGCGGTGGGTGGTCTTCCACGACGATAAAAGTATTAAGAAAATTATGTTCGAGACATTGTCGCTTTCATTGTTTATCTTCATGTGTTAACAACGATGCTTCTCTCTCATGCTGCGCGGCAACCTTTAACTGTGTTACCCACGTCTCCTCACCTCCCTCATTCAACCACCCTGTCATTCGCCATCACACAGTCGTTCCCACATTCAACCCAGCCCTTCCCTCACTCACCCATGGCCCTCCTCATTCACTCAGCTCAGCCTTCCCTCCACTCACCCAGTCCATCCATCCCTCTCCATTCCATCCCTCTCTAAAAATAAGTCCTCCCTCCTCCCCTACCCTCTCCGCCTTCCCCCAGTAAACCCCTCAGTGCGTCTCCCAACAACTTGGTAAAATCTTGCCACATCTTTTCTGACGTGATTCCAAACTCCACATGTGCCCCCCTCTCTCATCTCTCCTCCTCTCTCACTCTCTCACCCCCCCTCTTCCTCTTCCTTACTCTACCTTTTCCCGCCCTTTTCTTTTAATTTTCCTCCACGTATATACTTCTTCGAACCTCAAGAGGCAAAGCTCGCCTTGGTCTTCATCTGTTTTTTTTTAAGCGCAGCAGCAACGACACGCATGATAAGGGAAAAAAATCATTAAATAAATATAAATAGATGTGTTGTTTGGCTAGAAATGGAATCCTTTGTGCAGAAGTTCTACTTAACAGATATTGTTTTTTCTGTCCTCAGTCGCTCTCACTCTCTCTTTACGCAGGTTTTATACAAATTAGGGTTTAAGGTTCCTTACTTAATTTACAAGTTAAGAGCTGTTACCTACATAATCACATTTAATTTGTTTGTTATGAAGACGTACTGGAGAAAGTAAACAGGATAAACTGATTTCATCTATTGGCCAGAGCAATTTCATTTGGTCACTGCCTATGATTCGTTGATGGTTCCAGACTCGATTCACCTAGAATAAAATGATCTTAGTAAAGTGATATTACAGAGAAGGTACAGTCAGAGAGTAGTTGTTTGCTTCCCGTCTTGTTGTGTAGACGCTCACTTCTCACTGTCCTTGAAACCCTCTTTTATTCTTATGAGATAAAGAGATAGGGAACAGGATGTAGTTGGAGCCAACTCTCTCTCTCTCTCTCTCTCTCTCTCTCTCTCTCTCTCTCATTTCCATTAGAGTTATTACTGGGTTAGGTTAAGAGTTACTCCTTTGTTTACATGCTAAGAGTTGCTACCCCCACCTCTCTCTCCCTCTCTCTTAGTTCCTTCTTTCACTCTCGCTGTTTCTCCCTCCTTACCTCCATTTTCCTAATTCCGTATAGGTCTCAAAATTCGGATCTTGAAAAGTAAAGTACCCTTGCAATAATACCGTTAGATATGTAATAATATAAGAACAAATTTAATGGAAACAAAATCATTACGAAACCAACCCGGCATTAGCTGTATCACGGAATTCTCTTCGGCTGTTTCAAAATACAAATATCACTTCCTTAAAAAAAAAAAAAAAAAAAAAAAACATACCAGTGAAGGGGATAGAACCCGCGAACAGAGAGTCTCAAAACTTCAAACCGTCGCGTTAGCCACTGGACCAGCTAGCCACAAGAAGATTCATCCAACTAGGTATATTTCGATTCTACACAATAGTAAGGTTAGCATCGGCACAGGCAATCGTGCCATTACGATTTCGAGTTTAATCACTTCCTTACAAATTAGATTATGAAATTATCGGCAATTCCAGGAAATAATTTCACGTTGCAACATCCTTAGTACCAAAGGTAAATATGAGACGCTGTATGTATACTAACAGTCTTGGAGTTCTATGACAGTAACAGAAGTGAGACAGGTGAGAGAGGGATGGGTGGCACATATACTTGACTGCCAAGAAAGCATTTGAAACTGAGTAACCTCACAGGAAGCTGCTAGAGTAAAAACTTGAAGTCCAGGCATGAATAACAGGAAAAGTACTTTTGGTGGATCAAAGAGTACCATTAGAAGGATATAAATGGTGATTGTCCAGCAAGATATAATAGACTGTGGAGCAGGTAATACGCAAGTTTCCACAAGGATCAGTATTAGTATCAGTATTGTTTCCATCATAAATACTGACATACCAGAGTCCAATGTATCTTTGTTTGCTGACGAAGGCTTAAGAGTAGGATAAGCCGATGAGGACAGTAAAAGTCAGCAAATGGAACTGATAATCTTCAAGACTATCAAATTAGCGGTTATTTGAATTTAAAACTCAGCAGAATGCACAGTTAGAAGAGAGCGATAAGGAGCAAAAATTAAAAATGAACTGCAGACTAAGGGGCAGAGACCGCAGACCTCACCCAAAGCACAAACATAACACTGAGATCACATATCCGAATAACCTCCGCAGCCCTCAGGAATTTACGGATGCATCTATACAACATTTGGCTGGATCATCTGTAGTATACAGTAATATAAGAAACCCACCATGATAAAGATGTTAAGAAGTTAAGAAAGTTAAAACGTTACAACGAGTTAGTCCAGATTTAAAAAGAAAACGTGAGGAGATAAGTAAATAAACCCTGACAAAATTTAGGGGAAAGAAAAAAGGAGCAGATAACACCCCAAAATATTTGGGGAAACTGGTAGTCCGAAGTGACGGATCTTTTGAGAGGAGGAAACAAACATAAGGAAGTTAAAGACACAGATTAGTCTTTCTGAATTTAGGAGTGCTTCATCCTTAGGGAGGGGGAGGAAGTAGGGCGACTTTGCGAGACGTGGAGGCAAGCTATACACATGGTTTTAAAAGCAGGTCATAGGGTCCACGAGGTCCCAGGAAACAAATCTGGGAACGGAAAAAACAGAGAGGGGGCCCGGAGCTAGAATGACCCGGCTCCCACAGTAAGTCGGTACATATAGGTCGGGAACACCACTTCAACTCTGTCTCGCTCAACACACACACACCCCAAAACACCACACACACCGGAGCAGTACCTAAATAGGCCCCCGGATTTAGCTTTAAGGGCTGTCCTTAAAATATTATGCGGTCTCGTACGTAGTGAATCATGAACATACCTAAAAAAGAGTGTAATAGCTTTCAAGAGGGAAAAAATGGATAGGGTCAAGATTTTTTTCAATTTAAATTTTAAGAAAAATTTATGAGGGGGGGTAGCAGTATGATCAGGCACTTGGGGCCCCAGTGTTGACACAAAATATCCAACAGTTAAAATTTGGGGAACGGTGTGAACTAAAAATTTAACAAATACATATGGGTTTGGGTTATTTTAGCAGCAGTGTAGTGAAAGGTATAAAAAAATGATTAAGTAAATACAAAGAAGAAAAAATTAGTCAATCCCCGCTGTTGGTGTTGTGAAAGGGAGTAAAAACCAGACTTGTTATGACCTAATACTGTACAAAGAAAAAAGAGGGAAACCAAATTTAAAAAAAAAAAGAAAATAAAACTTGAAAGCTATAAAATTCCTGAAGAAGTTACAAATTGAAAAGTTATACCCGAACCCAAGGGCCTCCATGTTGTGCGACGACATCACTTGCCTATTTTTGGTTAATTTTGTTATGTTAAAAACTCAGTGTCTCGCCTGCGGTTGTCATACCTCTCTCTCTCCCTATTTCTACCAGGAGATAGATAGTGGTTTGTAAATTATCTAAATTCGCCGGTTG